>JAYKKI010000012.1:37570000-38170000 GCA_039881145.1 Druceiella hillmani | reverse complement strand
TTTATATTATCTTTATAGAGGTGTGAACATACAGGAAAACCACAATATATCATAACTTGTTTTCTTAGAAAAAATGTGATGAGGATACGTTTCATACAAACTTATCTAATCTTCTATTAGAAGGGCATGTTCAAACTACAATCTGGGAGTAGCGCGAAGTATTTGACTGCGAGGTGCCTTTTCTTACTTACATAAAATTAAGGCCTATTCTTTTTTAATCATTATTTTAATTTTGTTATTTCATTTAAAAACTTTCTGTCTTAATAACACAATTTTTGCAATCTATCACGAAACTAATTAATTACATTGCATGCTTGTGGTTGACTGAAAGAGAGTGTTTTTGTAGCAATGGGTCCGCCGTATGTAAAACTGTCGGATTAAATAAATAAATAAATAATTTAACCGAAAGCTTGATACACTTTGATAACTTTTTTTTATATTATTATCCTAAATTATATAACATCCTCTTCTATTTCACCTTAAGCTATATTTTTGTAATATGAATAATTTTATAGAAAACAGCGCTCCACTTGGTCAACGTATTTAAGTCCAAAATTTTCCAAATGTTTTAGTAGGTGGTTCATTTTGATCGTGGGTTAACAATATATAATGGAATTATCTTTTAAAATAACACTTTTATCATTTTCTATTATTACATCGGCATTTTCTATTATTACATTACCTTCATTTTCTCCATGTAAATAAATACACAGTTAAAAAGAATTTCTCATACACAAGATTGCCCAAGTAAACAGATACACACAGTTATTAGAATTACGTTAAAAATGCAGTTAAATTGAAATAAAAACCACATAGTTCATTAATATTATTTTATCTGCTTCAGCAAGCTAACATATTAGACAGACAATATATGCTTTATATTTCCAAACAATAAAATAAAATATTACAAGTAAATAAGGAAGGATTTATATTTTATAAACAATTTTTATATATATATTAAACACTAGATACAATAAAAAGCAAAATTAAAACTTCTGAAAAAACCCACGAAGGATATAGTTATGGTTGTAACTGAAAAAAACTATCAAATATTTTTTTTGAAACCGCCCCCCCCTCCGATTAAAATAAAATCAGAACCTTTGAATATAGTTTACAAACCCAAAAAAATCCGTTGGGACTACCATGTCCTATGGCTATAATTTTGCAGTTTTATCAGTTCGTGACTAATTAAAATTCCCTTAGATGAACAAATAGCTTTTCTATGCTGCTGTAATGTAATTGGTATTGGGAATGGAAATGACAATGGCAGCCCAATTTTCTTGGGTTTATAATTAAATTAGGTTCTTACTTTCTTTTTGTTGGGGAGTTTCCAAAAAATACGTGATCGTTTTTCAATTACAATGGCTACATCCCTCGTGGGTTTATTATAACATTTTAATTTTAATTTTTATTTTGAAATATTTCGATTAAAACGATTACATTTGTTGTAAGCTTAATAAAAAATAATTTTGTTTTTCATTATTAGTCTTAGTAACAAACCTTCTAAAACATTCATTAAAGGGCAAGCTTATATGGCTGCTCTTAGTTTTTTTCTAATTCTGCGTTTCTTTTTTTTCTTACTTTTAGTAAAGTACGATCTTTAGACGGCGTAGTAATAATTGATCTAAATCAAAGAAAACTCTTCAACGATCCATACAATAGCATAGTAATGAAAGAATTACAGGTCTTGAGAAACATGGATCATACATCGACGAAGCCGAAGAAAGATAGTTAATCTAGATCAACCAAAAATATTAATTGCAACGACCCCTGCTGCGTTAACAACACAACAACTGACTAATAAATTTTGCCGTTAAATCATAAACTTTTTAACGAAAACCGTATCAAAATCGGTCAGACGGTTTTGCAGAAAAATGGGAGCATTCGTTCGTAACAAAATGTAGCGTTCGCTGGCAAGCTAACACCATAGTACCTAACTAAGAACCATCGCCGATTAGTTTGAAACATTTTGTAAAAAACCGTGTCTAAATCGGTTAAACCATTTTGTTTGCAATAAAATGTTACAGTGCCCCCTGATGAGCTAACGCCCTAACACTATTTGAGAACCATCGCCGATTCGTCCCAAATATTTTGCAGAAAACCGTATCTAAATCGGTCAAACCGTTTTGGAGATAAATGGAAACATTTCTTTGCAACACAATGTTTATTGCGGCTCCCCCTGGTACGCGATCACCATAACATATATCCAAGAACCATTGTCGATTAGTCCCAAATATTTTACAGAAAACCGTGTCTAAATTAGTCAAACCGTTTTGGAGGTAAATGGAAACATTTGTTTGCAACAGTATATTTATTGCGGCACTTCTGGTGAGTAATCACTGTAACAATAATCTAAGAACCATTGCC
This sequence comes from Druceiella hillmani, assembly GCA_039881145.1. Lineage (NCBI taxonomy): Eukaryota > Metazoa > Arthropoda > Insecta > Lepidoptera > Hepialidae > Druceiella > Druceiella hillmani. The sequence goes on along the minus strand of JAYKKI010000012.1, from coordinate 38,167,633 downwards.
AATGAATTACAGACATTTTACATAAAACGATATCTAAATCGGTCAAATCGTTTTGGAGACAAGTGAGAACATTGGATTGCATACACAGACAAACAAACAACCTCTCACCCTAAACGCATATACCACCTCCGTTTCGTCGTGGGTAAAAGGGAATTTTTGTCTGTTTGAACATGCATCAAATAAAAACTACTATCTCAGTTAAGATGGATTTTCAAAGAATATAAAGACTAACTTGAAGTAACATTTAATACTTATTTTCGGAATTGACGCAATTAATCAGAAGACACGAGTATATGACATTTTTAAAAATTATTTGCATTGAACTAATATTACATGGAAATGCCTAACTACTCTACGTCTAGTAATTAAATAAATTTAAAGTGTATTTGTGTTCATAAATAGATGATGTTATAAATAATTTAATTCGCGTAATGAAATTCTCCACCCTGACATATATTGGTAAAATGGGCGTGGCCAAAAGTACAATGTGGAGTATTGCGGCAGGAATAGGTATTATAACATGCAGTTTGAATACGGTAGACGCGTGAGGGTAAACATCGTTGTTTGTCGTCTCATTCGCATAAAATTTATCATATATATTTTCTAATAATTGACTAACTAGAAGAACACATGGTAATTTGACTTTGATTACAAACCATATTTAAAATAAATGTGTTTTTTAATTATTAATCATGCAATAAACTTAATGAGGCCACACTTGAACCAAGTTGAAGGTACAGCTAGTTTTTTGATAATTTATATAGCTAATTTTGATAAATTACACAGTTAATATACAGCTAGTTCTTTGACTTCCTCTTGGCAAATTGTGTGCTTTTATCTGCAATTAAATATTCGAGAGTTTCCTTTTCATTTAACTTTTGATTTAGCGAATAATTACTTATGTGTAAACTACAATCACTGAGACTTGGTAATATATGTTCCTTGAATTACAGAAACTCCTTCAAGTGGACCGTAATTATTGTGTAATACAGCCTAGGAGCTAAATCAATTCACATAACTTCCTCATCAAATAAGCACATTAATTTTTTTCCGAAAGGCATTGAGTCTTGGCCATGATTATCAACCAAACGCAAATAAAATGAGTAATTGATATTCAAGATTGATAAATATCAATTAAATACAACCATTGTGTTTCAACGTTAAAGATTGAAAGTCTTGAAATATTAAAAATATATTTAATTTATTGTCCGATCGGTGAAATAAACAGGTTCATAGGTTTATTATTAATAAGTGACTTCATGTTGTTATAAAGCATAATGTTTTGCAATCTATCATGAATATTTTGTTGTTTTTCACATGTATTCTGTCCTTTTTAAACATTCTAGAGACCGCAATATAGCAAAGAAGGCTAATTTTGAGTAAATTTTACATGGTTTTTCCATTTTTTCCTTTGATATTTTCTATTTGTATTGCTAGGATCTAATAAATATAAAATAAATTTTATCTATTTTCGAATTAAAATATCTTATCTACCAATTTACCTTCTTCAAGCCCTGGTATTTGTTGCTTGTCAAAATTCTAATCCTCAAGAAGATTTAATTTTAAATATTTTAAAAAATGTAACACTATTTAACAATTTTTATTGAATATTTTTATTTGTTCATCACTTTTATTTTATCTAAATGATTATATTAATATAAAATTATATATATTAGATGATGGTTAGTTGTTATGCGAAAAAAAATGTGAATGAAGACTGAAAAACGCAGCTTTTTTTCGAGAAAACTTCATTTTCGGCATGTTCTTACGTTACTTATATTTGATTTACCGATACTTATAAGGCTTATCCAGCAGATCCGTTAACACATGTTACAGCTGCACGGCTGGGACTTGAACGCCGGTAAATTCGTCAAAATATAGAACGTGGTTTTTTTACCTTAAAAATGGATAATAAAGGATAACAAGAAGTAGCTGTTGCAAAAGTACAATGACCCAAAATATTGAAGTCATCTTTATACTGCGCGGAAATATGAAAATGACGTTGAAATTAATTACTGGCTCTAGTAGTCGCTGATGCAAATCTCACAGAAAATACTTACGCACTTATGAAATTCAAGCTCGAAGAAAAGATCTGGTGCATGTTAGTTATATAGATTGGATTTAATTAAGTATATCTTGGAGGTGATTTACAATTAATAATAAACGAGGCGACAAATTATTTAGCCTAAAGCATCATCATTTATATTGTGTAGTGCATGCGTGTTTTGGGTAACGCCTTGTCATAAATAACTAAACGTACGGTACATACTTAGATGATCTTATGGGACACTATCCTAATTTTGTCTCGTTGGCAATTAAAGGAAGCTATTATTGCCGTTTTGAGAAGTGCAATTTACAGAGTATGCTATTTTTTATCTGGGTTCAGGGATGCCTAACTCTCAGAAATAAATTATATCTGATTCATGAGAACTAAAACAATAAAGAATTAGATTTCAAAAGAGTATTTTAATATAAATAAAACGTACCACCTACAATTTTATTCCTTTATCCATTTTAAAGTTACGGAATAAAAATACAAAATATAAATTTAAATAACTAATCAAAAGTATTGAGCAAAAAAGTATAAAAATGTCTGGAGAAGCTATCAATTATCTAATATAATGATTTAACATTATGAACCAGCGAATATCGATAGTTTCGCGTATTTGAAAACAATCATTGTATATATGTATTTTACATTTATTAGATAGATATGAAAGGGAGTGGTTAAGGATTAATTAGTTTGGAATTCAGTCCAATTATATGGCAACAAAATAATAAGTACCTACATTAAAATAATTCGGTATTGTAATAACTACTAATTACCGACATAACATTTAAAGTATTTTATTTATGTATTTCTTATATATGAAATTCTAACACATGTTTATGTTCGTGCATTTATTTATATAAATATTTCATACACGAAGTTCCTTCTTTTTGTCACAATTATAGATAAAATATATAAATATATTCTTGTCACGATCCTGATGTATACTTCTTACGTTTCATCTAGGTTTATAAGTCTTTAGATGTTTTACTTTTTTAGAATCGACACCATCTTTCGATACTTTCTTTCAGACTACATAACAATGGTAACCATAATAAATACGTAATTTTTTCAAATAGTTACAAAATTCGTATCAGTTTTATTTAATAACTTTGTAAAAACTGAAAATTGTTTCAAATATTTTTTAAAAAATGTTATTACATATTTTTTTTCACTTTGTGAATTGTAAGTTTCATGGAAGTAAATATAAATATAATTTTCAACTTCCCATTAAAAAAAATTATTTTAAGAGTGAGTAGATCTCACTTTCTTAAGAATTTTGTACAAGCAACATTTTAACTATTGAAGAGTGCATGGTATTTCTGTTAAACTATTTAAATACATTAATATTTGTTTTCATGATATATGGGATTTTACAATGTATCTTTCATGAATATGAAAAAAAAATGTTTTGCTTCTATTGTTTCTCACTTCTAAACATTTTTATATACTAAAAATATTGTATCTGTTGTTCAATACATGATATGATATGTATATATACAGCTATCTAAATATCGCCGTTTTTGCATAGAAAAAAATAAACATATAAATTTTATTTATTAATTTAATTATTTTTAAAATCATTTGAATTACACAAGTTCGTGAGTAATTAAAGGATAACGGTGCTTAAATGTCACTAAGATTATATTTTAAAAGATCATCGACAATTATTGACGGCCAATAGTGAATATGTACGTGCAAAAAATAGCCTGCAGAGCTTATTGAGACAGGTGGCCGAATCGCGCACCACAACATTGGAACTCACCCCAGCACAGAATCATTGTTATCTTAATGTGATGATTTTCGTATCTAGATTTACCATATGCTTGAGAAAAAATGGAGGTGGGACAACCAACTCATTCAAAATATGAAAGAGGACGCCGCAATTGTACCGTCAGCTAGTCTTGATATCATCATCAGTGAATTGCGCTGTACAAACATAAACGACGCATAGTGGCTGGGACAGCCAGATGTGAAACGCTCAATGCATCGACGGATAACGCTAGGATTAATTCATCATGTTGATCAATATCTAGTTTTATCTAAAAAGAAAGCGTTAAAATACTCTCGCATTCAGCACCGAGTTACTTTTTCGTTTGAGGAAAAAACTTGTCATAGGTGCAAGAACAATATTTAAGTTAATTATTCTTAATTTCTCAATAGAGAAATTCTTGTCAAAAATATCGTGGATATCGCAAAAATTATGAAATTTAGAATTATTGCTCGGTAATTAGTTTTTCGGTAAACTATCAGTTCCGGACATTGATGGTTGGAACGAACTTTTTGGGAATATTTCACTATAGCTCTAGAAGTATCATACATCAAATTCTGAAAAATCTACTTGTGAAAACGTTATAACTACACAATATATGGAATAAAAAAAACGAGTACTTTATTTGCTAAAATAACTTATTATTATTTATTGTCTAAAATTTCCCTATCTAAGAAAAATTGTGGCTATCTTCTGTTATATTTATTTTCTAAATTGTTCAATTTCGCAACAATATGCTATAATTATAAGTTATAATTAATACTTTTATATTTATATATATATATATATATATACACAAAAGTATTAATTATAACTTTTAATTATAGCATATTGTTGCGAAATTGAACAATTTAGAAAATAAATATACTTTTTCCACACGGTAACCTATATAGTTTATGAGATTATAAATTTGTTTGTTTTGGCATGATTATCCGCCATTCATCCAAGTTTAGATCACTTAATATATGCAATGTATTCGTATTGGTATAATTCCTCGACGGGCCATTAAGATATGAGACGACCTTACAAGAATCAAAATGTAAATATATTGATATTTTCTCTAGTGTAGATATTCAGGAGATTACTTTTTCGTATTTCATTGCTGTTTATAGTCATGGTTATTTCCTTCCATTATACATAGAACACGCCGGAGTGCGCGTATCAGACTTAATTATCTTGATTTGTGCTCCTAATAAATAACTTTTCATTTAGATGTATTTTGCTGATATAGACAACTTACAAATATTATATAAATGATAGTAAATGAAATTTGTTTTGTACAAGATAAATAATTCAATATTTTGTATGCTAAAATCAAAACTCTGCCTAAAATTATTTTACGAATACCGTATCAAAAATCTGATTTGAACAATTGTTTTCTTAATATTAATTGCAACACATTCTTAGTTGCGAAACTAAATTCTCAGTTAAAGGACCAGTACTTGATTAGAGATTAAAAAAACATGCATATAGTGCTTTTATTAAAGATAATCATAACAAGCATAATTAAATTACCGTAAGTTGTCGGCCAATGGAATTTACTACGAATTTATTATAAACTCATCCTATTGGAAACTGACATTGGCTTATGATGCCTATAAAAAAATATATAGGGAAAGGTTCAACTTACATTTTACGTACATGCACAATTAATATTAATTTCGAATGCGTAAATTGGTCCTAGCAATATTGGTTAGTTTTGAACTTTCTTTGTATTTAGGAGGAAATAAGCCATAAATTTAAACGTTGATGAACTGTAAGACAGAACATTATATGTAAAAGAGATACAAATCGTCTCCGAAAACGTGTAGGTCCCACAAACTGACAAAAGTGAAAAATTAATTATTTGTACGTGTTCATTGAAATGGGCAAAACAATGAATATTTAATGCAAAAATGTTTATGAACTGGCACAACTCGTATTTGGTTGGTTTGTATTCAACGTTTATGAACAAAGGAAACACTTGTAAAACACATTCACTAATTATATTAATATATTTAACTTATTATTCGTGTGTCATTGAAAATTATGGATTCGTGTTTTTAGGAATTATTAATTAATTCGTTATTACCTGCTCCTTGATTTATGACCTAAAAATTATGTTTCCTTAAAAATATAATTTTCAATAGAAACTCTTTTGTTTATTATTTGGATGGCGAAATAGTTGGATGTAGATTTAAAATTACTACAAAAAATGTTGAGAAATAAATTTAATAATCCAAAAGTAAAATGTTCTATATTGAACAAGACGCCGACAGAAGCACTCCCAATAATTAAATTTCTTTCATCATAACACTTTCTCCTTTAGTAGCGCTGTACAAAATTTTTGAACTTTATTATTTCGGTGTGAAATTTTTAAATTGATAAATATAAATTTTAAACTATTATTATATTTTGTCGTAACATCACTTGAAAAGAAATTTTGGAAGGAAATTTTCGTCCTGAAATTGTCTACCAAAACTAGACAATGAAACCCCAGACAAACATTTTATTGTACATTTTCATCTGTTAAAATATTTTCATCTGTAATTTAAAAGTGTAATTACTAAATACATATAAGATGAGAATGCCAATAAATGGGAAAGGAGTAATTGTTGTAAGTACTAGGAGCGTCTATCATGTCAAGACAATAAATATTTTTACCAAACTATATAGCCTTTTATAAAGCTCAAAATAGTTTTTTCAGTTTCCACCCTCTTAAGCAATCATGATGTAAGTGTACAGCCATTATTACATAAGTATGGAACCATGAAGAATTTTTGTCATCACATTCGTCAAAGATTCAACATCCATCCATTGACTTCGTCTTTTAAAAAAGTTAAAAACTTCCATGACATTTATATATATATATATATATATATATATATATATATATATATATATATATATAAATATAACTAAGTTACTTTTGAAACCCAAACTTAAAAGTTACTTAGTCGCTAGTTGGCAAGCGAGCGCTCATCAGTCTTCCGAAAGAAACAAATCGCGCACGCTATGATCTTGATTACATGATCATCGCCGGCACGATGGCGCCGGCTGATCATGATCATCTTGTGTTTCATGGCAAGACCAGAAATAGTGTTACGCCACTACTACCCGTCGTCACCCTTGAGATTTATCGAAAATTGCTATACAATGGGAAGCTTCCGAGAAACTTTCGATCGTGCCAATTTTACGCAGGGTATGGCTGAACTTTATTTCTCTGTATATTTCATATTAAGATGAGTTTTCGCATTATTTAATATCATTATCTAACAATTTGAGAACTTAATTTTTCACCAATTTAATAATATGACATTGAAAGTGTACGTGGAGTAACATCCAAGACAAAAAAGCTAGTTTTGTTTTTTGTTACTTCTTTTTCAACTGTCGATTGAATTCAAAATACTTCAAGTTTATCGGGCCTTCGCTTCAATTTCGTACATTTCTTAAACCAACTAGAAATTGCTCGTCAATTTTCGTAACATGTGCAGTTTACATAAGCTTTCGTTAAGGCTATAGATCCTCGTGATGAATAAAAACACTTTTTATACATATGTTCTATTGTTTATTTCCAATTAAACCACTATATGAACCCATAACTATCCATGAAACGGTTCTAGCTCTGAAGCTACATGGGGTGTATATCTTTGATTTCTTTCCTTAATCGCTGCAAAAATAAAGCAACTCCTAATTAGTTTAATACACATAGCACAAACGAAACATTTAACGAAATTCATAGCATCCTTCAAAAGGCGGAGTGGAGTATGTAATTTAATATTTAGATGTAATCGATATGAAGATACAGATTGGGATTTTATAGTACCAAAAACCTCAGTATTCATGACAAGAAAAAAAATTCTGATAGATTTTTAAATTTTATTAATGACATGAAGGGAAACGCAATAATCAATTATGTTCAAACAAATCAACAAAACAAATATTCTTATTGAAAACATTAGTACTGAATACAATAATAATATGGTAGGTACAACAAAGTGCTCTTTAAAAAGGTTACATCGGTCAGAAATGTACAATTTGGGATATACTGGTATATCAGCACAAGCCTCGTGCCCCATTCCTTGCACGAGTTTTATTGAATCCAGTCCACGTCATTATTTTCAAAACAAATAACGTCTTGTCTTTTTCCCTTTTTCTGCTTTATCGGTATTCTTTGATATAGAATGTAATAAGCTTCCTTCCTCCTTTTATCTTCTTCTCATTTTCTTTATTTTCTAAATTTTAATTTGTATGGAGAAGTCAAAAATTTACTTTTCTCAGACTAACGTTTTCAAGTTTGGGACCTCTCTTCAGCAGAATTTGTCTAGGGCAAAATATTCAAAATTCGCATATATTCTCGTTCTACGCTAATAGAAGGTTCTGGTGGTGTAGAACAAAGGAAACACTTGTAAAACACATTCACTATGGCTTAATTTAGTTGTGGATAAATCTACGTATGGTGAAAACTGTCGTAAGACAGGCAACTAGTCCAGTGATTTATGAGGAATGGCAGACGCAAGACAATTAGGATTAGTGCCTTGCTGGATGGTAAAAAGCAGAAAAATTAAAACATCAGGTAATAAAGTATTCAAAACTCTGGAATTTGTCTTTTCTTAGGTTCTTCTATTGAAACTTTTGTAGCATCACCTGGCAAGTAATCCAAATCACTGAGGATGTTTTTATTTAACGGATAAATGCCGACACTCCTGAAACCTAACTGCTATTTCATTGCGTGTCACCTTTTTAAAGACTTCTGAAACACGTCCTGTAACATCAAATTCATTAATTCTAGCTCTTGTTTTGACTCATATCCGCATGCTGCATTGTTCAACATAGGTACCGTTGAAGAGTTTTATGAAAGATCTGTCCAAAGGTCGGAGGTTGTGCGTTATGTGTGGAAGGGAGCTTATTAGATGAATCTCGTTTATTATTTCTGTAGCTTCTAACTGTTGTGTTCATCGAGAAGAATTAGAATCTAATATTTTAACTACTTTAAAGAACTCATAGTTGTCAATCTGAAACTCTTTTGAAGGCCGAACAAACTTTGTTCAATGTTTTAAACATTTTAAAAAACTCCTCGTTTATGCGACCTTTAGGTTATGCAACGTCCCGTGACGAATTATTATAAAGCGTCCATGCATTCTTTGTCGTAGAAAAAGGCAAAAGTGATATAAAGTAGTCCGTAGCACTCATGTAAAACAAGATCGTGACATTTTTTTCTTTTTCAATTTACGTTAGTTTTCTTATTTGACTGCTTTTTTGCTATCACTTGTGCGTTTTTTAGACAATTGTGCCTTCAGTTTCATCGCCATTGTAAATATTTAACGTTGTAAAATTTCGTCGTTGCATATATAAATATCGTCTTATAAATTCAAAATAAAAGTATTTTTCAGCTATTTATGTTTGGGTATCGAAACGGTGGTTTAAACATTCCTTTCGTGTCAGTAGCATGTATCTATTAACCAAGTCTTTGATGTAGGATTTCGAGACATTCATATATTCTATAGAAGACGTTTTCGTGACCCTCCCTAATATAGGTCTAAATTACACTCCTTTCCCTCTTTGATCAATTTCAATTTGTCGAATGAGGTATTATTGGGAATACTATATCTTGTCGTTAGTTCTCTTAGCGACATTTTTCCGTGCTTATTTTTTCAGTTGCTGTTTTTAATTTGTCTATGCGCACCAACCACTATTTCTTCGTTCCATTATGTTTATTGTAATAAAAAACAAGAACAAGTGGATATAATAATACATTTGAATTAGTATTATAATGAGAAATTGAGTATTCGCTCGTAAGGGAAAAAATATTGTTCGATATTAAGGGCCCGTGAAAATAACGGAAAATTCAAATAAAATTAAATACGAGTACACATATTGAATTAATATTTTAAATGATGTGGTACATAAAATACTTGCCAATGGCAAAATTCCATTATGAATGCAATCAATTTACGTTCAATTTTATTACCAACAATGTTGTGAGAAATTAAAAATTAAAATAAAAATAATATAAACATGATGTGTATTGTCATCTTGCTATGGTATAATTTAATGATCAAGAAGAATTCTTCTTCAAATATGACTTTTTAAATAGTTCGACAAAAAAGCTGAAAAGAGAACGATAAAGCGAAAAGGTTAATTAACATTTTGAATCCTTAACTGACTATAGAAGTAGAATTTAATTTTGTTTCCATGCATTAACACAAATATTCCATTGATATTCATATCACAATACTATTTAAAATATATGACTGTTCTATCAAAGAAATAGACCCTTTTATTTGAGAAAAATACATAAAGGAATAAATCGAAATAGGAATTAAAACCTGTCAAGAAATCAGGGATAACAAAAAAGTTCTTGGCATATTTTTCCCTCAGGATTCAGACGAGCACGACTCATACGATTTGCCCTAGAGCAAATCGTAAAACGAGATACCTACTGACTAACAAACATTTAAGCGTACATAGTACTTTTGTTAAACTATTTACAAATATTAATTTTTTTTAACGTAAATATATATACTACATATTAAATATTTGCTATACCTTTCACATGCGTAAAAGCATTGTACGTATTTCATAAATTATAACACATAGGATAATCGCTATATTTTCCTTTGAACTTCTGATATGAAAATATAGCATATCAACATATTTCATATGTTGATATGCTATATTTTTACATAACTTTTAGAATATCTTAAAAAAAGAGTTAATTATATGAAATACATGATACGCAGCTTAATAACATGTATTACTGTGCCAGCTTTCAAGTTTTGTACGATGGATGGTTTCTGAGAAAATCTCTTTTGAAAATTGATAAACGTAGGATTATTGCCTTTGTTGGAAGTAAAAACATGGGAATATTTAAAAAATGATTACATCTAGAATCATCTCCATAGTTTTGCTACAATCTTTGCACGAGATTCTGTAATATCACATATTTTTATAATTTTAGGTAAAATATTGAAAAATATGTAAAAACACATATTCCCTATGTGTTTTTACATATTTTTCAACATATCTCTGAACATATAGTACCTAAAATGAAGAAAAAAAATATTTTTCAAACCCTTTTAACTACCTTCTTCAAACGATTTCTTGTAATTTATGTGGAATTAAAAAAAATGTAAGTACTTAATTTTCCCTCCCTAAAATTTCCAAATGAATATTTTCGTATCTTAGCTGTATGTGCGAGTTAATATATTTAATTATGTGCCAAATTTCAAGTATCTGTGTCAATCAGTTTCTGAGACCGCTGAGATAGACAGAGGCATGAGTGATAGAAGAACACGTAAGTCATTTCATAAGGTTCCCGCTTTTTTTAACGTACGGGATCCTAATTGATAAACCTCGCCGTATTCGAATCACATACTTCAAATTAAATTGCAGTTATATTGTACTTATAGCATCAACAGAGTTAACTATATGCAAATCGTTTTTAGAGGTTGATATCTGTATTGTCTGCAATACGTCACATTACAACTGAAAATCTCAGTAACTTATAACGCATGAGAAATAATTTTATAGAGGAAATATTCTAGTTTCTTTTTTACTTTGATAATTGTTCTACATTTCAGATAATAAATAAACTGGTGGGCACTAAACAGAAAACACAAACAGAATTCAGTTCTATTGTTAATCGGTATGCATGTATTAAGCGAAATACCTTAAAAAAACATTATCACGGTAAAATTCATTTTCCGAGAATTCACTTTCAGACACTTGGAACTCAGGGGATATGACTTGAATTAGATAATTGTCTATGCCTAAATTTGTAATTTTTAGTAAAATATCATGAAAATATAAAGTAATTAAAAACCAGTAGTGAAAAAATAATGATCTTCTAAATTTAATAGTAGGGACAGAATGGTGATACCTACCCGTTTCCTTCGCTCTCGTAGAATACAATGAGAATTATTAAAAGTGACGTCAAAATACAGTACTACCGTAATTGTCTGAATGTTATGTTAACATTTTTGTGACTGTGTAAATTTTTAAGATTTCTCAAACATTTTTTTTGCCGCTTGCTAGTTTGTACCATGAAATTATAATTTATGAAATAATAAAAAAAAATATCCTACTGCAAAAAGTCACTATTATTTTTATTAAAGCTATTACTTTATTCACATTATAGGTTAAAGATCACCCAGGTGTATGGACCACCATCAGCTCGAGATAATAAAGAAGTAGAAAATGTTTACGCCGATATAAAAAAACGCTAACCCATAATCCTTGTTCCTTGTTAAAGCACTCAGAAAAAATACCTTAAAAAAGAACTAAATATTTTATATGATAATAAAACTGATTGATTCAATGTAAAAATAACGGTTTACAATTTTTATGATTTATGGCTTAGGGGATAAAACTTTTATATGTTATGAACAATTCTAAACACAATTTATTTTAACTTTTATTACGTATGGAAGATTTTCCTTATATTAGAAAATTTATTACAAGGCATAACATATGGTTTAAAATTTTAACATTATAAAAGAATTTGATATTGCAAACATTTTTTAGTATTGCAAATATTTTCCAATATAAGGAATGTATATAAATTGTTTGACTATTTGATAGTCAATTAATAAGACCTAATATAAGAGCCTTCGTTTAAAACGGAACAAAGAAAAACCACTGGAAAAACCACAAAACGAAAAATAAAATCCAAAATGCTATTTATTTCTTCGTAAATCTAATATTACGCTGTTCGAATCTATTCTGTCAGATATGCGTGACTAAGTAATCTTATTACTCGTAATAAAAACACGACATTTGAAAATTAATCGAAAAATCCATAGAGTCGAGGGAAATCAGCGAACTTATGTTCTATTCAGGCGCTTTGCCGAGCCTACTAGGAGAAGCTGCTTGGCTGGTTTATAATTTGAGAGAATGACTCAAATAGATTTCTATATTTAAATATATCATTATTAAAATTTCAATCGACGAATATTTTTCAAAACGTTAAAGTAGAAAAAATAGTGTAATTGATAACCCATTTTCAGGAGTAGCTAAAATTGGTCGCGTTACAATTTTCACCCTTGCTGATACAGATTCCTTTTATTGAAGATGTTTATTTTATTGTTTTAAATGTTATCGTTTATGACTATATTTGATGATGGAGACAGATTATAAATGATTTGCTCTCACTCAATAATATGCGGCATTCACCTTTTGACTTGGATGGACATTATTATTTGCTGAATACATTGCATATTTCTTCTTTTTCTACTAAAAATAATAACCGCAATAGTTTTCATCCTTCTAGTAATCCATTTGTGTTAAACTCGACTTGTAGTAATGCATAAAAAACCGACAAAAACATGATCCCTAAAAACCAAAATTAGATATTAGAAGTATCCAAAAATTCATTTGTTTTAGGAAATTAAAAAAAGAACATTTAATTAATAATTGACTAAATAAATCACTAATAAGATATACCTCATTATGGGTAAGAGAAATATTTTATTTTATGGTTAAGAGGTTGGTTACGGTAATGTGTTGTCACAGGCGAGGTCAATATTTTGGTGAATTAATAACAAAGATTTATGTATGAAATTTTGACTTATCGATTATCAGGTAAGGCTCTAATAGCACTAATTAAATGTTTTGTTTGATTGGCGATCAACAAACAGTAACAAAGAAATATTCAAATCAAACTTCGTAAAATATTTATAAGGTTTTACACGAGTAATTAATTAAAAGTACGTCAAGATAATACCTACTTCTTCGTATACTTGTATCGCCGTTCACAACAGCAACAGAAATGATAGTTTTGACATTGCTTATCATTATCTAAAGACAAACTTTAATTTTGTATTCAAAATACTAAGTGTAATGCAAAATCATAATTAATTGTACTCGCATTTAAATGTACCTTCGAAATTCAATAATACGACAAACGTCATTAGGTGTAGTAGAAATTAAAATAGCACTCATTGTTTGACTCTCTCTTTATTATAATTTCGGTATCAAATACTGGTTAATTTTATCAATGATTTAAATTTAAAATAAAAATATTTCGTAAAAGAAAATAACTTTTAATACCATCGTTCAAATTTCCCTTAGAGAGTTAAAATATTTCATTGTTAACCATTTTCTGTAAATAGGTAAAGCAACACACGTAAATAACAATATATATATCGCTGTTTGACTTACTAAACATCGAATATGTTATTTTTTTGATAAGTTGAAAATCAAGAAATGATCATTTCATCTTGGTCGTTTGCAGAGGAAACTGTTATTTGGAAAATAATTTACGTTCAGATGAAACTTTTCAGAGGATGTAAATTCACTTCTGAAGAGTTTTGTGAATATATCTTCATGTGTCTTTTACTGAAATTCAGAAACTCAAATGATGCTATGACTTAATCTTTTTAAAACAATATTTTTAAATGCGAATATATGTGTCTAGAATCTGACGTATAGACATAAACATATGGCCGTATCGTTATGTGTGTGTTTTATTCTTATTAGCGTCACATTTTTTCATTGTCACAACATTTTCAGCTATAGAAAATATAATAGTTTTGTAAAAATCGTCATGAAGTATAGATACTGACTTCTTACACTTTTACATTTAACTTTGCAAAACAACAAGATGCTTTATGGCTACGTAAGTATTATAGGTTATCCCCACTTAGAATATGTTAAATACGAATGGAACTCGCATTATGAGGATTGTGCAAATGTTCGAGCACATTTAAGTATTTAACACATTAAAGTATAAAATATGTCGTAAATTTCGCAAAAAGTTACGAGATTTGCAATAATCGCAATACTTTCCTAATAAATTATAGATAAATTTCTATTACCGCTGTTTTTCCTTCATAATTTTTATTATACCGCTATAATTCCGGAGATGGAACGAGAATATTTGTTTTAGTGAATATTTTTAGCAATATTTCGAAATTTGTCCTTCTAAACAATTCTGAAAAATTTATGTGGACTTCTTATAACCTTTCAATCGATACCCCACATAATACATTCCATTTAAAAAAAAAAGAAATAAAACATTTAAATTCTAAATTATATTAATGTAAATATTTTTATGTGTTAACTATTGAAATATACGAAGATTGATATATTTTTAACTATAAAATTAGGCACATGAAATTTATTAAGATTCTACTTTGAACGGTTTCTTAGAAAAACTGCTCCGACAGATGGCCGGATGGAAACAGTCATCTTATAGGTCTTAACTAATTTCTTACGTGGAAACAAATCTACTGAGGATACTCTAATATTGGAAATTTTTTGGAAATTATTGCTTTATCTCCATCGATCATGTATACCAGAACTTGAAAAAATGGGTCGACTAAATATTTATATATATATATATATATATATATATATATATATATATATATATATATATATATATATATGTGCGTGTGTGTGTTTTGTGTGTGTGTACGTACAATATATGTATATATACAATATATGTACTCATTAAATTTTCGCTTATTAATACGTGAACGACGCATTATGTCTGTTTCTGCAAATCAAAACGAGTGAATGGTAGAATTGATATGTCAAAAATCCGATATTTGTGCTTATGAGTAATCTTAGAATTAACATCAAGTGATTGTTTTTGTTTTTATAAAAGTAAATAAGTATATTTATTAAAAGTAGTTTGCGAATGTCAAATACGAGACAATCTATCAAGAACAGTTGTGTGGTTTTTATGTGGCATTTTGATGATTGTGTATTATACGGTCTTACTAAATTAGTAAATGGCTTACGCTAGTATTTTCTGCATAGATATTTAGATGGGGCGGCAAGTTCGATGTATTTCATTTTAGGGTAAATTTCTCAATACGAATTTGCTATTAGTATTTCTCTTCCACTGTATTTGTTTCGCAATAGGTGCATTGCTTATGCGCTGATATCTCGAAAACGAGCTAGGATTATTGTTAATCAGTTTGATATTTGAAAATAAAACTAAAGTTGAGAGGAATTGAGGAAGGTCCCCTTCAGGGAAAATATTATCTCTACATAAATATACACGTGTATATATATATATATATATATATATATATATATATATATATATATATGTACATATGTATATACATATAAGTTTGCCAAGAGTATATTTGCTTGGAACAAATTAGTCAGCTAGGTAGAAACAACTTCGACAAAAAAACTGGCGGAATTGCTTCAAACTTTCATATCGTCTATTCCATAGCGTTTAAGATGAAGACTTATAACCAATTTACAGTATATGACAAGTAGTACATCTATATCAGTATTCATAACAACTCGTGATGCCGAAACGTAAATACTTACAGTCGGCCTAATTCAACAAAATTATATAGCTATACGGTATAACAGATATCCAATTATTAAATATTTAAAAACATTTTGATTGAAATTTTTTAAAAAGCACTCGAACATCTTTTTTTCGTTTTCGTTATCCAAAGTTCCATACTTTTTAGACTATGATGATAGTCAGCTATGTGCTATGTGCTAATAGGTAAGCAGATGTGCTAATAGGGAATTTACATGCCAGGCCATAGATCACGTCCATTCTATGTATTTTAGAATTGTATATAAGATTATTTTTGATTTATTGCTGAAAATGTCCATAAACATTTTCTCAGGAACCATTTCGCATAACCGTAGAAATTAGATGTAATGATGAAACATGTTATCTGAAAAAACAGGTATATCTGAAAAATCAAATGAACAAACAGGTATATCTGAAAAATCTTGATACGGAAATTTTTGAAGGGATAAATCTTTTTTTTTCATTTCATGTATCGTGCCGGGCATCAATTGAAGTTACCAAAACTTTTTTTTTTCAAAATGTTACATAAGATAGTTCATGCTGAAAGATATTTTTTTAAAATGTCAATAAAAATATGTGGGGAATGTGTGTTCCCTTTTCTTATTCCCCACTTCTATCTTCGAGTCCGCTAAAGCCGACTTTATAGAAGTAGTTTACTTAAAATTTACCGGAAAACAATAATGACAATCTTAACTTTCATAATTTTTGAGATATACATTACAGTTTTGCTTCTGGAAAAGATACAATACAAAATATTATTTCAATAAAGGATAACATTATTATTTGTGAATAATTTAACATGAAAGTTATATACCCTAAAATGTTTTCAAATGCGTAACCGTATATAAAATCCTGGTAGAGCGAGATCTACTTGAACTTACAGGTTTATTCATATTATCAAAGTAGTAATAAATACACTTACCCGCTTTTCAGTAAATGTACTTACCTTTTTATAGAGCGTTTCATCGAGGAAGGAACAGAATTTTTAGACTATGATGATAGTCAGCCGTGTGCTAATGGGGAATTCACATGCCAGGCTATAGATCATATCCATTCTTACTATTGTTTTGTTCGGTATACGAGAGTGTAGAATAAATTTCTAAAGTCAAATTAAGTATTGTGCAACATGTTGTAGATCATTGGGAAGGGATTTAAGTTTACAACAACCGAAAATAAAAATATATTAACACTGAATTATATACTTGCATCACACTTGACATATCTACTTGTGGATCAGTGTGTGAATATATAATTTACATTTGAACTATATGAGAATCGTGTGTCATGGGACTGATTTGATGTCATTTGGGATATCTGCATTTTTAAAATATTGTAATAAAAATAATTATTTATTTGTCCATAGAAAATACAACAGATAAAATAGAAAATATCTACAGAAATTTTCTTAAAACCGATGACAAATTAAAAATTAAACTTCACGCCTTAACTTTAAATTGTTCGATATGTTATCCACCAAAAGGTGAAAAAAAGAGGAAATTTAGGATCTAAATACAATTATAACATTACCATATCTGTGTCAGTCGTCAGACTTTAAATATATTCGGTAAAAGTAGTAAAATCCTGTGACAACATAAAGTCAAAAGTTTCAATTTCCTCTTTAAAAATTTACCTTAAAATAATGAAATCGAAGCAGTTAAGTTCTTCTAGGGCTAGATTAGTATAAACGAATACCTTGGAATTGTGCATCAAAATTTATTGGATACTATCTCTTACCGTAACTTCTTTTTCAAGTGGAACTATTGAGAATATTATTAAGTGCACAATTAATATATGTAACGCCATCTATTAGAACGATTATAAAAGTAAACTTTTCCAATAAGTAAATTTTCATTTTAAAAATCACATTTTATATCTACTTTTTAGTTGGTTGATTACGATAAAATGTAGCCTATGTGTTATGGTTAACAGAATATTAAATGTAGCCTATATGTTATGGTTACGGTTAACCAAAGCTCAATTGAATCTACCGGCAGACATTTTTTAGAATTTTTTAGCTATTGTTACATGATGCGCGAACAAATGAGCAGACCTACATACAAACGGACAAGCGTTAAAAGATAATATTTTTGTATTCTACTACTGTTATTATATTCCAATAATTTAAAAAAAAATGTTTCATTTTTTTGTAAATGCCTTCAATGTATCTACGGATCAGTTTTACAATTTTACCATATTACTTCTAGTTCCCCTCTATATTTAAAAAAAATTGTGTTAATCGAATCAGTACTTTCTTAAAGGATGCATGTATAAAAAAAGAGACAAAAATAAAAAATTATATTTTTGAGCTCTATTACTTTTACTAAATATAGAAATAATTGAGGGTTTTAAAACACCAATTTTTCAGTTTTATCTTAGATATGTTGGGCTATTTTAGGTTGGGTTGGATATCTTGGGTTTTGTTGAGTTATTTTAGATTAGGTTTAAACCTGTTTTGAATTATGTGGAATTGGGTTATGTTATGTTGGATTTTATTTGATTGGATTAAGTTGGGTTAGGTAGGGTTATGTTGGGTTGGGTTATGTTGGAATGGATTATATTGTGTTAGGATTATAGGGTTATGTTATGTTCGAATATACTGTGTTGGTTTGGATTATATTTGGTTGGAATATATTAAGTTGGGTGGGTTAAGTTGGTTTTCTTGGGTTGAGTTGGATTATTTTTAGTTGGGTCATATTGGATTATGTCGGGTTTAGTTGTGTTAGGTTATGTTATGTTATGTCGGTTTAGGTTAAGTCATATTTGGTCATTTTGGTTCTTGTTAGATTACATTGGATTGGGGTAGATTATGTTGGGTCGAGTAGTGATATTGTGTTGCTTTACGTCGTGTTATGTTGGACAGTGTTAAGTTGGAATGGGTTCTATTATATTATGTTAGGTTGCGTTATTTTTGGTTATTTTGAGTTATGTTACATTTGCGGCCTGCGTCTGCTTACTTTCAGATGACATACTAAAATATGGGCGCCTTCCGCACCACTTCACATTTCAGTTCTTGCCACGTCACTTTCGCCAATATTTGTCCGGATGGAAAAGCAGTTTATTTGCAGTTTTATTGATTTACCTACGTAGATACACTATATATTCGTGTAATAACTACACATTGAATAGATAGGTACTTCTATGTTGTTCTTGCAATAGAAAAGCATTTATGAAAATATTCAACTTGCATATTTACTGATTTAGTAAACCAATTCCTACAAAACTAAATGTTTTGGTTACTTCAAGTTAAACCATAAATTTTTCCCATAATTTTATCTTAATTGGATCAGTAATTTTTATGTAATGCAACTTCAAACAATTAGACAATCGAACAATAATTTCTAAAACTATATTTTGGTGCTTGTGTAATTAAAATGTGATATAAATGAAAATTGGCAAATTAAACATTAAATAGTAACCAAGAAATATTTTTGGTTTCCAACAACTTTAATTTTATCTTAATTATTTTTTTGGCCAAGCCATCAATCCTACTTGCTACCGGATTTGGCTACATCTTTACATTTACGATTATATTTTTAATAGGATATCAATCGTTTTTTTTTGGTTATGTAAATACGCTCAAAACTCTAGAATATCTTCTGCTATATTTTTCATTGATGATGATGAAGTCAATGTATCCACAAAGTATGTATGAATAATTCCAGTGTATCTCTACCTAGCAGCTTAGATTCGGAGACACGCTACTCAAAGCTAAGTGATGTTGTCGAAAAACTGAACTCGAGTAAAACGTTGTCAGAATCGATAATAAGATTATAAAAATATTGTGGGAGATCGCGGTCCCTGAGCTCTTTTCTATTTTCGATGGCTGATGGAAAGATCTCTTTCTGACCGTCTATAAAGTGGGAAAACTGAAGGTTATCCCGAACAGTAATGGGAAATCGACCAGCGATCCTAAGTCCTTTGAACTCATCACGTTCCTTCCGGTTATCGAGAAGTTGTTCGAGCGGATATTGGTTGCGCGTTTGATAGTGCCACCATCTTATTCACCAAAGACTTCTACGTATTTCGGTTTTCAACCTGGAATATCTGTAACAGACATTATATATTTGCTCCTTTAACCTGAGTAGAAGCGTGTCCAGAAAAATACGTTCTCGGAATTTTCTTAGACATATATCGTTTAATAATACCTGGCCATCTATTTTGTCCATGTTGAAGACCTAGGGAGCGTCAGCGGACCTTCACCGGATGATCGGTAACTATTTTTATGATTGAGTGATCTTTTTGCAGGATGAAGGCATCGTAGTAGAGAAAACGTTAATCAAGTGTTACCCGCAGAACTCAGTCATCGGCCCAATTTTACAGAACGTCATATTTGATAGCATACCCACGATATCTCTTCAGTATTGCGGTATCATCGTCTATGCTGATATGCTACTGAAGATCGAAGGATTAAACTGTCGAGAACTAGAAATCCGCACAGCTGGCTCCCTCGCCAGGATACTTGACTAGGGTTCCAAGAATAAGGTCAGTTTGGTCCTCTAAAATTCCGAAGCTGTCAAGTGCAGGCCAGACAAGGGGGTCAAATGTGAAAATGGGCGGATCCAAAATCGGTGCACAGGATGAGGTCACGTACTGAGACATGATTGTCTAAATGTAGCTGCATGCTGCAGGCGCGGTATAATGTACAGAGAGCCAGGATAGTTATCCAGGCAATGACCTGTTTAGTAGGGGCAGGAAACTTGAACACCTCGACCCTTAGACTAATGTATACGCCAATATACCTTGGTATATTGGTCTATGTGCCATTGGTGTGGGCTCTGGTATACATAAAATATACCACCATGTCTAAATGTTTTGATATGTACAGAAGAATAATATATTCATTGAGAATTTTATATGAAATAATTTTCCCAATCTGGCTTTTCCCAGGCAAAAGAAATCATAGCTCTTCTTTACTTTCATCGTTTTTTTTATAAATGTATAATAATTATTCAGCGTTAATTTATACGGTATCATCACCAGTTTAATTCTTTATTATTTGCCTTAGCCGAGTACAAAATAATGTTTGAATCTTTCAACATTTCGCCTATAGAAGACAAACTATTATAATTAGCTGTATAGATTCTTTAACTCGTATATTCTTTATAGATTATTTTATTGTGGCTATTTAATTTTATTATATAACTCGGAATGTCAGTATTCATACCACCAAGTTTCGAAATTCAATTCACTCACTTCAGGTTAATACTAATTACCCAAATGTTATAAAAATACATTTTATTCTCTATGTACATCTAGATACTAGACCGCGTGATGGTAAGATTTTTATATTAGACGTGTAAGTTATTTTTGGGACAAAAAATGTTACAAAAAGTTGTAACGATAAAGAAAGAGATAAATTTTAATTAGGAAAACGAAATAATTTAAAAGTTTACTCAAAATATAAGCAAATATTTAATAAAAAATAATTAAATCCTAAATATTTTTGGAGTAATTTATAACTTGCTTCCGTTTCTATTCTTTTCCGAACAATAATGTGACATAAGCGATTCGAGAAAACAATATACAGAGCCATTTCTAAACAGAACTTAAAATATTGGCGTCGCTCCAAAGCAATTATACATTAAGACCAAAGAGATTATCCCCTGGCTAAAATGAAGTACACATTGACAATGACCTCATCATATTGGATGTTTGGTGTTTTAAAAAGTATGCAAAAATTATGAAATGCGGGTGGAGTGTTCTATTGTTCATACAAGTTATGTTTGTCTCCTTTAAAGAAAACTGTAGTTAGGAATATACATGCGTGTTGATTGCACAGAAAAATGGTCGATTTCTTGTGGTGGTGTAAGAAAAATAGAATTGATTTTTAATTCATACACATATAACATTAAGCAAGTGACTTTGTTTCCTGTAAAACGATGTTAGAAGTAAATAAGTAACGTTATGAAAATACAACTCCGAGTATTCAAGATATTTTAACCTCACATTACCTCATAATACTGAAATATTATAATCATCGCTTAGTCTTTAATTGAAACTATTCTCAACTAAATGGAACTATGTGATGCAATGTTATTTCTACTTTATTTCAATTTTTTACCACGACCTAGGTCTTCAAGTGAGCAATTAGCAAAGATAATGTAGAAATATTTGCTAATTGTCCACCTGAAGTTGTTGTAATACAACGAAACCTAGGTCGTAGTAAAGAATTTAGAGAAAGCAGAAATAATGCTACATCATGTAATCTCATTTAATTGTGAAAAATCAATTTCTACAAAATTAACGCCAAATATATTGAATATTAGACACTATTCTGTCATTGTTATTTAAATTAAATACATTAAGTATCTCCAGGTATTAGACACATCAAAAAATTTTACATTATTTTTTGTTAAATCATAAAGGCCAGTCTTTTTCAAATTTAATTGACAACAGTTGAAAGCATTTCAGTCTGTCGCGATTTATTGGTTGAGTCACATAGTTCCATTTAGTTGAGAATAGTTGAATTTAGTAAATATATACTTAGGAATTACCACGGCGTGGTCTTTCCACAATATAGAGAACTATTAAGAAGATTACCATTTCCAAACGCCTCAGTAAATACCTATTCTTTAGTAAAATTCTAAAAATATTTACAATTTTTTGTGAAGTTTGAAATTAACCGATTATAAATTCAGAAATTGAGCAGTCAAGTCTTTCAAATATGTAAAAAGTAAGGTTATGAAATGTACTCATATCTATTGTTGATAAAATTGTCCGAAACTGGCGAATATTAAAGCGCATTGATTTCCAAATATTTTTGCCACTTACGTAACAAACATACAGCTACTCAAAATTGTATATTAAACCGTATGTAACTTTGTTTGTTATCATCCATTTTTCAGATTATTCAGCCACGCACTACTAGATAAATTATTTTTAACGCATAAATCTGGAACAGTATCGTTTATTGTGTACTAATTTATTATATATACTTTTTCCCATAAAATCAGCTAACCTCTGCATTGCCTGACGTTTTTGAAGTCGCGCGAGAGCATATGCATTATTAAAATAACATGACCAGATTAATTTAGTTTTAAAACTTTTTTTTGTGTTTTTGTATTTGTGTTTTTATTTATTGTATTATATATTTATCAATAATAAGAAAATTACGACCTCCAAACTCTAGAAATCCATGCCTTGAATCTTGCACGCAGAGATGAATGATATTGACACAACACTCACTCTTGTGACAGTACATGGTGTTAATAAAACGGTAAGAATAAAATTTACTCACTCAATAGTTGAACTACAATTGAGAAATGAATTTTATACGGAAATTTGCTAATAGTTTTTTAATAATATATTATTAATAAATAGTGTAAATATGTCGACCATGTTCATATTTTCATTAAATTTTCTATACAATTAAAGAAATTAAATTTAAACCGAAATCTGGACGCACAGAGTACTGACATTGCGACCACAAGGCCGCACATTGCATTTTTCCCCGAAGCGCTTCGCAGCCGTGATATTTATTTTGCTACACTGAAATACAGTTCAGGAAAATACTAGAAGTCAGTTTTAAGTGTATCAGTATCTTTCAGTACGTCGGGAAAGTGATAGAACAAATGATATTTTTTTCTTTTATTACGATATTTCATTACTTCTGAATGAAGAGAAATTATATTTCATTACTGCAAAACATTTATAAACTTTTTCAGTTTTACTTTACGGACTTTAAGAAAGCTAGATGTCGATGTTACATCATTATAGTACTTACAGTATTTTGTTTCTATTCACAAAAATGAGTGTTGTTACACATATTATTCCTTAACGAAACAAGTGACGTGTTCTAAGAATTTTCAAAATTATGTTTTAAAACAAAAGTATTATACTTACACACGCATTCATGTGCACGCGCGCACGTACAAAATTACACGTATGAAGTTATTATACACACACACGCAAATGGGCGCACGTACACAAACTCACAAGCGCATGTGGGCACGCCCGCCCGTCCGGGTATGCAAACACACGCTTACTCGCATGCACGCATGTGCCCACGTAGATACGCACGCGCATATGCACACAAAACCTTTTGATTATTCATGACTACCAAAAAAAGCAGCAGCATCAAAATAAAAACTGACAATTGAAAACATCATCAATGAACTCTCGTAAATGGTTCCCATAATATTTTGTTTTCATGCAAAGCATTATTTAATGACCTAAATAGGCAAAGTCCCCTCGGCACTAGGTCCAGTGAATAAGAAACATGCAGAATCATTGTCCATCACAGCTCTCATGATTTTAATCGACTACAATAAATTATAGCAGAAATAGTTGTATTAATGGCATATATTTTTCAATGTATATTCCATGAATATCCTCCTAAATATAGAACATTATCTTTTGTTGAAAGGATTAATTTTTGGCACATATTTCCTCCACATCTTTTGGCCCAACTACTGTTACTTATTACTGATGTGATTAATCTATAAAAACCACTTTTCGTTTTTAATAATTCAGCCATACAATTTTCAATGATGAAATTATGCATACAATTTTCAATGATGAAAATTGTATGCATATATTAACGCAATAATTGCACCGATCCAGATTCGAATCGTGGAGTACCTAAAGAATATAAGTTTGCAGGCTTTGACTACCTCGTGTAAATATTTCTCTATTGTATAGTGAGAACATTCATGTTTGAGTAGCCAAACTTTATGTTAAAAATTTAGGGTATTTACCAGTTAGTAATTTTAAACTGTTGATATCAAAATCAATTTCTCGACGGGAAAATGTAATCGCTGCTCCAGAATCGCTGTCTTATGTTAGCTTCAGAGACAGTATAGGGAAATATTTTATTGATATATTCTGCAATATGTCTTCAGCGGTAGAATGACCAGATTGAAACTAATAAAATAAACAGTAACGCATGTGGATGTTATCACCACCGGCGTTGACTCGTTGTTTACTCCTTAATAGCTATGACATTGATGAAGGTTATTTAAAGTTTCATTTTTAGTTTCGAACCTGATAAATTTTTAAAATAGTTTTTATTTAAATTGTGTAATTATCCGTAATAGTACGTTTGTAATAGACGAATGACTTGCTTAAAATTCTATAAAAGTAATGTGCCAATAATCATATCATACATTCTGCCGCCAATCTAAATTTTTTCGTAACGATATTGCGATTGACGGCGGTAATGAGAAGAATAGTTTTATGTGAAACGCAATACCATTTAGGATGATATGAATATTTCCAATCTAGGAAAAATTAATCAAAGGGATTAATTCCGGTCATATCATGAATTTAATGGTAGCCTTTTTGACGAAAAGACACATAGTTTTTGTGGAAATTTTATTTAAAATCTTTAAGCATATGTACACTCTTCAAGACTACACAGAACGTCGCATTTAGTGCCGCTTGCAAACTTTTTAATATTTGTTAATATATTTAAAATGAGATTAGGACACATTGAACTATAAATTATATATAATCGTATATAATATATAATACATAGAATAAATGCTTCCAAAATACTTTATTTTCCCGATATCATGAATATTTTCAGATTTTACGGGCGCAAAACATGTATATATTTCAAAAATTATAAGATTTCCAAGCTAGATTTTACTTTTGTTTTCTTCGTGAGTTTTTCGATCATTTGTCTCGTAATCATGGAGGTGATGGTAATTTTTGAAATATATTTTTAAATGTGAAATTTAAAATTATGAAAATAAAATTAGTATTCCTCGTAACAAGGGCTTTAAAATGGTGTCCCGCGGCACATAAAATAAAAAAAATGTTAAGAATTTGATTACCATTTTTAAGCTATCATTTTTAAAAAGTTAGTTTTTAAGCTTTTGAAATACATTTCTTAAAAACTCGTGCAGATTAATGCATTACTATTTTAAATTTCAAATTTATACGTTGCACAGTTTCTGAGAAAAAATAATGTTATAAAAAAAGGGAGTGACAATTTCTATAGAAAATACATTTATTTGTCATGTGGCTAAGCTTTTTTCTTAAAACTTAGTGTAGTGTGTAATACTTAACAAGGGTTTTAAAAATTTAGTAAATATGTGAACATTTACCCCAATTTATTTTTATGCATGTAAAGACACAATATTTATGTGGTAATTTTGTAGAATTATTTGACGACTTAGTTCGCGAGTAATTAGCAAAAAATTGTTTTTCTTTCTCTATGTTGCTCCTGGGTATATATACCAAATCTCTTCAAAGTCGGTCAACTAGATTTTGCGTGATACCCGTATAAATTGTTATACATAGAGATAGACAAAAAATTCCAAAAAAAGTTTTTCTGGTTTTTATTATAATTCTAAATTCTGAATCAAGACTTTTTTTATTATTTTCAATGTACAGAAATCACACCATTGGAATTTTGTTATATGCATAGATTATTTAAAAAAAATTACTTTTAGAAAGGGTTTAAAAATATATTTTAAATGTGTAATGACATTTCATTTTTAATAAGATTTCATTGGTTCATTTCAAATTATGTTAAATTGTGCGCTATTATGTGAAAGCTTCTAATTAAAACCTCGGCATGAGGATAGCGACTAAAAGTTGAATAGTATTTATTAGAGTTTACCTTTTGAGATGACTGAAAAGTTCTAATATATAGACTGATTATAAGAACTTTTCAGTCATCTTCAATCAAAATTATAACAGTCTCAATTATTAATTATTAATAAAAGATGATTATTTGATCACTATATATCAGAAAATCATATTAAATTGTTAAGAAGCGTGCTTTTCAGTATCTGATATAACGGGTAATATTTTGATTTCAATTTGGGATTATAATCGTTCATTACCAATATAATTTCTTAATTGAACGTATTTACTAACAAGTAAAAATGTTATTTTAAGCAATATTTTTTGAAAATCTCTAATATATTTGCTAGACTCAAGAAGGACTTATGAAGAAATAGAAGTGAAATGACTTAATTTATAAAAGGAATTAAAAAAATTATCAACCAACGAAATACTTAATGAAATAAAGACATCAATATCGTATTATTTAAGCAAAACCGTGATATTTTTAGTGTTTGGAAATGTCATAATTATTAAGTTTCATGAAACACAAAGTGTATTAGTTGAATGCTTACGTACTCAAATCAAAACACAAACGTTTAAAACACAAACTTCGAGGAAGAGCATTAAGATGGGGGGAAATTTATTAAATAACAAGACTCTCATTTTAATCTATCTACCCAGAGCACCACAATACATATTAAAATACGGTGGCATGTGTAGTTATCCTTTAATGTGATAATGATTATTTATTATATATTTCAACAGTGTCAAAACATAAACATTATTTTGGATAAACTAATAAAAATACATTTATTAGCTACTTTACCGCAATCTTACCAAATTGCTCGTTTAATATATTACTTGTTTTACTTACGAGATGGCTGCGCGCTCTTGTCCAAAAAACAAAGATATGAGCAACTATCATAGGGGCGGTCTCTTTTTAAGTGGCTTTCTCTTCGTTTATGGTATTGTTTTCACATTGTTTACATGTTATTTATACGCATTTCAGTAATAATATTGACAACAAAATTGTTGATATTGATGGCCCATTTGATTTTGTATAAGATTCAGTCCGCATTGTGATCGATTATAATAATTTTTATCAAATGTCCAAGTTCTATATGTACTTTGTAATTTATCAGTCTACTTGCTGCGATACCCGGCGTTGTCCGGGCCGTAAAATATTGCACACTTAATGTTTTAAAGATGTGTTTCTCATCTTATACATACAGATGTTTATTTCATTAAATGTACGATATATATAATATATATGAAATTAATTAATTATTTAAATAGTTGAATTGAAACACAGGTTAGAATTGTAAATATTTATTTAAAAAAAAATTATTTTATTATATATATTAAGATTTACACTTTTTACAGATCCATCTCTATTCACTTTTTACATTCCACCTACCGTCCATTTAAATTTTTCTCGAAATACATGCATATATATACATAACATATTTAAATTGTTTATGGACAGTTATGTTTTATTAATTTTTACTCACAACAATTGTTTATACACGATATTTGGAGTTTTATTGTCTTGGCTGTAAATGAACAAATTTTGAGGTGATCCAACTCGTGAACACGCAACATAAAATTGGCCGTGTAAAAAGCTTGTTTCCTTTAAGTTAACACCACTATATTGGAATGTTTGACCCTGTGCTTTGTTGAAAGTCATGCTCTAAGCTAAATTTACTGGGAATTCTATTCGCTTAAAAGTGAAGGGCAATCCAGTTAATAATAAAGGTATTCGCGGTATAAATACCGTATGCCCTTTTCCTTTATCAGTCATTATATTGGTTTCAATGATTTGATTCTGTATTTGATTGATGCAGAGTCTTGTACAATTACATAGTTTTGGTGAATTTAAATTCCGCAGAAAAATATTGATGAGCCAACTTTCAATTTGAGGCAATGTAATGGCATTCCTAAAACATTTAGTGAATTTGAAAACTCAATAGGATATATGACACTCTCATCTTCATCTAACATTGTATCTATCGACATGTAAGTTTTCTCTTCGCCCGAAATCATCTCTTGGACAGTCCTATGGATGCCGTTAACAATATCATTTTTCGTCGCTAGAATAACTCGCTCGCATAACCTTTCTGAATTTATATAATTTTTGACGATATTCGGATATATTTCGGTTATGATTTTTGCAGGTGTTTCAACAATGTTGCACAATTAATTTGTCTATACGATTTGACCAGAATTTGCATCTATAGGATAGGTGCTTTCTTCTATTCGTAAAAGCTTTTCAAAAAATTCTTGTACTTTTTCGTCTCTTGAAATTCGTACTTTCATATTTGTTATCAATTCAATTGTTATTACTTGTCGCCATATGACCGAATTTTTCAAGCAAGCATTAATTTCATCGACTGGTGTCGATTTTAGAATGACAAGCATCGTTTGACGAAAATCGCCTGACAATATTAGCAATACATTTTCCTTTAAACTCCTGTCATTTCATAGATCTTGAAGTTTTCTATATGTATATATATATATATATATATATATATATATATATATATAATATAATTCAATGCTTCCAAAGACTTTCTATGGGCCATTGTGCTTTCGCCCCATATAATGACCTTCCACTGTTTCAATATCTGTTCACGTGTTGATGATTTTGTAATGTCACATACTAGAAATTCAAGAACAGTTACATTTTAATGCAGAATGTGTTGTTCGTCCGCCATCCATAAGTGTAGCTGCTATTCCCGATGTTGCCGGGGTGAGTACTACATCTTCGTTTACACGAATTTTAGCTAGAATCAAATTAGTTAAACATTTCTTCCCAGTACCGCCAAATGCATCCAGAAATATTATGCCTCCTTGTTGTTCTTTATAATAATACATTATCATATAATATGCCTGTTTTTGATTCTGATTTAATAAGGGTTTGTTGTGTTGAATACAGCTCTGCAATTCATCGATGTTAAAACTTGTTTAATTTAATGATTCACTGTCCATAGCATCAAATTCACTTCGCTGAGGTAGTTGAGTACCCAGTTGTATGTGTTTGATTGAATATCTTCAAACATCTATCTTCCAGCAATATAAGATATTTGTTAAAAATTTCCTCATCAAAATTGATTTCTAAGTCCGAGTTTAGTCGTTATAGTTCAGTCAAGATATCGACGCACGTACTTTCTCGTCATTTCAGCCATAGTCGATTTGAATTTGATGGATTACATGTAGTTAGCATAAATATAAATAGTTCACGAATTTTGTTTGTTGTTGCCACTTGTACTGCCTCGTTCATAGCTAATTCTTAGCGATTGTCGTTATCTTATAGACCTTATCGTTGACATGTCTCTCTTATGTTGCACAAATATAATTATCCATAGTTTTTAAGTCTTCAAAACATGTTGGGCCATGAATATATTGAAGCAATAGACGCAAATAGAAACATTCAGCATTTTTTGGACGCATCGAACATACTCGCTCTATCGTGTTACTTTTAAATACGTTTTTTAATGGCGTTCCTCGTTTTCGTCGTTAATGTAATGTTTTATTTAGTACATCCCGTGTGTAATAGCTTGTTACTTCTGAGTAAAGCCAAGTCTTTGCAAAGGGATCTTCTTGGTATAGCTCAAAAAAGCTGTTAAACTTGTAAGTGCTGGTGGTTCGATCTCAACTTGTTTTGCTGTTTCTCTGGTGAAGAACATGGGTAGTCCGTTTTCTAAGTGGACAGATAAATGAACAAATACTGAATCTCGATCGATCGATCGAAACTCAAAATTTGATCTCGGGAAACTCAAAATTCGCCCAATTGCTTCATTGGTATTAATTTAACGACCTATTTGATACTGTACTCATCTTGCCCATTTTCTTTAGTTATAGTAGAGGCAGCCATATCACTACCCTAGATGATATATTTGCATACGTATTTAATAGATTTAACAGAACTACAGTATTCGACATTGATATGGGCTTTGAACACTTTAAACAGAAGTGGATTGTATCGAAATACCTACTGATTGTAAACTGCAACTTCTTCATTGCCTCGTATTTTAATATTTGCCGTAAATCCGCCTTGTTCTGATGATCGACGTCTGTACTTTGGATATCCATCTTCGGTTATTATTCTTTCATTTAGCAATAGTTTTTCATAACGTTTCGTACATTTGTTATCGCTCATGCATGGAAATTTTTAATTAATTCGCCACAAAGATCATGAATCATATTTTTCACTATTATATCGTAAAGTTCGGGATCTTTTTCTGGATTTGGAAATTCAGCTTTGATGATATTGTCTATTTGATCCCGTTAAATTTTGTTTCTGAACCAAATTAAGTTGTGAGAATGCAGTGCTCGTTTCTGCCATTTAATCAAATACATCTAGCAGATGATAGCGCCGAATATTTGATTTTTAACTATGACATCAAAAACTTTGGTTTGTTTTCGAGGAAAAATTCAGACAATGATATCATGTTGATCAAAAGCTACCTATTCATATTGTAATTCTTCTTTGATTTTCAGCCAAGAAAATTTACATTTAAATGTTATAAATAAATATGGCCGACCGTCTTTTCTAACGTAGGTCATTGAATCCTGACCATATTCATGCATATGACATGGACTTACAGTAAATGTAGATGGCATAATGATCAATTTTCCCACGTTATCGACGTTTCCATCATTCATTTTTACATCTCTTAAATTAGTATATTCTTCTGAACGCAGCTTCCGTTGATTATGGTGAATAAATTGCTATCTCTTCGTCTCAATTTTTGCATACATATCAATTATGAATTGCGGGAATAATTGTCCACAATTAAGAATAAGTTTGTATTCACCATTTCTAATCATAATTCGATAAGCATAGAATTGCATCGCTGATACTTTTTTGTTAGTTTCGATACCTGTAGACGGATTGACTTGTTGAATGTTGAAGATGTTGATATTGCCAAAATATTTGCAGATACTATAACACATCGTATCTGCGATGTGTTTCAGATATTCGTTGCAGTTGGTTACATCGAAGTTGAATAATGATATCACGATGACTGTATTCAATATCGACAATTACTACTGCAACTTCATGCACTTGAGGCGCATTAAATCATCGCTCATGCTCACCAACTGGTTTTTTATCAGCTCTAATGACGATCTTTTAATTGTCTGCAACCATTTGTTTTAAAGAAGTCTTGAACTTGATTAATTGATTATGGTTATCGAGCAAACGTTATAACTCTTGAAAAATTTCTCATTGTAGTCTTTGAATATGAGCACAACGATGACCTGTTTCAATTTCTTCATTATTTGACTGAAATTTTCTTCGTTGCAAATTGATGAAGCTCCGAACAAAGTCATTTCAAAAGCAAGAATGTACATTGTGTAGAAAATGTTTTAATTCCGGTGTCGTTCCGACCATATAAGCAAATATCTGGTGGTGGTACTTGTAGTGCTGGTAATTTGACTTTACAACTCAAACAACACATATTTTCAGTTTCTCCTTAAATTTTTTTGGCATTGCAATACTTGCATACTTCACTTATTTTTACGACAACGATATTCGGATGTTTGTCGTATTTTTTCAAAGGATAATAATTGAACGCTTGTAATTCTAAATTGTAGCTGTTACGTTTTTGGTGTAGACGCCTACTTTGTTTATTACGTTCATTTATTATTTGATGTTGATTAACTGATTGACGATTTCTAATTATTCGCACTCTAATTCGCGTTTCTTTTTTAATGTTTGCTCTTTGTACTTCATTTTGATTTTCTCTTAGTCTTTGCACTCATTCTCGAATACTCGTAAGTCGTCTGTTTTCTGTTCTTCCGTTTTACTTTTACGTGCTACTTTTGTTCATTGTTAATCTACATGAACTTTTGTTAACGCTTTCTTACGTTCAGGCATTTTACTTAAATAACATACTATAATTAAAAAAGAACATTCACTCTTGACGTTTAGAAAGATTCTCGTTGATCTTCTCTTGACCGCTGCTGAGAAAACACTATGACCAAAACACGCTGAGCTCAAACTTATATACAATAGACGTTTGAAATTTATGGTTCCAGAATAATTTTTGATTCCAGAATATTCGGACGTATTCGATGCTAAACTGTTGGTAATTATCACTTGAATTCACTGACATAATATTCACTCTTGACTTTTAGAAAGATTTATCGTTGATCTTCTCTTGACCGCTACTGAGAAAACACTGTGACGAAAACACGCTGAGCTCAAACTTATATACCATCAACAATTGAAATTACTGGTTCCGGAATAATTTCTGATTCAAGAATATTCGGACGTATTCGATGCTAAGCTGTCAACAACCACTTCAATTCACTGATAGAATATGCACTTTTGACTTTTAGAAAGATTTTTTGTTGTTCTCCTCTTGATCGCTGCTGAGAAAACACTGTGACGGAAACACGCTGAGCTCCAACTTATATACCATCGATAATCGAAATTTCTGGTTCGAAAATAATTTCTCATTCCAGAATATTCGGACGTATTCGATGCTAAACTCTTAATAATCACTTGAATTCACCGACAGAATATTCACTCTTGACTTTTAGAAAGATTTTTTGGTGACCTTTTCTTGATCGCTGCTCAGAAAACACTGTGACGGAAACACGCTGAGCTTATATACCATAGACGATCAAAATTTCTAGTTCCGGAATAATTTATGATTCCAGAATATTCTGATTAATATTAAAACTATTTCTAAATTATTTACATTTGAAAATATTTGAGAAATTTCCTGAACGTTTCCAAATTTTTTGAACATTCTAGAGCATTTTAAAACAAGAGTTAATTTTAAGTGATTCACAATATTTAAGAGTAACTTAACATTTCTAGAATGTTTTCTTTTTTTTAGAACATTCCAGAGCATTTTATAATGATCAGATTCAATTTCAAGTGATTCACAATATTTAAGAGTAATTTATAACTTTTCAGAACGTTTTAGAATTTCTCAGAACATTCCAAATCATTTTAGAACGATCAAAATCAGTTTAAAGTCATTCACATCATTTAAAAGTAATATAGAATCTTTCAATACGTTTTCAACATGTCTATTTTATATCACTGGCGATGTATTATTCTAAATCATTCTAGAACATTAAAGAATATTTTAGAAAATATTAGAACATTCTACACTATAGCAGACCATCGTGGAACATTTTAGAAATATGAAATTATCTTGGGTCTTTCTAGATTATTCTGCAATATTCAAGATCATTCTCGAACTTTCTAAAGTGCAATGTGTTACCACCCATGCCCACCCATATCCACTCACCGGGACCAAACTCCCTCACGCACGCCACGAAAACCTCGAGTGGGTGGCAATAGACCGTCATGATGAAAAGTATATATATATATATTATTTACACATTATCATTGGTTACTTTTCCAAATTCTACTACCAGGTTACACGTAATTTTTAAGTTTTACAATAGTTTGTGGATTGTAATGAAAGTTCTACGTTTACATATATTTTTTAGTCAACATTCTATTTATTTATCCAATAATTAAAAAAAACATTGTTTCATTTTCGCTATATCTAAAAATACATAAAACAGGACACACACTAGCAAACATTTAACTAACAAGAGGAAACAATAGTTATGAAGTTGAATACAGTGAAGAAGCAGAAATTTATTAGGAATATAATTTTGACTTTAGCAGCGTGAATCATTAATAATTTCTCCGATTGGTTTAAAATCTTTCAAAATCGATAGAAAAATTTTAGTGAGAAAAACGTAGGTCATGACTAAGGATTTATATAATGTAGATAAACTTGTAAATACATAAACTTGTAAACATATTCTATTATTCTTTTTGCAGACACTTTTTCATAAAAAAATGTTTA
The DNA here is from genome assembly GCA_039881145.1 of Druceiella hillmani. Taxonomy (NCBI): domain Eukaryota; kingdom Metazoa; phylum Arthropoda; class Insecta; order Lepidoptera; family Hepialidae; genus Druceiella; species Druceiella hillmani. Next base: position 38,133,179 of record JAYKKI010000012.1, on the reverse strand, counting down.
TTAGGCGATAGCAGATGTAACTCTGGGAGGTAACAAGCGTCATTATATATGATGGTTTGTCTGATTTCTAATCTCGGTAATTGCTGATTTCTAATCTCGCTACAGCCAGATTTTATTTAACGCTTCATACTTTCCCCGTTTCATTCATTTTATTTTTGTTCACACGCCATAAATCTTAAAATACATTAAAACTAGAAAATATTATTTCAAAAATGTAAAATTTTGTCGTATTTTTCAGTTGTTATAATAATCTTAAACGGGAATAAATCATTTCCTTTCCATTAGGAATAGTTTAGACTCTTATTCTTCAGAAGATATCTAAATATTTTTAATGGATATACGGATTTAAGTTATCACATAATATTAACAAACATTACGAATAACTAACATATTTTATCGTAATAAATATTCGACATGAGAAAAAAATAACACCGATTACTTAATGGTTGACTTCAATTACTTTCGAAATAAAATAGTCCAAAACCAGAAGTTAACGGATATTGCCTTCCGTATAGAAAATCGAATCTTTTTTCAGTTACTAATGGGTTTGTAATAGGTTGGAAAGAAGTAAGTAGATAGCTTATAACCCGTCATTGTTGCGAATCAATTAATCATGTTAAGTGAATATATTTCAATGATATCGGGCTTTACTTCGTACTACGTTATCATCAAGTATGCGATTATATTTCTTTAAATAAGTAGATTATGTATCATCCCTCACAACTTGGGGAAACTATCATATAAAAGTTCCGTATACACTAGGGAACAAATTAGTAGATATTCGCATCAAAAAATATTTTTATGTGGATGATATTTTAGAATATTCAATTACTAAATTCCAAAAACTTTTACGATAATTCGTGTATTGTATTACTAATACCTGAATTTTTTTTAATTTCTTGAACATCGAAAAGTTTTTTTAAGTAATTGTAACTTTAAAACCAGCTGAATTATTTGGAATCCAAATGAGATAGAGTACTTTTCTTTGTTATTTCTAATTGAAACTGTACACTTACTTTTCTGTATAGTTACTTAAGTATAATATGCGTCACTTTCATTTTTTTGCTACTAAAAATAGTAACTTCATTTGTCGATTTAATTTTTGAGCCATGAAATAAGAAGCCTTCGCCCTTTGAAACTTCCTATGATTTTTTCAATACCAACAACTAATACCAAATTAATTGGAAATTACTTTTTAACAACAGCATTTAGCAGCTCAATATCTTGACTGAGGTCACAACATAATATTATGAGTGAGAATAAATTCTTGTAACTAATGATCGTCATATATTGTGGTGTCATGTAATGATGAAATCATTTCATTTTACCATAAACTCAATCTTGTGATCGTTATTCGAAAGTATAGGTGTGTAACTGTTTTTTAACTACGCAAAGAAATGCAAAAAAATAAAATACATTATTTCGTAGTTATTTGGATTTCAATATTGTTATTTTTATTAGTCGATGTTTTAATACATGTTGTGATCATTTCATTAATTTGTTTCATTATTAGGATAATTATCTAAATTAATAGAATGACTATAACTTCTTTCAAAAACATCCTTATAAATTTTATAATCAAAATCGTGGTAATAATATATTGGCTCAGAAGCTCTATCAAACTTTAAAGGCTAAGATATATATTTATTTCAACTTTTTAATTTTTATTGCTTTGAATAAGAAAAGAGCATAAATTAAATTATTTTAGTTAATTATATTGAAAATAAATTATTATGGTCACTTATTTTACAATTTCGTGTTCATTTTAAAACATTAACCATCTGCACTGCGTATATTTTCTTGCAATGTATATGTTTAACTTAGAAATATGCTTGGCATTCTTCAATTCCCTTCAGTTAAGTGGTCATTGCCTATTGTCCCAAGGTCCTAAGAATATATTACACACTACACACACACACATATATATATATATATATATATATATATATATATATATATACACATCCCATATCTAATTGGATATTCTAAAGTAAATAATGGCGAAAATTTCATGTCAATCGGACGGAAAAAACCAAAAAGAAACAAAATGTTCCTCTATATAAAATTAATATGAACATTGAAATATTCTTCCTTTATGTTGTGTTCATTTAATGTACTTTGAAAGACTTAAACATTAATATTTTATTTTATTTCGATAAAATATTATTACATTTGACGATTTTGTTATGGCTTTAAACATATGGGTTGTGGGAACAAGTATTGTAAGACTCGCTTGAAAGGAACCATTAACACTTTAATTCAGCTTCGATTGTAAATACAGACCTCTTTTAAGTGAAACTTGTTATGTAAGTTTCTCCAAAAAGCATTTTCTCTAGAAATTTACATACTTGCGAGACTAAAAACAAACGTAACCTTTTCTTAGAGGTATGTTAATTATCATTCAAATTATGAAAAAAACATAAAATAACGGCGAATAGCAATCTCAGATAATCATAATACAACGTCATTATTTTAAACATCTCATGCCAGTCCTTGCTCCAACACGGTTCAAAAAGAAATACACACCTTTCTAGACAATTCGAACCTTTTATCTGAGCAAGTTTCTCGTAAAGAACATAACAATCTAGATACGTTTCAGAAATACGACCGAGCAAGTATGCTTTCCTTTGTCAGAAACGTCTTATATTGTAGTGGCTGCGGTACCCCCTACTACCTTTTATTGTAATGAATATTCAAGTATGTGTTTTGTGTCGAGTAGCTCGCTTATGCGCCACATTGGAATGTACCTTGTCATATATCTTACCATTTGACATTATTAAGAGAAATCTTGAGATGTTTAGCTATTTATATCGCATATACGAGTATATTTCGCTTACTTCATGATATATATCTTACGGTTAAGTGTTCATATTTGTTAGTTTAGAGATAGTTTTATAATTTAAGGTAATTATTTTTCCGTCGGAAGGTAATCGGAACTGATATTTCGTAACTGTTACTATTTATCAAATCATATGAAATTTCCATATTCGCAGATATTTTTTACTTGAGTAGTTCTGTGAAAAAAAACTCTTGTTTTAAATATCACCATTTAATTCTATCCATATACCTGATTCAACACTACGACTCAAATATAGTACGCTATATACACTTACGTATTTCAAACTTACTTTACTTACGTATTTATTCACATATTAAACATGTTGACATAGCATCCGTACAATTATCAGTTCAGTAATCTCGGAAATGGGGAGAGGAAATATTTTATTGTTTCTTATTTTTCGTATTTACATATATATATATATATATATATATCAAAGATATATATATACATATATATATATATATATATATATCTTTGATTTCAATTGAATAATATTGAAATATTTGGGAAAATATTAGAAATGAGCTCGGAAGTATATCAAAATAAGTACGTTCAGTGCTCTATTTTAATTCGTGATAATGTTTGTAAGATAACGTTATACTTTTAGTTCATGAACCATTTTAAAAAGTATTTTTACTAAAGAAGTATTTTTATTTATAAAAACACATTTTGAATTTTAACATACAATCAATTAATTATCTATTTTCTTATTCAAAAAATTACAAGAATATTTTCAATTTTTTAAATTTAATTAACCTAGATGAAGTTATAATACAAAGCATGGTACACTTTTTTTGTGACTTTGTGAATAACCTCTAATAAAATTTATTTATTATCATGATTTAACAAGATGGCAGCAATATTTTGGACTGAGACGTTTTTTGAGTCTGGATGAAGCAGATCTCTTTATGATTGTAGAGCGCTGATATATATTTAATGGGCTAATGAAAAAATAATGATCAACTTTTTCTTGAGTCTGTAGGGCCAATAAATAAAGCGTTATATAATTTTTTTTTAATTGTTTTCAAGGCCCCCTTTAAGAAAAGTAACTTTCTTTTTGAGTGCGCTGATTGTCTGCAATCCATTAACTTTGGAAGATTAGTAAAATCATAGGCAGTGGCATTTTAAAAATTGTTCATAGCATCGTTAATTGTTCATGACATCGTTACTTAACTGACATTTCTAACGAACACCTCAATGTACAGAAAACATTTGATTTGTATACTTAATTATTTAATAGGGCCAATTACTCTTGTATGGGAAACAAAATAATAAGGTGAATTTCTAATGGCCACAATACCTTGTCTTTGGTATAAACAAATAACAATCGGCTAAAAAGAGAGAAATTAAATTATTCAAAAGTCTTGTGAATTGTATTTTATTAAAAACTAGTAGATATCAAACAATTTAATAAAAACGAGATATATACTAGTAATTATAGATTATATGGAATATATAGTCAAAATCAATATTTAAATGCCCACAAAAATAATTTTTAGTCGAATTTTTTGCTTTCGAATCAAAACGTAATTTTCTTGACCGCAAATCAAATGTGAACTAATTATCACTTTTATTGAATACTCTATTATCGGAGTGAGATGGTACTTATTAGAAAAATAGCGTGGTCATTATCTCTTGATGTAATAATTTTTTCCACTTTAGTGTTTCGGTACATCCGTGAATTGAAAACTATTTGTTATGAGTTTATGATATTGATATAGGATATTGGTATTTGATACTTAATATTATGAGGTGAATTTTTTGATTTATTAATGACTGAACAGTTCTTCTTCTTAAATTAATATCAATAACCGCAAATAAACTAGACCAATTAAAAATCATTGTTATTCTAAAACACGTAATTGTTTTTAAATCTGGTGACAGCAATCCCTAACACTGTAAAACTCTCATAAAAGCTCTTATCATTTTTATATATCTAATAAGTTATCGCTTCAAATAACCGTCGGTTTCCATAACTTTCACATTAATGTAACTACGCCACAAAATTTTTCAGTGCACATCGTCCGACCGTCACAAATAACAGCGACCAAATCATTCAAAATTATTTTCTTTTTATGTCAGAAGCACGATTACCAACTAAGGGCAATGATGGGCTTTACCTCGAATTGGTGAATCGAATCGTAGACAGACTTGAGCTCTTTTATAACTATTAGCTGGTATTTTTAGCTAATTTAGTTACAATTTTCTGTAATTTATATTTCAATTACCATAGTAATAAATTATGTAAATAATGACAAATTTCTTTTAACGTAACTTCGTTAGATACTCATTTTTTCCATTGTAACTTTGGTTTATATATTCTCTCTATATTCGACCTGTAACACAGCCTGAACGATCAATGCAGTTGCTCCGTCTAAAATTCCAAATCAGTTACTGACTTATGACAGAATAGAAAAACAAATTTTCGAAAACAACTTTTTAGGTGTAAAATAAATTCATAAATTTAGAAAAGTACAAAATTAAATTATAAATTTAGAAAAGGAAGATTCCACACACATTTAGACGCTTATAAATTTTTAAAGCTACTTTTGTATTTCTATTGTACTATTTAAAAATTTTAATTTTACGTAAAATATTATAATACCTTCTATATATTTAACACTAGTGTAATATGGAGCATATTTCAAACTTGATGACGATAGCCCACTCTATACGTCATGTCGATTGAAATATATGCCGGTTAATGGGTTTTATTTTAGGGCCAAATTTCTACATTAATTGGTGTCCAAAATAACGGATGTGACAGACGAACAGACATACACGTGAATACCCTTATAAGAGTTACTTTTCCCTTCCGTTTTCCCAGAACCAAGTTTAGGTTATCAATCAATTATCGAAAGAAACGCCTTCCGATTTGGTCCTTATTACGGTATTCCTTCCGATTTTGGATTTCGTTAGATAAAGGGAATCAGTGGTTTTCATAAGATTAAAAATCAAATAGGTGAATATTAGGAAAATTTTACTCCTTGGAGTGTGCAAAGAACTCTATTTTTAATTTTCTCAATAGAATTTCACAGTAACAGACAGATTTTCTATGCCATTAAAATCTTTGTATAAAAACATCTAATCGCACAGAACACTAATTGCGCAAGTACGACGTACAATTGGCGGGTTTTGTTGGAGGAACTTATAGTATTAGCGAATTGAGCTTACTTTTTCACCTTCCAAGACTAACAATAAGTTGACTTCTATTTTCTCAAACTTTTTTCTTGAGCATTTGGCATTTTCCTGATATTTTTAGCTTCTGCTAGTATTTTCAATCGACATTTATTGCGATTAAAAACAAAAAGTTTGCGATTACTCAAAACAAATACTATTTTTTTTTATATAAGCACGATAACTACGTACAAAGCCACCACTTTATTTTGCTTTCTTTCAAGGATCAAGACTGCATTTTATATAAAAATAGGGCAGATGTAGCAGAGGAGGATATTTAAAACTTCAAGCATAATATATTTTTAAGGGTTTCACGGAAAAAATTATAATAGAAGTGGTATAAATTCAGGATATATAACATCACATTTTTATACATAATTTGATAATTCAAGGGCATTTAAACTAAAAATAATGTAATCTGTGTTACAGATATCTAAATAATCGCAAAAGACAACATATTTTTACTATTAAAAAAGATTTGGCTAGAATTTTTGGCCCTCGCCAATATTTACCTTGACAATGCATGAATGTAAATAAAAATAACGGCGAATTCAGTAAAACACACAAATCGCGGTGAGCGACAGGAGTAGGTTCACGCCAACATACGAATAACAAGGACACGCGACTTGTAGCGTGATAGGTTTTTTTAAAATTTTTAATTCTCTTTAAATTTGTCACCCCCCGGTAATCTAGAAAGCCCGATATTAGGAAAATTAAGGATAGAGAAATCTCAAACCCATATTTCAAAATTAAAATAAGTATTTTTACGTTTAATAAATATAACAAATATTAGTGCTATTTTATGCTCGAATAGGTTTCTTCATACTAAAAAGCACATAAAGAAAAATTAATTTGTATAAAATAATTGTAAATATAACGAACCCTACCCAATCTGGCTATATGAGAAAAGAATAATGAGAAAAGCATTGCTCTTCATCTTTATTAAATAGTTTCCTAGAAGTAATATTTTAATCCATACAGAGAAATAATCATACGTTTACAAAGGAACCGTAAATTTAAAAAAAAAAAAAATTATATATGTATATATACATATATATATATACATATATATATATATATATATATATATATAAATATATATATATATATATATATATTGGTAAGCAACATTTGACGTAAATAGATTAAGTTAATGAGTGACTACAAATAATGGAAAAAAACTATTGCACTTACATATCGATTGATACTTATCCCTGGATATATTAACACACCGCAAACAATTGTAAGAACGCTGATCGGATATCAATCTTACCAGATATTTTCTGACTTCTACTTAATTTTTGGATTGAAACAATATCAAAATTCACTAATACGTTTTCTTACACTAATATGATTTTCGAAAAAAAATTATATATGTAAATATACACTGGGGAATGTTATCATGTATGACCTTTTCATTTATAATATATATATACCACTAAATAATTCATTTTCGAATAAATTTAAAGTCTATAAATATATGTCTTTAAAAGAAACAGGTTATCCTACCAATTTCACATTTAAGTGAAGCGAAGTTTACTGGAATCGACTAACTCCATATTAAGATCTATATTATGTTATTGTCTAGTGTAAATAAGCGCTCTTAACTCACTTAATTAATATAATGTATGTTTCTCTGCTTCTTTTTCAGATTTAGGATCAACTTTTTTCTGGTCTGCATTACTCGAATTCTTTCTTTCCAAAATAAATCATTATCTTCTAAACATATAATAAATTGGTAAAAAAAATGAGTCTGTACATTGAATCATTTTGAGTAAAATTAAGTGGTACCTGCTAAAGACCCATTACTAAGCATAAAACCATAGTTTTTAGAATTGTTGTCAGTTTGTCAGTGCACATTTTTGTTGTACGCGCTAATCTCAGCAACGACTGAACCGATTTGGATATGGTTTTCAGTGATGTATTTAGATGGGCTCATAGTTAATCTTTGCTTCATTTCAATCGGTTCACAATTAAAATATATACGTCAATCTCAATTTAATTTCATTATGCACGCTAATATCAGAACCGGCGGATTTGATTTGGCTACCAAAGCTATCTAAAAACGTTTTTAGTAAACTTTACGATAATAGAGTTCTGAGAGAAAAAAAATTACATAATTCCATTAACTTTTCTTACTCAGAATTCCACGCGAACTAGAAACAAAAACTAGTGAACTAAAAATTTTTGTTTCACAAAAATTTTTAGTTTACTAGTAGTCTTATCGTGATCTCTGAGAATCTGACCTATCAGAAAAAAATGAGTTTAAAGTCGCACTGACTGTAAAAAATGTATTTTTATTCATTTTTGAACGAAATATTTTGTTAAAATAAGGTAAAAAGAATTATGACGTTACAATTTGATCATTTCTTTTTTTCAACTTTAATATGTACATAAACCTTTCTATAAATATTTGGAGCAAACTTAAACGAAAGTACGTTTTCAATTTGCTATTTTGGTACAACTTGTATAAAAATTGGTATAAGGTGATAGTGGTAATAAAAATATGACATGTGGTTCAATACAAAAGGCCGGAAGGAAGAAGTGAAAGAAAATATTAAATATATCTTTGGTGTAGCCACAGCGACCCATTCTGCATAAGGCTTTTGAAGTGAAATAAAGTGTGACTCCGTGAGTCAAGCAATTTACCTGATGCCTGTGTATTCTGTTATTTATATGTATTATTTTGCAAGTATTACCAAACGTATTTTCTGCGAAATAATAGGGAAGACGTTTTCGTAAATGTAACTTGTCACAAAAAAAAGTTTGCGTGATTGTTTCATTATGGCATGAAAAGTATCATGTATAAATTATTCTGCGAAATAGTTCACAGAAAATACGTTTGATAGTAGTTGTAAACAATATAAATAACAGAATACACGGCCTAAAGCAACTTTTTGCTGACATGAAATATTGTGGAAGATTCGTGTAACTTTCTTGTTACTTCGTGAAGAATAAAATAAATAAACTTCTTGTTAAGTGCGAATTCATCTCACGCCACGGTAATTCCCTTTACAGTCATGTACATGTATGCATACTAGTTTAAACATTAAATTATACATAATTTTTCTATTAAGCTATTCGAAAACAATATTACTTTTAACTCTATATATATTTGAAAAGTTCTCAAAAATAAAGAACTTTTAAAGAATTCTTTGGTTTTATTACTTATAAATTTTTAATGATTTAATATTTTGCTTTCTTTATACTTGGTGTTTATATATAGAATATGAGTAACAACAAAAAATTGCAGCTTCTTCCACAAAGCTTATTTCGTTTCGAGATAGATCTGGTTAAAACATATTTATAAAAAAAGTGATTTTGATGATTCCCCCAAAGTGTTATTTTTGGCGAAACAATTTTTAAATGTGTACTTATAAGTGAATTTATTTCTACGACTACTCTCATGCTTAGGTGGCACATCCCTTAGATTAAAGTTATTTTGAATTTTAAATTGATTTTGTTTAGGTCAAGTCACTACATTTTCATTTACGACGCCACAAATTCGATTTTTAGCGGACTTATTTTGTTTAAAAATTACAGCATTTTATAGATGCACGGAGAAAGAGACATCTGAATAGAAAGGCAGCGTTGTCACAAAAATAGGGTCACATTCGGATTTCTTATTAATACAGCACCTTAAAACTGGAACACATATATTATTTGGAAAATGAATCATTGGGCGTAAGTATTATTATATATTATATGAAATAAAACTAATAGAATTTATGAAATATTTTCTTGGGTTGAATCCAAATTCACGAGTTTGTTTCACCATATATTAATATCATACAATAAATGATTATCACTAAGATGATATAATACAATAGGAATAACTTTGAATAGTATAGGTATATAATATAAACTACATCAGAATATATATATTTAAATTGTTTGTTTCTTGAGGATAATTATAATAGAAAACAAATTGTCGCGTATATAATAGACTGACTGAGGATGGTGGTTCCAAACTAATAAATAAACTGCTGATGACTATGCCTTATAGCTTTTATCTCGTAAAAAAGAAAATAGAGTCCAAGACCGACCTATTGAGAAAGTTTTTGGTCAAAAATCAAACAGAAAAAATGACTTTTTAACGATGAATGTGAGAAACCGCGCAAATTCATAAACTTGGAAAATATGATTATTGTGCACAACATTTATGTAAGCGTCCTACCGAATCAAACATAGTTCCAGAACTCGAAAAGTGTTGGCTCTGAGTAGACATTCGAAAATATTTTTCCACATTGGTGCGTAAATAAGACAATCTCGTATTGAACGTAACAAATAACAGTTCTGAGCTCTTGTGTACAATATTTATGTAAGCGTCCCACTGAGTCAGTAATAGTTCCAAAACTCATTGAAAAATGTTGGATCTGGGTAAACATTCGAAAATATTTCTAAACATTGGTGAGTAATAAGACACTCTCGTGTTGATCGTGGAAATAATAGTTCTAAGCAATTTCACTCAATTATTAACAAGTTCATTGCCAGAAAGCGTGTGAACTATTCAAACAAGATGTGCGGTAACATTTTCGAACAATGAAGTAGAAATCCATGCGAGCTTGCAAAAATGGCCATTCGTAGTCCCGGAAAGGTAAAAACTAGTGCATAGGACTAAGGAAAAGAAAGTAAGAATATGGAAAAAAAGTTTGCATTTCTGGGAATCAATTGAAATAAAAAAAAACGTCCAAATACGCGAACATGAAGAATACTTAAACTTGATGAACACTGTAGTATGTTGAACTCGGAAGTATATAATCATTAAAAAAAGAAAGAAAGTCAAAGAGAAGGCTAACTGCTTATTAATTTGGCTAAATTTTGTAAAATGCACCAATGCACCAAAGTCATGTTGGTCATCTTCAAAAGATTTGCTTTATTTTAATTTGAATGCCAACTCTGCAATGGAAAGCAACATTAATGAATTCTCAAATTTTCAAGAACCACTGACCTTGATGTGTTGCTATGTGAAATATTTAAAGAAGTTAGTGACTATTATTGAGGAGAAAGTTCCGAGGGAATCATTGGATATGACACTCTAAATGAAATGAAATGCCATTTTTAGGTTCCCAACATGTCTCTTTTTGAAGCCATATAATAAAAAAATAAAGTTTTTCCAGCTACGTGGATGACAAAAAATGTTTAAACGGAACTATGATTACTACTATCAAGTGCAAGGTCGGACTATTTTGTTATTTTATCGTATGAATACTACATATATTGAACAAATTAAGCACGAGGGTCGTATATAAAAAAAATTAGACATGATGAACACTTCTAGAATCAAGAAATGCAATCAATATTGAAGTAATTTTTCTTTCAATGTTTACTGCCGGAATTATTTTACCCGCGATTTACCACTAATAAAGCAAAAGATAATTGTCATAGTTACAAAAAAATATTTTATAATTTTGATTATTTAAAAATACAAATTAAAATAGCTAATTGTTTATCATTATTACTATCTAGAAACACCTGCTGTGAAGCATTGTTATTAATTAAAAAAATATGATCTGCTAATAAACATTTTTTTGTATTGATATCGACATTTACTTTCACCCCTAGCTAAAGGTTATATTGATAATATGTACTGACATCGCCACACTTCCCTGTCTTCCCCTTCGCTGACTCGAATCGTGCGAAAGAGAGGAATGTTCCTCCTGATGTTAGTTGCGTATATTCACTTGCAAAATTAACGTTCAGGGTGCCAACGTTTTTCTCTCGCTAAACCCTCACCGAATTTAATATAAGCCTTATTAATTTCTTCGGTTATTACGCTAGGTTTGTAGTTTTTTTTTATACGATGTGTTTAACTTAGTTAAAAATTACTTTAATTGGAAAAATAATTTTGTGTCCAGAAATTCGTATATTTAGTCACTCATATTTCAAATTCACTCCACAACAATTTTAATATAATTTTAAAATAAAACATGATTGACTAATATCTCTAATATTTCCAAGAAATATAAAAAAATGATCAAGTTTACCTGCGTATAAACGTCAGTGTATTTTGTATGAAAATTTGTAGCTTCACTGGTCTCTTAAGGAGTAACATTTTTTTTCATAGCTCTAAAGTTTTTTTATCGCTGGGGTTGAAAAGGAAAGTAAACGAGGAAATAAGTATTCTATCATAATTTTATCGATAATATGTCTGTGACACCAAAAATATGTTATAAATGAAATACATAATTGTTTGCAATTGTGTGGTTGCCCCTCGACAAATGTACTCTAGACATCATTGACACGCTCGGAGGTCGAGACTCTTGCGTTCCGGCAGCGTTCTACTTAATCATACGAGTCCCATGGATATCATTCGACTGTCATTTTCAAGTTCTTTTCGACTGTGCACGATTTTTATATTTCTACCTGACTGTTAGACGAGTATAGGTCAATATTACATTGACCTTTATTTTCAAACTTAAACCCCATACAATTTCACTATGACCACTCAGTACTAATATTTGGTAATGAAAACATCTTGGTGAGAGCTATTAATTAAGATTTTATTCAGAGACTTTGTATTACGATCGATAATCAAAATTTATACAGCGCAGAATGTTCCGGACGTGCAAAAATAAATCTAACACCACAGTGCTCAACGCGCGATACTTAGTGTTCGCCTCCCGCATAATAATTTCTTTGACTTATTAGTTACAGACATGTGGACGAAATCCCAAAATAAGACAGTGCTCAGAAATTTTCTGACAAGGGTAAAATTTGTTAGGCGCTCTTATGATTGCCAGTATGCTAACATATCAAACCATAAGTATTAACCATTATAGACATATAAAAGTCTGTTCGTTTCTCCGATTATTTGTTGTCACTTATTCACTTTAAATTTTGCTTACAGAAAGATTACATGATGTTTCAATACGGACTCATTACGGAATAAAAAGAGAAAAATTCGTGCATAATTAACATTGATTGAAAAAGAAACATTAAACATTTTGACACTAAAAATTTTAAAATATCGTGTTTTTTTAAATATTGAATATATTTGGCGTTAATTTTGTAGAAACTCATTATTCACAATTGAATGAAACTACGTGATGTAGTATTATTTCTACTATCTTTAATTTCTTTACCACGACCTAGGTTTCAAAAGATTGATCTTTGCTAATATCCCACCTGAAGATGTTGTAATACAACGAAACCTAGGTCGACGTAAAGAAATTAAAGATAATAGAAATAATACTACATCATGTAGTTTCATTTAATTGTGTTTTTTTAAGTTTTCTTTCAATCCCTGAAAGTTATGCAATAAATTCTATATTTAATTAGAACGTTTTAGGTCTGGAACTCAAAAATGACGTTTAAGTACTATTACAAAATATTTAAAACATATAATTGTTAGCACCGCTATATCACACGGTCGTCACTTTGCTTCCGTTCACGGCATTTTGCTCCCGTAGTTTCCGCATAAGAAGTACCAGCGGAAATAAAATAATTTAATTATAATCAGTGATACGACTCCGATTCCAAGATTTTTATAACAAAACTAAATGACTATGTTATCAAGTATATATATAAGTGTATGATACAGGCGGAAAGAAGTATAGGCCGTTTACACAATGATCCACGTATTGTTTTCAGTATAACCGCTGATCACGGCATAAATTTAATATTTTAACTCTTTTGGCGTAGTTTTAGTGTATAGTATAATAATTTCGTAATTGATTGAATTGAGTATATTCCTTACGTTGTTACTTAATAAGTGTCATTTATGATTTATATACGAGAGTATGAAGAACGATAAAGACAGGTAGAATGCGAAGTAGCGAAATACGAAATAAATGTGTATGAATTATGTAAGCTGTTGCTTAGTCATATCAGACGGTGTAAAAATAAAAAAAAATATGCAGAATACTAACGTAGATCACTAGAAGATTGAAATGTTGCATTAAACGATATAAGGTGGTCCTAAAGCTATACGACGAGAAACTATTTTTACAAACAGTTTAAAAATTCTGTAAGTTATTAATGAAATATTTATTGTACGTAATTACAATAGTTTTAATCTTTTAAATGACATATGTTTGAATCGTGGAAAATATTGCACAGTGTTCTAAGACAGTGTGAAAATAACAATTGCAATGCCAAATCGAGCCTTTGAAATTTGAAACTTTGTGCTAAGCGACGCTAATTAGAAGTGAAATGTTTATTATATATAATTAAAATAATTTTAATATTTCAAGGGACATAACTTTCAGTCGTTCATAACTAATTTTATTTCTGTATCCAAGGCCCCTTACAAGATGAGTATTCCCTTTTATTGGTTATATGTAACCATAAACTTATGAATATTTTTTTAAGGAATGAAAAATATGTTTTTTAAAAAAACATTTAGTAAAGATGACTATCAATTTTTTCATCATGCTTATATTTTCTTATATCGCCCGATCGTGCAGGATTTGTTATTTAGTTATAGACTATATAGCGGACACTCGTGACGATATAGAAAAACTAATTGGAATATATTTAATATTCCAATAAGTTTTTAATTTAAATCTTTAAGACAAATAGTCTAAAATAATAATAATTATTCAAAAATAAAAAATAAAATTACTTTTGGCAATCATTTAGAGAAAATATCTTAATTCACAATATGTGAAATAAAAACATATTAATTCACGTAAATTTATTTGTAAAGCTTATTTTGTTTTTCTTCTTAATCCAATTCAAAAGTGTCACATTTTTAAAGAACATTTTTTTCCTATATTCGTTTCTATTTTTGCCTAATAGTAAATCAATAATTACGTTTCCTTGTCAAATTTTAACATGTTAAAAGTCTGATATATATTTCATTTTATTTGGTTTTAACCGCGATGTTGTGACACGAAGGACGTCATGAAATCATAAGCGTTCTGTCTTTGCTACTTGACTGCGGAATTCACAGAATAGAATATAAAATGCATCTTACAATGAACTGACACTACTGGCGTCTTTCAGAAGTACTGAACTGAGAACAAATTGTAATCTATTTAAATTTAACTCAATCTAGTAGATGTCACATTTATTTGTCATCGATCATTTATATAAAATTATAATAGAACGATATGTTTCGTATCCGGAATACGCAAATGGAATAAAATTTATTTAAAAAAACTAAATTTTTCTGTCAATAGGTAAAACTTCAAATTCACAAAATACGAACTTTAAAATGAATTTACAATTTTATTCACTTTAAACGTAGAATTTTTATTGCATTGAACAAAATAATAATTTATGAAAGTGTTCAAGAACGAAATGAAATTACAAAATAATCAAAAAATCACCGTCCGCGTAACACTAGCAAACTCGCATATATACATATATATATATATATATATATATATATATATATATATATATATATATATATATATATATATATATATATATATTTCATGCACTGGCTATGAGACGAAGAGAGAAAGAGAATGTGCGCGCGCACTGCTCTCTCTTGCTCCTACAGTGTGATACAGACAATAGGGTTGCAATGTGTCTTAGATATACGAAACATAACTGGCTATGAGAGAAAGAGAGAAAGAAAATGTGTGCTCGCAACTCTTTCCCTTGTCCCTACAGTAATATACGAAACGTAACTCTCTCTCTTTCTGTCTTTTCTAACTTATATCTCCCTCTCCGTTCGCCTCGCCCGATCACACTTTTCGTAACGCTCTCGTCACGCATTCACCAGCTTACTGCCCAAGTCAAGCGTGCGTAAAGAAGTTTTACTTCAAAAAGGAATATGACAAAAAGTTAAATGTGCAGCGATTACTAGGTTTCCAGTTGGATTACATAGTTTTTGATAAACTTTTGATAATATGCCACTATAAAAGTTCACTATTCCTCACGAAAATTTTCTTTTCAAGACGTAATTACTTTTGTCGATTGACTAGACTACAAGAATAACACTAAGAATTACAAGTCTAAAAACTTACTTTTTAAAAATGTTCTACTTGAAAATGATCTCTTATCTATCATCTTGCGGAGTTGAATTTTCGATAAATATTGTTTTTATCTGTCATGAAAAATTCTTGATGTACGGTAATAATAAAAAATAATAATTTTTTTTAATTGGCTGTTTTTATGAAAATAAATTAACTCATTTATTACTAAAATGTAACGATAAACCTAAAGAGAAAATTTACCGTATTACAAATATTTGTAACGCTTGCTTGGAATTCCTTGGAAGTTTATTTTTAACGATTTTTGCTTATGTGCAAAATTGCGTCTTCCCGCATCAGCATAGAGTAACAGGTCGCAATTATATTAAAATCTGACTTGCCCGGTGTCTTTGTTCTATTGCCTTTATATCTTAGTGTAATCTCTTCTCCTGTCCATCAAGGAAATCTAAAATATTTTCCAGTAAATAATCCAATTCGATCAGAACGTAGATTTTCAAATTTATAATATATCACACATTTTTAAAAATTCCGAGAGAGTTTCCATTATTTAGCGGCAGAGTTCTATCAAACGGGATTTTTTTTAATCTTAAGAAAATTTTAACTACGTTTCTAAAAGAAATCCAAGCTGTATTTCACCTACGTTCATTGTAACTGTGAAATCCTTCATTTTCATTAATACTCGAATGAATTTAACAAAAACTCCTACGTTCAATTCGACCTCTCAAAGTAATTAAAGCATTCGGCAGAGATATTTAAGACACGCTCCTTGCTTTGGTAACATCTTCACAAATTGCTTGATAGGTCTTAACTTAAGGAGAAGTGAAGGAAATATCACATTTTTGGAACTACCAATTTTTCTCTCAACATAAACATACCTTTTATTTCTGATTTGTAATATTTTCTCGAAGTCCAACCCTTTCTGGCCTAGTTCCAATCTTTATTTTAGCTGCTTCATTTACACAAAAAGCATGGAACTTTGGTGTAACTCCCTGTAAGTCCAAGTAATTTTTTTTAAACTTGAAGCCATTTTTCAGCTTAATAAAGGAAATCATTTTATCACAGAAAAGAATTGATGTCAATTTCATCACGTTCAATTATTGACTCTTATTTCTAATGACAATGTTTCAACTTTTAAAATATTCCGCTAATTAATCTCAAATTAATTAATTATTGACTGTGAGACTAAGGTACGATAGGTGATTGATTTTTTTTTTACATTTTCTCTACATTTAGTTATTTTTAAGTCTATAAGAAAACATCGTCTAATTTCAACTAATGTTAGCTATACGAGTATAATTAGAGAATAATCTTAAAAACAGAAGATCAAAAAAGTATAATGAAAAATTCTTGAGAATTATTTGAATAATTTATTAAAAAATTTATTCTAGTTTGAGTCTTTTTATTGTACTGGTATCAGTTTTTCTATACGTTTTCGTATTTTCATAAAAACTTAGCCAGTCCTTCAAATGCGATTGAGAAACAACGTCCAAACACAATTTCTGTAATACTAGCTTTTCACAAAGTTAATGTGTCTCATTTAATGAAGTGTTCGCACACCAAATTTTCAAGTAATTCGTCCTTTGTTTATAAAGTTATTACATAAAAGACATTCGCTCTAATTACCGATTTTGAATCCATGTTCCGGTGTCAGTGCGTTGTTAGTGTGCTGAAAATTTTATACCTTACGGTTTGTACGTTCGTCAAACGCGATGTACCAAGTAAGTGTTGCATATACTTTTTTTTTTTAAATTAATTTTTTACACAGTTATACGTAAATTATTTATAAAATATTTTTTGCCATGTTCATCGCAGCGCTCAATTATTCATAATGTGTAAAAATTTTAGAAATTTACTCTCAATAATTACAATTGAAATGTGGTGCAAATTTGAATGCAGAGATTTATGTTATGTGCCTGACAATGAAATGCAACAGTATTTTTGAAAATTTCATTATATTTTTTGTGAATCGCGTAGTAAGAATGATTTACTTATTACACGAAAAATATATAACAAACAATATTTTTACTTTATACAATTTTGAAACTATTTTTATTTTAAATTTATATTAAAATTTGAGTTTATTCTAATCACAATCGACGATTGTTTGGCCATTAAGAAATTTGCGTTAAGATTTCGTTCGACTTTGGTATCAAATGAAAAAAATCATCCTTTATTTTAACATTGTATATTATATATATCTACATGTATTTATTTGTTATTATCCTTATTTTTAGTAACCCTGAAACCTTTAAAATCAATAATGCTACTAAAGATGCCCAATTTAAATGTATTTAAATATCAAATCCGATTAAAATATCAAATATTTTAATATTTATGCCTATAAGAAAACAGTTAACGATAAATAGCTTTTGCAGAACATCAGCTAGAATACTATAAGATTAAAGCAATATAACTCTACATCACAGACGGCCGGATAGAACTTATTATTAATGACTACGTTTGAACATTTTGTCAAACTCTTAAAAAGATAAAATCATTTGTAACTGTTAGTTCATGTTTTGTTCATTGCCAAGCCTCGCAGACTGTTATCTCAATAAGAAAAACGTTGATAAATTGTTATTGAAAGGAGGCAGTAGGATCGCGGCTGTGAAGCGCTGGATTATTTTGTTTTTTCTTCTCCTTTCAACAGAAAAAAAAACAAACGCGGAAACAACATATATTTGTTATGCGCCATTTGACTTTTTGTTTCGTTGGACATATATATTGTTGAGAATTTTCAAATAGTTTGTTTGCCGTATATAAGTATTCTGTGTTAATGTTTGTATAATCTGTATCTTGCGGAAGAATTTTCAAGATGTATTTTATGTTACGAAAAATTATAAAGATTGTAATATTGGGGAACTCCAATAAAATCTACAGCCATCTATTTTCAGCCTTGACATAAACTTCAGGCCGTAACGAAATTTACTTTTATTCGTTCCTAAAAGAAAACTGAATAAACGAATGGTTTCCAAAACAAGTATCTAACAAAGTATTCCAAAGTATCACTCAAGCATATAAATATTAGGTGTATAAGTAAAGCTCTATAATATGTTCATATAAATATGTTTCTGTTAAACTATATCAAATTTAAAAATATTCTTGGTCACCCGAGATTTAAAACTTTTAACCGAATTTCAAAATCCAGAAAGAGGGGTCAAACACGGCCGATCATCAGTTTTTTTCCTAACATAAAAAGCAATTATAAGTTTTAATTACCTATAAATGAACTCGAAATATATTTTATATTATTACTTACAGATAAACTACAAAATAAGTTTCTAATATAACAAAAATAACTATCCATATCTTGCATTGATCTCAGCAACTTGCATCTTATTTTTGACCACTCTGAGAGGTCACACCTCAAAAGTTGTATTTAGCTAACGTATCAGCCTAAGGTAACGTTTAGACTACAATTTAATAAAAAAACCGACAGACGAATAAGAACAGTTTTAGAGGTTATTTTTGATACATTTTTTTTCAGTTTAATCGTTTAATAGTATAATAATATTAAATCGATGTTATTACCGGTTTTACACCATTAAACCCTCAAATTATGTTGGATATTCTTATAGAGCAAAAAGACTAAATAAAGAATTCTGTTTTACAATTTATTTCATATATAATCTAAAAATAAATGTCTTTATAATAATAAAGTACATGTATCAAATTAGGGTGAAATATTACTCATATTTTTCAGACTTATTTATTTTGGGAGGAGGATGAAATTATCAGAAAAAAAAAATTAAATATTGTTGTTTCGTCGTATGTTACAGTGTAAAAGTGATTAAGAAATTAATTTAATTTTAAATTTTTACTGTCCAAACTTCTTCATGTGGTAGCCATTTTTCTAATAAAACCATCGCAGTTTTTTAGAATGCCACCACTAAAAGTTAAATATTGTTGGTTTTATAAGCGTTAAAGACCTGAAATAAAACCCGTTTTATAATGCTTCTTAAAATATGAGCTTTTGTTATATTCTTTACCAATCGAACCTAAGCCTAAAGTTCAGGTCCATTTTTTTTAAAAAATCGGTTTTATTAAAAAGAACTTATTCGATGTTTACCACGGACATACGTGTAAACATAAAAAAACGATTACTTAGCTTTGAAAATGAAATTTTGAAATTTTGTGGCATTGAAAATTTTCCTTTTTTTTTAAATGACAATATTTTGGGGAATTAATGTGTTTCAGAGCAGAAAATACTTAAACATGAATCTTCAGAAAATGTAATGTTTTATATCAATCTGTAATTAAAATTTTTTAGCCTTTATTTATATTTTTTTTCTCAAAAAATAAGGAAAAATAAAATTTATTTACGTGCCGCTCATGTCTTATTCAAGCGACCTAAAGAAGTAAATAATCTAGATGAGTAAAATAATTAGATTATTGCGAACTGAGTTTAAATTACATAACATTTAGAAAAGAATTCTAAATAAATACTGCTTAGTAACACTTTATACACTGTATGAAGGAGTAGAAAGCGCAAGTATTATTGAAATTTAACTTCATGATAAGCTGTTTTCGCAATTTTATTCGCATTAAATTTTAGAAAATATTGTTACCTGTATGATAAATATACGTCACACTATCTATTATAATAATTAGGAAAGTAAACTTGTTTAAGAAATTATGCTTTGTATTGAATTGTTAAATAAGCATATTTTCTTTTTAGAAAAGTGAGAAAAGACCCCGTAAACACAATTCATAGTGAAAACTTCATGGTAATCACTTTAGTTGTTCTTGCGTGATGCGCGAACAAATAAAACAGACAGAAAGGCAAACATCAAATATAAATATATGTATATATATATATATATATATATATATAAATATATATTTATATATATACGTGTATGTTTGTGTGCTATGGACATAGATACGCTGCACATTTGCTATTATCGTTGTTTTACATAACGAAATTTTGAAAATATTAATTGACATCGCATGCTAATACTAAATATAAAAAAATCAAAGCCAACACCATCCAAAAATACGACCATTTATGCCACATATTTTGACACTTGCAAATAAATCAAAATCTATATTGTACTTCCCGTTGACCTAGAATCATGAAATTTAGCAAGAAGCAAGGTCTCATAGCACGGGTAAAGGGCAAAATCGTTAATTTATATTTATATCATATACAAATATGATATAAATATAAGTAATATCCCATATAATTAAAACGTTCTCATAACTTTTCTAATGTTACATTTTACTCTGTTCAAATCTGTTTCCAAAAATAATTGTCACAAATTAGTCTTAATAGTTGTGACAACAGGGTATTAAAAATTAGCAAGAAAAAATATTTGTTTTATCGAGAGAAACCACTCAAATTGTGTTACTTTCTGTTAAAATAAATCGATTTAATTTCAGGAAAAATACAACACTACGGGAAGCAGCTGGAAACTGTTTTTTTTTTTAATTTAAGAAGAAGGCTCAAATATATGTTTGAAAATGTTATTAAAATCAGAGTAAAATTATTGAAAAAATTTGTTTTAATTGATGAAATCTCATTTGCTTATCGACAAAATATGTCCCAATACAGTTTTTACGCTAGTTGATACTGATTCCCAATATATCTGATAACGGGTAAAAGAAACGGTTTATGTTAGTTACTGTTTAAATTATCGCCGTGTCGATTACCATGTAAGATTCCGGCAGCCTTAGTTGAAAATGTTGAATAATTTTTTATCATTATAGAATAAATACTGAATATGAAATCCCAATATTATCAAATAATTGTACATTAAGATATCAACTCTAAACTTGTATCGCGTATACAGCAGCAAAATAAACATTACTTTTGACAATGCTAACCAATTTTTAAAGATTAATTTGACAGTATACCCCCACTTCCATACTTGAGACCAGAGTTATTTGTATTTATGTTTCTTATTCCCATTATCCCACAATTTTGTATAACCCACAAATATAATTTCTGGTGTAGCAAAAGTTGAAAATCACATTCACGGTTTTGCTACTTTTACTACTGGATTTTAATTTGGGTATCATATGTTGGTTTCAATTTCAAAGAAAATTATTATAAAATTCATGTAAATTTTTTAAAATTCATGTAACGGTCATGAAATAATTTCAGGTGCAGGCTGATTTTTATCAATAGAAGTCATCCAAGATCAATAAACATATTGAAATCGGGATGTAATTTGTTGCATTCCATTCAATTGAAAGAATTTTCTTGATGTGCAAAAGCCTCAAAATCGCGTTAAAAGCTAACAAAATTGAATATTAGTTTTAATATTATATATTTTGACTGCAGAGGAATTTCACAGATATTAACTTTTTGATAACTTCCGATTTTCATTAGACAATTTTTTTCTACAACTTGTAATTTGCACACTATCTTTAAAATACGCAATTTTTTACCATTTCATTGGCAGGTATTGAAAAAGATATAAATGATTTACGAACGAAACTACAATGTTTTTATATATCTCATACGTTTCAAATTTTCATGACTAATAAATATAAAAGTAAAATGTTCATTAACACACTAAACGCGCAAATACTACCGGCGTCATTTTCAAATTATACAATATGTATAAATCTATGGTTATTTTCCTAATTTTTACATTTACAAATATAGTAACTGACCAAGAATATATTGACTGAAAGTTGTAATACTATTGTAATCCTTGGAGGATTTTCTGATCAATGTTCAAGATGCTACTTTTACCTAATCTTACATAAGCGTTACTTACATATGGGACTTTTAACCACTCTAACATATTGTAGTGAGACTGTTACATCTCCTAAGTTATGTATTTTAGATTCCTAGCACTTTCGTTACAGAAAAAGTGTTATGATCTAAAGCAAGGGTGTCTAACATAATTATGTGGACGGGCAGGTTTATTATTTTTGAAACCGTAGCAATAGCTTATTGAACTTTAAATGTAAAGAAAACGGTAATTTTAATTTTTCAACATGAATAATTTATAAAAAAAGTCCCAGGCTTACAAATTATCGCACTAATGAGAAGACTGACATATTTTTTTTTGCACATTGCATCTATGTCAGCTGATATTTTAGAAGTGACTATGAGCAGAATGCCTGTAAGATAGATGTCTGATAAAAATTACCTTGTTTTTGACTTCTTATGTTTCAAAAAAAGCTGTTAGCGAGTGTAAGTTCGCAAGTGCTGTGCTACCGAATAAGGAAATTTTTTGAATAGCTAATTTGGTAAGGTTTGGATGTAGATTGCGGTTAATATACTTTTTGTAAAATTCAATCAATCCATTCGGAAGGCAACCGTTATATACTGTTTAAGGAGAGAATTACTTTGTATATCAATCAATTCCAATTGCAGGTTTAACTCTGAGCTTTTAATTTCAATATTAGATGGATTTTAAAATGCTCTCATATTGGGTGTTTGTGATTTGAAGTCTATGAATCTCTCCTCAAACTCATTCCTCAAACTTTGTAACAACAACGTCTACTTGCCTAAGTTCATTGTCTCCTGATCACTTAAAAATAAGGTGTTCAAATGTACCAACTGCTTTTGTTCTAGTTATTTTTGCAATAATATGAGCTTTTTTATTAAAGCTTGAACATGTTCATATAACTGCGTGCAAAGTTGTTCTTTTCCTTGTAGGTTTAGGTTAATATCAAAGGGATACTTAGTTATGTCAACTAGGAAAGCTAGCTCAGCCGATTGCTGGTGCACCGTCTGTAATTAAGCCGAAAATTGTCTATTTGAAGCTCACATTTTTTACCATCAAACTCTTTATTTCTTCGTAGATATCTTATCCTGCAGTTATATTTTTCATTGAACGCAAATCAAACAATTCCTCGGTCACTGTATAGTTTTCTGTTCTTACAAATTCCTCTTACAAAATCTGCCAACTGCGCTGTATCTGACATATCAGTACTTTCGTCGAGAACGAAACTATAGAAAACGCTTTTATTTAATTGTGCTTTTAAAAACGATTCAATATCTTGAGACATATCATCAATTCTCCTTGATATAGTTTGATATGACAAGCTTATATTTTAACAAATGCTTTATGCTCCGGACACGCTTTCGATGTGATTATTTCCAAACATTCTTTGACAAATTCTCCGTCGGATAGGGGTTTGCTTCGCTTTGCAATGGCTTCTGCTACTTTTTAATAAAGCTAATTTTTATAACTATCTCAGAATTTTCTTAAGGTATTTTAAATATTGTCTCTTGACCGATCATATTTTTGTCAACGAATTCATACCATAGATTCGAATTTGACCTTTGTACTCATCATATTTAGATGCATCTTTTCATAAATAATGCCACTTAATATTTTACTCCTTGCAAACTGATATTTTGTCATGACATATGAGTCATAGTATGTTTCCATCACGTTCTGCGACAAAAAAGGTTTCAATTCAACTGTTTTTAAATATTCCACATCCTGTGTCAGTTTTACGTTTTTTTATATACGAGAATACGATAACCAAATACGATACTACACCACACCATGTATGATCACAATCATAGAGTACAGTTCATTAAATGTAGAACTTCAACATTAAACTATGTACTTAGGTATATATGACAAAATTTGCAAACTTTAAGGGCGAGCATTTTGTTCGTAATCTCAAAAAATGTGTAACAAAAACTATTTTAAAAATATATATTACCTACCTTATTTCACCACTTTTTACTGCAATAAACTTCGCCCAATATCAAAATAGATAAGCATACACGATCGTAACCGAACCCGATGAAAACCAAAATTTTCGCGTGCGTCGTTGACAAGCTTCACTGGCCGGATTGCGGTGATGCAATCTGACTGTATGGGTATTAAATGGGTAGGTGAAGGCAGAACCTACCTGGTAAGGCAGGTCTTGGTGTGGGAGAAACTTATAAGCAAATTTTACATACCTGTTATGTACTCCGCGTTCGATATTAAAGAAAATGTCGATTTATTCAAAAAATTACAAACTTTATTTCACCGCAACACAACAAAGCCAAGTTGCAAGAGAGATCTTCAGTAGTCCATTATTTATCGCTATGATCGTCCGTAAGTATTCGCTGGTTGTTGCACTTCTTTCTTTTTGCTTTCGTGTCCAAACTTGAACTGACTCCGCGGAGACCACTGCGGTTATTTATATCGGAAACTCATAGAAACATCGAGGGATTTCTCGAAGGTACCAGGGATGTTTAGTTTAGACCTTGGGGCGCCAGCTGATATAATTATTGTCTACGTGTGAGTACATGCACAAGCTAATACAGACTCTATAGCGGAGACTATAAGGTTGATTATTCCTCGCAACTACAATACTGACGTGTTTTGTGGGGTTCCGTATCGCGATGCCAGGTTCCGTAACATACCTACCTACCTATATGTACACATTATTCATTTTGACTATCAGTTATGGGATCATTTATCGACTAGTGTAGTGCAACTGACATGGACGTATTTTTAATGGATATTTGCACAATATCATATTTAAAGTGTCAACTAGCTCGCAGGATGGACGTACAGCCTTTGCGGACTGCATCGTGGCTTGGGGGCCGTATGTTGACCGGGTCTGGTCTAAAGGATCAGGAATTGTATATTACTAAAGTAAAAATGTTTTCTAAAGATGTTAATGTTCACTTTTACGTTTCATTGTTAAAAACTAAGATTTATAATCAGCAAACTTATTTTTTAATATTTAGCTGAGGTAAAATCTTTGATTTACAACTGAAAAATTATATGAGTAAATATTTATCTGGTAATATGTCGGGGTATTACCGTTCCTAGTTGGTAAATTTTAAGATTCATTTGAAAATCTTATTATTTACCATTTCTAAAGTTCTAACAGTAAAATACATTTAAAGGGGGAAAATAGGGAAACTTGTTGGAAGACCTGAAAATATGGAACTAAATTATATTTTCGGTGATTTTACAAGTTGTATGAAAAAGAACGGTGTGGATAACTTTGTTCTAAATTAACTTATTATAATGTAATGTTGAAAAATCATGAGCAACAGTCGAAAAATATTCTATAGTAGAAAAGAACCGAGTTATATTAATTTACCGACCTGATTTGGAACGTATTTCGCTTCAAAATAGTTCGAAAAGTTGCAGAAAGGGAATAGACTCTACGTTCACAAATTGCCATGGTACACATACTAGACTGATTATTATCGGAAAAAAGGTTGTTCCAAAAATAAAACAGAAGTCTACATTCAATATGCATAACAAATCTTCTAAAAAATCAAGCTTTGATTTGTTTTTAAAAAACAAATGAAATTCCACAAAAACATGTAAAAAAATGTACCAAGTTTTCGCTTGACTATTCTACCAGCATTATTAAGATTTGATTGATAAAACGTTACTAATTCCATTTTTTCTTTTAAAATATATGAACTTCATATTTGAAACCTTTTTGTCATTGACTACCAATGCTAGTCCGAGGAGAGCTTGAAGCATTTTTTCACACGAGATTGCATGCATTTTTTGGCAAAATGTCTGTAGTACTCATTGTCACATAATAAATTATCTCTATATAAACTCTATACGAGTCTCACATAATGTGTCGAAGTTTCCAAAAAAAGCAACACGAGATAATTTATAAATTTGCGGCAAAATGACCTCAGATTTCAAAAAAATGTAATGCAGGAAACAGAATTTTCTATAATGTTAAATCTTTTGATACTTCCTGCTTCTATGGTCTTTCAATGAAGCAAAAGCTTCGAATATAATTTTCTTCGTGTTGGTAATATCTCGACCGCAAGCGATGCTCTGTCAGTCCCTTGTCCTAACTCAGCGGCCGCTAGTTAAATATTTAGCTGAAATATGAACTGCGATACAATTTACGGCAAATCGTAGCTGCATTTTGAAAACATACAGCAGTTGTTGAAAATGAAGGTGAAAGAGAATATTATTTTAAGGGAAAATTATTTAAAATGAAGTTAAAACTTTATTATGTATCAAAGAGTATCTAGACCAGCGAATTACGGTAAAATACATGTTAGCAAATGTTATCTATATAAATAAAACAAAGACGTGTTAGTTACACCGTTTATAACTCAAGAACGGCAAGACAAATTTTTTTTATTTTTGTGTTTTTGGATTTGTCTTTGTCGGGAATAGGATAATAAATATGACAATATTGGAAAAATTTATGAAGAAAATTAATTTTCTCATACATAGTGTATGGAACGGGTTTTTTGATGATATATCGAGAACGGATTGACTGATATTTTTTTTTCTTTGTAAATTTATATGATTATTATATATTTATTGAATATTTTTTTTATCTCGGCTTCGAGAAGTTTCCTCGCGCATTGGAAAAGAAAAAAAAATCACAAATAATGTAATTGTGTATAAAACGTTATATGTGATAAATGACAGAAAAAAAAGAAAAAAGTATGTCATAAATGACAGACACGAACGAAAATGATAATTGGTTTTTAATAATTCTTATTCAGTTTTCTACCGTTATTTCGCGAACGATCGCTTTTTAAACGATTTTTTCTTAAATTCATTAGGGATTTCAAATAGTTGAGTTAAGTTTTATGAAAATATTCACTTTGTGAGATTATGATATTTGTGATTGTGCGGGCATCGATAATTGCTTCATTATGTAATTTACATGATTAATTTTTGTATGATTAATTTTAAAGTATTATTTATAATGCTGAGAGCCTAATCTTTTACAACAAAGCCGTAATGCAATTCGACTTAGGAATATTGCAAATCAATCCACTGCAGATTAACAAGAAATTGCAAGGAAAGAACGCCGCGTAAGTATGGCCCGACCTCGTTCTTCACAAATACAAGAATAAGACAAACAGCTCAGTTAGCAATGAAAAATCGTCTAGCTTATCGCACAGATCAACAAATTAATAATCTTCGACGCTCAAGAAGAAATGCTTCAAGCGTTGATTTGAATCGAGTAGAATTGCATAATTGACTACATCTCGCATCCTTTCGTTCGAATTGGCCCAACGGATATTGTGTGCGACCATTGTGGTGCATTGAATTATTTAGCTGGGCAAACGCCTGGATTGTGCTCTATCAGTGGCAAGATGAAATTGCCTTTCTTGCTTCTGCCACCTGAGTCATTGCATTCATTACTTCGTGCCGAAACACCAGAATTACGACATTTTCTATCAAACGTTCAAAGATACAAAGGCTGTTTCCAAATGACTTCATTTGGAGCAGACATTATCGAAGAACGCAGATTCAATCTGACATTCAAGGTAATTTCTGCTAGAGAGAATAAACGTTTCTTTTCTTTTGGTGATCATAATTTAATAAATCTAACTTTACCTTCGACTTTATGGACCCAAGGCCAAATTTACAATCGAATTAGATTATTGCAAACTCTTCAAGATGCACAGCATAAATTCATTTAAATTTACTTCATGAGCAACATGGAGGAACAACTTGATCGGTGTCAAAAGACCGAACCGACAATAAAAAGAGAAGTTCTTCAAGATTTGCAGCAACAACTTCATGAATATCATACATTGGTTGGGTTGTTCATAATTGCGTTAGATCGTATGCCAAGTAATGACTACAAAGTCGTAATTTTAATGTTATTTTAATTTAACTAAAATAGTTTTCTTAAACTGAATTTAATTTAGCTAATAAGTTAACAAAATATTTATTAATTCTGAGGTGATACGAAGTTCACCGGGTCAGCTAGTTCAATGATAATTTTTCAATTTCCATAATTATTAAATATCGTATATTGTTTATCAATATAGACAGCTGTTATCAAATTTATTCTATAGCTATAGATAATAAACTTTAAAAAAATAAATCAAAAGAATAAATCTATTCTTCGGAGAGTAAAATTATATTAGAGCAATACCAACACAACGAGTTCTTGCATCTTGCAAATAGCAATGCATATTATTTATTTGTACAGCTTATTTTACATTATTACGCCGCTTAAAAAACTAAAAATACCTTTAAAATTAATTTTCGTTTAACAAATTTCAATAACGCTTTAGCTTATATGATTCTCATTTCCTAATTTTTGTAAATTATAACCAGCCCGTACCAAATTTATTTCTTCAAATTGCTATTTTTTAACCATCAATTACCAAGTTTATCAAATCGCAACAATATAAGTAATATTTATGAAGTAAAAATACTCAAATGAACTCTTTAGTTGCTAACTTTTCCGGAAAACAGTGCTGAGATAAATTCTTTTCAAGTATTTGTAATTCGAATAATGTAGAGCACAAGTGCGCTTGTATAAATTTTCAATTAAACAGTTGAAAATACTATTTTGAATGTAGTAAAGATACAGCCCTTATATTATTTAAATGATTACTATATTTATATACACAAAACTCTTTCTTATCAAATATTTAAACACAATTAAATGAAACTACTTGAAAAGGAAATGTTATGCAGATGCATTAAAAATCTTAATAGATTAACACAGCTAAGACGTATATATATATAAATATACATGTATATCTATGTACATATATATATATATATATATATATATATATATATATATATATATACACTATATAGAGTTAGGATACTTTAGGACTTTAATCTGTAGTAATCCTACATGGGTAGATTGCACTACACCTATTTTTTTTTAAATCATACCACTTTTTTGATATTTAAAAATTCATAAGTCGTTAATATGCAAATGATATTTCTTATATTTCAATAAACGTAAGAAATGTGGCAATATGGCATAATTACCTTTCTAAGCGATCGATGGTGAATTTAAATTTTCTAACTATCCCTTTCATTTGCATAATTATACAAAAAAAAGGTTAGAAGAGAGAAAGGATAACGAATATAAATTTCAAGGTGAACTTTGTTATCGGACTAACTATTTATCCGATATTTTTTCGTTTGTCATTTAAATAAATTATTATTATTTTCTTATTAATAATAATATATTAATTGAAATTGCGCTTTCAAATGAAATTGTTATGGATTATTTATTATTTAATATGGCAACCCTCACACATTTTTTCGACCAATAAGAAAATTAAATATTTTTAAAGGTTAGTTTTGACATATCAATCAAATCGTTTTGACTTGTGTAACGAGCGTGGCTGGGTTTTTATTAAATAATTTTTTTTATTTGTATTATCGAGTGACTGGAATTACGATATGTCGTTTTTTAGTGCTCGTGAATATTTGGACATGGTACTAATATATACCGAATGCCATTACAATAGCGGAGAAGCCGTCAGAATGTGCGCTTAACATTATCCGATCCGGCGACAATCCAATGGAGACCAAGTTATTATCAATGAAATTACGAGATTACATCAGAACAGGTCCATCGTTTAGTTGAAATCAGGTGGTACTCCACGAATATCGGTAAATATGGAAGAAAATGTGTAAAGTTACTTCAGAAGTAAGCCACATTCAAGGCGCTGGGGTAGATTATTTAACATAAGCGATATTAGTACATTAAATTTTTAAAAAATAAAACCAATATCTGTATGCTATTCAAAAAACACAAGCATTGGAGACGGCAGATTATGCACGTAGAATAAATTACGCTGAATGGGCCTTACAAATGTGTAGTGAAAATCCTCGTTGATTTTAAAATGTTACTTGCTCTGATGAAAGTTTATTTACGAGAAATTCAATGTGGAATCGACAAATTAGTCACCATTGGTCGCAGAAAGGCAATTATCTGTATATCATACGCCAGTTATCTCATCAAGCAAGATGGACTATTAATGTATGGGCTGGTATTCACGGTGATACGATTATTGGCCCCGTTTTCTTTAACCGCACTATGAATTGCCAAAGGTATCTGGGCTGGTCAATGGTCCACTCAGCCGATATTTGGACAATATAACGCTAGCTAGACTGCGAGACGTGTGGTATGAGCATGATGGTGCTCCACCCCATACTGCGTCTGAAGTCAGGAGCCATCTCCAAGAATTATTTGGCGAGGAATGGCAGATTCGTTCCCGTACAGTGCCCTCCGCGCTCGCTCGACCTAATACCATTAGGTTTTTTTAAGGTCTGGGTAAACAAATTGTGTTCCGCAAGTAATCACAAAACGAGAAATCGGATTAAACAAGCTTTTAACATGATAAGACGGCGCATTTGAGAGGACCTAATGAGACGCGTTCACGCCAATAATTGTCGTAGGATGCGAAAGTGCCTCGAAGAACGAAGAAGGTCTTTTTGAACATAAAATTTAGGTAATTGTAAATACATTCTAAAACAAAATAATTTGTATTTTACTTACTATGTACGTGTGTTTCTCAGTTTTTTGAAACCGATAAGTGAGTTTATTAATAATAATATTCAAAGAATTATAAAAGATTTAATCAATTTATAGCAACCCTCGTGATTTATCTACCTTCTCGATTATTATTATTTATTTGGTAATGTATAAGGTGACTAAACGCAATTTGCAGATTGTAAAATATTAAATCATCATGGTTGAAAAAAATGGTCTTGTCACCATTTTATTGTACGTATTGATATTTTCATAAAATCTTATCAGATTTTTTTATAAACGACCATTATGAATAACAGTGTTTCCGATATCTCAGTTCTTTTTACGAAATATTTTTGACACTTCGAAAGGAATGGAATTTCACAAACCTATTCCTTCATTTCATTTATTGAAAATGCCCTTTTTAGTTTTTTATTTATTATTATTGGTTTCTATAGCTTCTTTCCTTAAACACTTCCAGTCAAATAAATGACGGTATTAGTTAATATTCAAAAAACTATAATTAATAAAGAACAAATAAAAATTTCCGTCTTCTTTTTGGTCGTTTGGAAAACAAAATTATTTTTTTACGACGCAACAATTGTGTTTATAATTCCATAGAAATAAAAAAACGGGTAGTTCATTTTGACTTTGAGACAATTTCAGTAAGCACATCGCAATTATTTTTGTATCTAAAATAAACGTATGAGTACATTCTATGAGAGTGACAAAATATTGTGAAATATATTTTTATTATTCACAAACCGTGTAACAGGAAATTAACGCTTTTTGTGGCCCAACTCTTAACCAATATATTATGTTTGTCTTAAATCTCCCAGACTGTAACACAAATATTACTTTTAAATTGGCTCATGGCACGGTGATATTTTCATTCAACAAAAAATAAAAGTGGCTTATCGGAGAGTTAGTTCTTCTTATTTCCTGGTAGACAAGCAGAGGCACCTTCGTGGGCGGCGTAGCTGACTACTCACCGGAAGCGACATCGCCGTCCAAGATATCCCAGTGGGCCATTTCGTTACTTCGGACTATCTACTTCAATTTTATATTATAAACTACATATTACTCCTTATATAGTAGGACCTCTAGTGGGGAAATGCGATACCGTACATGATAATCTTGTCTTATTGAAAAGGTTGGCTTAAATAGCAATGAGTGTAATGTGAAATAAGTTTAGAATACAAACAGATATAAGATTCATATGAGTTAAAGATATTCGAATCAGATTAAAATATTGTAAATTTTTCAAAGCATGAAAAAAATCTTAAGATATTTCCAGTTAGCTACTACATGAAGTGAAATAATATTTGCATGGTACATAATTTTAATTTATTTTTAAAATATAGTATTTTCACTAATGGTATTGTGAAAATGGAGGCAAAGCTTAATACAAACATTATTAGATTTCAAGGATTTTCTTTACAGACATTATAAAAATGTATGGATTTGTAAATATAATCGAAACTCTGCAAGGTTTTGGCAATGTTGTTAATGGCAATCTGCAGAAAACGAATTATGTTAACTTCTATTTGTAAAACTTTTATTTTTACGCAATAAGCGACTTGAGTGTTATGACATACCTCGTTAATATTTATTCATGATTTCATTTCTATTTTATTTGGTAGTTCTCCTTTTCGAACGTCAAATAGATTTTCGATGGTCTATTTCATGCTATTAGATAAATATCGACGTCAACTTGTTTCTAAACGGTACATTTTATAAAGTTTACTTGAGATGTTGTCTCCTAAATTTAATGGCTTCTTTATAGTAACAGTATATCTGTTACTATGGTGTTGCATTGAACGGCTTTGGGATGGGTAAAATCCTATGAGTTCGCGTCACCGACATGCTTTAACAACAGTATCTCTATAGCTATAAATTTGGCGTGTTGGGCAACATTAATGCTTTGTATATCTATACAAGTAAAGAAACGACTACGATTATTGACTACGTGGAAAGTTTAAATGTGTGCATACTGTGCACTTTTTAAATTTTATTTTACTTTGATTATTATTTTAATTGACGGATCACTGTGCAATAAAACAGTGAGTACTAAGTATGTTAATATTTTTTAAAGTAATTTTAAATAAAAAAATATGAAATTGTAATTTTTAATACTAATATAATTGAAAATTCAAATAAAACCACATTTTTTTATTGCTTTAAGTTTTTACTTCTGTCGGCAGTTCCCTTGACTGCCTATGTTTTTTTACGTCTAATCGCTATTTATTATATTTAGAAGTAACATAGACTCCAAAGGGGCTTTTCTATCGGTAACTCTCGGATGGTAATATAAATTTTAGTATTGTTTTATGAATACTTACCATTTAGCATGTACAAGTGTTGGTTAATACTTTCTATGTTTCCGAATGATATCACCGAAAGGAAGACAAAGTAGTATAAAAGGTTGCTCAAAGACCTGATATATTTATAAATAGTACATGAAAAGATTGACTTCACTTTGTTTTGCATATTTTTATTATCCTTATTTATACTAATCAAGAATGGAATACCAGACTTTTTAACTTCATAATTTCAGTTTTAATTACATAACATTGTTCCTTATATTGCAGTGCATGGAATTTAGTTAGTAGGTGGTGGTTAGTAGTGTGGTATATCATGACGTCCATTATTGACGAACGAACGAAAACCAATGAAATGTTGGATGGTAGTTTTTCTGAAGAAGTTATAATCTGGGAACAAGTTCATTATTTATAATGAAGTGTAATGATTCCATCATAAATTGCACGTAGATTACTTAGTAAGTAACGTGACACATTTGACTTAAGTCATTTCCATTATAACTTTTTATGATGAGACCATCTATCACATCCTTCATTTAAAGAAATATCTCAATCATGAAATATAAATCTAGCTTTAGGTTTGTATATATAACATGTGTCGATAACATAAATGTACATTACTTTATTCACAATTAGGTTAATAATATTGTTCATATTTAAGTTCACATTTTCTTCAGACGCCTAATCCGACTTGAAATGGTTTTGGTAACAAAATAGGAATACACTTGAATATCTGTCTATCAGAAAGTATGTTATGTACTGTATTTCATACATATTGATGAAAAATGTTAGTTTCATTGACAGGCTACCTCCTACATGTTTAGAAATTATTTTTCGAAGAATCGTATTCCTTATATAGCTAGTCAAATTAATTACTCATTTTTATTTACATTTCAATACCATACCATAACAGGTTTCCTTATTTTACTGTTTAAATACTGCATTACATTTATATATTGTAGCCTATAATTAATTTTTATAATTAAGGAATAATTTTTGCTAATCTAGAAATAAATTATTAAAAAATGTGTCATTTTCTCCCACATATTTTACTTCTTTTTAGTAAATACCGAAATCATATAACCTCAAATAAATGATCGAAATTGAGAGGAGATATTTAAAAAAGTTTTACCAGCAAATTCGAATGAATGTTTTTAACTGGATGTGAAGTAAATCTTTTATACATGTGGAGTCTCCGTGTAGGTCTATTAAATAAAACTCCAGTTGTCGATATTCGTACATCAGACGTAAAGAGTAAGCAGGTAACTGCTCTGCATGCCTCCCTCCGACACCGCGCCTGACTAGTATATTCAAATGCTGATAAATTATAATTATGTATCTTATTACCCCCTAATACAAGGATTTAATGAAAAAAAAAAAATTAACGAAAATTGTATTTTTAACACATTTTGAAATTTTGGTTCAACAAATCTGGTTTAATAATTAAACATATTTCATGCCAATATAAATAAATGAATCACAGAAAAGTTCGATGAGAAAATCATTTAAAATTTTGTAATATCTAATATCGAAGTTCAAATAAAGTGACGAGCTATCTAAAAAGTTCTAGAACACCTCGAGTGGTGCCGATAAATATTAACTTTCGGGTGACTTCGGTTATTACGTGAGACGAATTGCAGTTTACTTGTAATTTGTAATGTATATATTTTTTTAAATAATTGTACCAATTATTATATAATAATAATGATATAACGGAAGTTATCTTTATCAATAGAAAACAATTAAAATAACTATGTTAATTTATTACTTTATTCCCTTTAATAATTTGTTATGGAATTTAATTTATTATCACCTTTACATAAACTAAGATTAAAGCTTTCATTAAAACCTAACATAAGCTAAATAGTTTTATCGGAGAAAAAGTTATTTCTCTATAAGTGAAATAATTATTCTGACATGAGAATAAGAAATAGAAAGAAAAACGAAGGATAACCCAAGTCTATTAACCTGAAGTTGGTTTTTGAATTTGAATTTCATCCCAGATTATATTACCGAAATGAAGGTGATACTGGTACATTTCACATCTATTTCACAACTGTATCCGTCCATCCGAATTTCCTTCGCAGTGTTCTAAAATCAAAACCAAATAACTTAGAAAACTAAAATATGAATTAAGTGTAGAATTTGATTAATGAAACTTATATAGCTCATTTATATACGAAACAATTAAGAACGAAACATAATCGTTCAAAAAGGAACTTAATAATTCTTGCTCCGTCTCTTTATCACCTAAATCATGCAAATATGAAAAAAATTGTAGCGAGTGCATCTTGATGTTAATATTGAAAAAAATATTACGAACAACCGTACATGTACACACAATTCATTCTTTAGATCGTAATTACAGTTAAAATATTAGTGGTAAATGATAAATAATGACATAATTTACTTGCAATAACATAAATAAAAAATGTTTAGTTACTTTTCGGTCTTTTAATATTTATCAAGTTATTATATTGTTAACATGGCACGTCACTCAACGTGTGCAAAAAACTGTATTTCTGGTTATATGAGGTACACAAATAAACTATGTTAGTATGCTTTGGTGTGGCACAATCATGACGCGAGTTTTGATTCGCATTAGATATATTTTTCACATTCAGTAGATAAACAATTTTGGAAGAATTTTTTTATTTTAAAAAAGTTAAACTAAACTTTCGATAAAACCTAACTTAACCTTAATCAACGTACATAGTCAAGTAACGTACATAATCCCACTTTTTAAACATTTACAGTTTCCTTTCGACGAATAAAGTAATTATTATAACTAATAGTAAGTGAAACTCGATTAGCTACCAGCTTACACCGTTATTCTTTCAAGATTATTGTAAGAATAATTTAATTGGCTGATCGAAAGTAGAATTAATATACACAGAACACACATAGAAATATTTTTCGTATTTAATATTTAAAAATAATTTTGTAAGAACTTGGAAATACTGTTGAAAAGTAAGGAAATTCCTATTAAATTCAGGTGTAAGTCTTTGTTCTTTGTGTTTTATTTATGTCTCTATGAAACATGTAATACGAAGCCAAATTTCATGAAAATTTATTCAATAGTTGAGCCATAGATATTACAAAACGCGCCCAGCGGGCATTTACCTCCTGTCATTGACCATCTGACCTCCATTCATTTGGTATCCTGAAAGATTTATCCTCAAATAGAATGTGGGAGAATTAGCGTACATTCATACTGAAAAAAGTAGTCTTTGTCATATTCCAGGTCATTTTCTATCAGCACGCAGAATTTTTTATATATTCAAACAGTGTTTCTCGGTCTCATGATTGACTGTCAACCATTTAAACCAAACAAACGAACAAACAAACATTTAATTTTATGACATTAGTAGGATTTACATACAAATTTAGAAAGTTACTTAATTTAAGATGCTACTAGAATAGTGTATGTGCTAAAGAGACTATTAAAAGTTTTATATTAAGCCACTCGATCAAATACTCCTACTCTCGTTGTATTAACTCTAGTATTTTCGGCTTATTTTGTATCTCTTAATTCAATGATTGCTGGAGTATTCAGCATTAGATAATAAACTAACTATAGTTGTGCACAGTGCTCATGTTGGGCTCATTTTTCCAATGCATCTATAGTTCCAATGCTTTTTTAAAAGGCACCCTTCTCCTTTCGAGAGTTTAATCGTGTCAACCTGATTCTCTTTAAGGACATTTCAATGCATTGACTGTAAGCTGAGTGTAGTCCATGAATTTTTTGGCGTGAAGGTTGCTGAGTTCCATAATCTTATCATCAACTTATTTAACATATGTTGTAGTGTATATAAAGGAATGTATTATATAATAGTATGTAAAAATATATAAATATATAATAGCATAATAACTAATTATTGTGAATTTAGCATCTTATAATTGGATTAATATTCAATCCACGAATGAATTATTTTAAAATTTGGCTACTTTTCAATTTATATAATTAAGAAATAAATAGTTCATAAATCGATATTCGTAATTTTGGATTTCCATATCGGAAGATCTATAGTTATATTAATCTCGATTATCTGTTCGTGCAACTGTACATTTATCAGTCCGTCTGCTCCCTCTATTATACTATCCGCGTGTATCTTAAGAGCTTAAACAAATATTGAGTGTTCATACAATGTTTATCAAATACGCAGATTCTGATTCTGAAATCTCTGATTTCTATTCCTTTTATGAAGTTATCCTCGTTTTAATTTATTATTGGAACAATCATTAGAATTATCGTGTACTCAAATTTCAAATTGTAAATAATGCCATAATATTTTTATAAAATAAGTATATTAAAAGTGGATGAAAGTAAATTACGCGTGTCAATTACGCTGTTATATGGTGATACGAGTTTATGCTTATTTCCTTTGCCTCAATTTTCTTATACGATTTTTCGATTCTTATACGATTTTTTTATGAATTATTAAAAAAAAATTATTAAGTATTTTTTTGTAGTAATTCAAAATAAGAAATAATAATTTGTATTGCATGTACGTTTTTATTTTTATTTTTGTTTAGTTAATAAATAAAATTAATTATCAGCATTGTCAATAAATTATTTGGCAAACAATTTCAAAAGATCTAGAAAGTTTTTTTCAAAATGTATATTGCTTGGTTTGTTTTTAATGGGAGAAACTTCTGTTTATGAAAAACTTATCCCCTCTTATCGTTACAATTGCAATCGCTCTCGGTATCACCGGTTACCGTGGCACAAGTACTATTTTAAACACATATTTTTATAAAGACATTTCTCAGTCTATAACTTTCCTTACTCTTATTAAATAAAATATGTTGCAAATGGAATGTGTAACTCAAAATATTATAAATGAATCTTTTTCTATTGTGTTCAATTATCACAATATCACAGATTTTTGCCAACGATTAGATCTAGCAAGCTTACAATAAAGTTGTATTAAGGATTTAGACAAATATTAGCTCCAGATTGATTAGGTAGAATTTAGTTCCAGAAAAATTCAAATCCTTTTTGAAACCCTTACATTATTGAAGTTGCTTTGTTTGTATTTTTATTAAACCTTAACTACAAATATCGCATTTTCTGTGTATTGGTTAATATTAACAGAAAGGGTTTTATTTAAAGAAGCGTCAATTGTCAAGCTATTACAGATTCTTTACGTGCTTACTTTCTTGATTTGTTTATTTGTAAACAAGAAATACTGCAAGCAACAACTATAATTAATATTATAATGTTACTTTTTTTCAATATACTACATTTTATATTTTTGAGTTAGAATTGAACTAAATGTACATATCTTTAATAAAATGTTTTTTTTAAATAATTAGAATAACAGGATAGACAAAATATTTTACTAAAAACCCAAAAGACTCTATTATTATTATATTATAGATACTATTATTCGAAAACCAATTTGATTTTGTAATAAGCAGCTTATACATTAACAGAAACTAAAATTTATTCATACGTCAAATTTCCCGTTGATACGTTTAGAAATAACAGATTTACAGTTTATTTGAAATCGCATATCTTTGGAAATAAATAACGTATCTCGTAACATATAACGGTGTTTAAAAATTAAAATTTCATAAAATAAATTAGTCATATTTGATAATTCTGTCAAAAATAATTAAAACTGGAAGATGAGTGAAATTCCTTTAAAAATTTTAAATACTTTGCAACATTATTATTATAAAAA
Organism: Druceiella hillmani; assembly: GCA_039881145.1. NCBI lineage: Eukaryota > Metazoa > Arthropoda > Insecta > Lepidoptera > Hepialidae > Druceiella > Druceiella hillmani. The sequence continues at coordinate 38,094,091 of JAYKKI010000012.1, read as the reverse complement.
CAGGAATGCGTTAAAGTTTTATGAGAAAATTTTTGCTATTTACGGTGAAGATACTTCATCAAAAGTGCCAACAAAAAGATCGTTCAGCAGATTTTATTGCAAACAATTCGATATTAAAAGTGAACCTCGATATTGTAGACCAATCACGGAGTAATTGTTAAAAACATTTTAGAAACAATTTAAGAATTGTGGCAAAATAAAAAATTAATTTTGTGCAAAGCTATAGAGCTGAATGTTGATCATGTGATAGTGTGAAATAATTTACCTAAGTTTAACGAGTTATGTGGCTGCACCGTATAATTGAAAAAACGCGGCCACAAATAAACAATGAGAAAGGCATCGTCTTTTGCCATTAAAATACCAGAATACACACGTTTTTGATAGCTAGGCAAAACATTAAAGAACTCGGCTTGGAAGTTTTAATACATCCACTATATTTTCCGGACTTTATACCGTGCGACTACCGTTTGTTCCAATGTGCAATACTTTTTAATCGTGTAAACTTGACTTAAAAAGAAGCCTGCGAAAATTAATTTGTTAATTTTTTCTCTAATCTACAAAAGTTTTGGGGTGATAGGATACAAAAGTTTTGGGGTGGCTCTACCAGAAAAATGGAAAAACGTGATCAATCACAATGGCAAATACTCGGCTTAATAATGTTCATTTTTCATTGCGAAGAAAATGTTTTGAATTATGACTAAAAACTAAACACTTTTTCAGCAATAACATGGTAGGAACGGGCTGATGTAAATCAACCCGTTATCAAGGTCTGTTTACTACTAAAAAACCGTATTACGCCAGTGCGGGTGAGCATTTAACATTAGCGAGGTGATTATAAGCTGTCGTTACGCCGCGAGGCGACGATTATACGGGCTCTGTGTGATTACTTCGGCGGATGTTTAATTACTGTCATTTGTTAAGAGGAACGCTGCCTATGTCCAATATAGACTTCTTGCAATGTATGCGGTTTTATTTGTATTCTGCGCAGTAGCAGTGTAAATATGGAAGTATATAATTAATGCAAAACGCTTTAGTATGTAATGAAATAATTCTTCTTGTTTACCATGTATATCAGCCTTTCTGGACCATATACCATGTGATAATAAACACTACATCTTTTCGGCTTTACTCTTCAACATCTATTCAGTTGTCCTAATATTAAACTATATAGAGGTTTTTGGTCAAAAATATAAATTCGGTCTTCAGAAATAAGTGAAACTCCAATTATACCGTGGAAAAATATAATTTCAATATCAGACTCTATGTACGATTAGTTAAAAACACAATAAACACAAAAAACTGATGCCAAACACCAAAAGAAGAAATATTAAACTATACCAATGACATTCAGTAATATAGAAAAAGTGTTGAATAAATAATTTGTAAATTCTAACCTATAATCGTTCTGAACTCCAGTTTGCTAATGATTCAACCAATTTTGTATTGATGTAGATGAATTAAATGATGAAAGATTCTAGTAATATTATTTATCCTTTGTGAGACCAAAAAATTGTCGTAAGACAGAAAGAAACAAAGACATATACTGACTCAAAACAAAATATTTTAAAGAAACTTTAATGAAGCTAACACTAAATTTAATGTGCATTATTCTTAATAATTTAAAACGCTTTTGTGTTTAATAATAAAAAGATAAGAATAAAAATACATCACTCGAGAGAAAATACAATTGATGACAAACTCGGATAACTTCAGTATTCAACATCTATGTAATATTGAGTTATCCTCAAATACTAAACGTTGTAGGCGTTAATCTCAAATCTTGTAATATTTAGGAACAGAGTTTCCTAAGTTCCTAATATTGAACAAATTTGTGTTACGTCTTTCGGCAACTCACCAAAAATAATCGACTCTATACAAATTATTGAGATAAGCTGATAAGTTTGGATACTTACTTCGTTGATTCTAAGATATTGACGAAAAACTTTGTTTGTTTACAAATGCGTATGACATAATTTGGCACTTTAGTCAGACTAATTTTGGAATTTCAGCGTCAACGTCAGTTCCATAATTATATTCTTTTCGATTTGTTATTTGTTTTTGATAGTGAACCGTGAAGCTGGAAGAGTACAATCAATATTTAAATTTAATGGGCCTATCAAGGGTTTTTTGTCTCTGTGGAGACATATTACATAAATCCTACGAACTATTTAGAAAATAAATTATTATAAAGCCGACCTTACATGTACATTATATTTTTTGTGGCAATTGAAGTAGATGCAAATACATTATCAACAAGTTTTTTTTATTTCTCGGTAATTTCTAGAATAATCAGTAAACCAGACCACAAATTGTGGTAATATGATAACGAACATGGTGAACGATTTTACCAAAAATATCTGTAATAAAAAAAGATATCTCGGTCGGATTATTGCTAGAAGTTAAGTAGAGATGTCCCTGTAACCGAACATAAAACGAAAATAAAGAAAGAGGAATTCTTGATTAATCGTTGAAATTGAAAGTATTGCTTATTTTATGTAAAAAATAAAAAATAATAATTTAATCTTTTTAAATATTGAATATATTTGGAGTTAATTTTGTAGAAATTCATTATTCACAATTAAATAAAACTACGTGATGTAGTATTATTTCTACTTTCTTTAAGTTCTTTACCACGACCTAGGTTTCGTTGTATTACATCTTCAGGTGGGCTATTAGCAGAGTACCCGAACTTAACCTAACTCAATCCAACCTAACCCGAATATATAACGGTAGTTCCACATAAATTTGGTCATAATATGATGGTTCACACGTAAATTAAACTTGAATTAAGGGTGATAAAAGTACTTGTTTCATTAAGAACTTAAATAATAAAAAGAAAAGAAACAAAAAATGGCAGTATATATGCAAAATTCATGATGAAGATATTTACAATTGTTTCGTGGATTCAAATAAGAATTGAAGCGAGATGAAACAAAAGTTTAAAAAAAAAATAATACTACTCCAAAAATAAAAAGGGTATAACATTTTAAAATCGCACTTCACATAAATATTTTTGTTCCATCTGAAGGACGTCATCCCTCTGTAGGGAGTGCCAGCAAAGTATTAAACAAAGCGATGTGCAAACGTACGCTAACCAATCGTCTCATTTGTTTTGTCGTTGAGTGCATATCGAACAGTTATTAATTCATATGATAGTGAAATTAAAAAAGACGTCAATAAATACTATATTGTGCTTAACATTGTGAGCATTTTGTTTTATTTTTCTTTTTCAACCGGCATTTCGTTTCGATTATATGTTCTTCAGTACATCGTCTGGAAAGGCACTTAATATTTCGTTTGAGAGAAATAATCCACACTTCTTTATCGTAATGTTTTTAATTTTTTCTACCTTTATTCTAACTTTGTGTTCCAGGCATTTTCCTAAAACCAAAATATAATCGAAATTAAGCATATTACATTAAGCATACACCGATATATTCAAACAATTAAATAATACTGTATACCTCTTTGCATAGTTATCGGTTCTTTAAACTTATATGATTCTAAAACTTTCTCTACAAGTACACCATCTGAAATTTTATATTTAGATGCTTTATGAGCTATATAAGCCGTAATTCTGCCGTACCGTATTTCCAAAAATAAAAGAGAGTCAAATTGATCTTTCGTCGCTTTCTCAATCACAAATCTCACACATTGCTTTCATTAATATTGTGCTTGCAAAATTACATGATATCTTTCATACCAAACTCATCTTTTATTCTCTTATATTTGTAAATCAGATAGTGGAGCGAACCTTTCATCTCTATGTTTACATCAATAATGTATGTCATTATTGATGTATTAAGAGCTCTTGGCTTTTAAAATCGTTAATAAATTTATCAAAAAAGGTCTTGATCTTATCCAAAGTTTGAATGTGAAGAACTTTAATTTTTTAAATCTTTTACTTTAGTAAATTTAATATTGCTGTTAACTTTAGACGGCTCTGGTTTTATCCAGTAACACTCTACTGAAGTACTTGCAGGATCCTTACTTCTTTCAAGAAGCCCTGTCAAAAAGGCTGCTCTGCGTTTCCATCCACCTTGATTAATTGCACAATCGTAACAGACTTAAGATACTTAATTATTAGAATTAATTACTTAGAATACTTGCAACTTTTTTTCACTTTCGTCACAGACCAATGTGTAGTGGTAAAGCTTACTTTTTACTTTGTCTTCAGGTGTAACTCTGTATTAAACAGTGAATGTAATGTCCTCGTGTTACAACTGAACATACTCAATTGCCTTTTCTCGATAGAATTCTCTGCCTTCACTGAAAAAAATATCGAATCATTTAATACTTTTTCGACAAACTCTACTTATGTTGCCACATTGACGAAATTTTTATGGAACTCTTCATAAAATATTATGTCATCAAGCATTGTTCTTATTTCATTGAAATAACGTATTAAGTAAGTGTGATACAATTAAATAATTCGTTAAATATAGGATTTACTATTAAATAATTCGTTAAATATAGGTATTATTTTGTTATATTATTTACTGCTACAATAAACATAAAGGTAGATACTTATTTCAAAAGTTCCATTCCTTTTATTTTAACGCATATGTAAGACGAATTGGAAGAAGTAAAGTCCATAACTGTGCATGTGTGCTGTGAAACTGAGTACAACGAGTACGAAAATTATAAAATATTGGTGACGTATCGGTGACAAAATACTCGGACGAGTATGGGCGACGTAATTTTGTTGTGCGAGGACTTTATACAAATATATGTGGACTTACTACGAGTAATAATATGCAATAAGTATTAATTGTCATTTATTATGAAAGATTCAATATTCATATCCTTTATTTTTTTATAGCTAAAATTGACAGAAATTCTTATAATTTCTAAATATGATAATTTTTATAAAATGTAGTGAAAGTAGAAATTTTGTTATATGAAAGTCCATAAATATTCATGGTTTCATGTTTAGGACTCATGAGTAAATGATGCATTTAAGATAATAATTTAGAAAGCATATTTGAAAAATGAATCATGTTTTTAATCATTTTTTTAAATTTTTTTTTCATTTTACTTCAAATATTTTAAAATCACTTTATATATATGTTTTTTTTGGTTTCATATGATTTTAAGTTTTTTTTTAATTATTATACTTTCATGTTCGACAAAACTTTCCTTTTTAAGAGTAATTGCTATTTGTGTTTTTGATTGAATATGGGCTTAAAATTTAAAATGTTGTAAATGATAGAAAAAAGAGAATCTTTAGACGAAAATCGTGCCATATTTAAAATCTTTTTTTTACGAGAATTCAGATATTCCATTGTCTTCTATTTCGTATGCGTTTTAGATACGAGAGAGCGAGAAAGCATACGTATAATATGCAGCCTAAGCATAAAGTAACCATTGTCCGAACGTGCCATACCATACAAGTATTAATGACACCAAATATTTTGTATTTTGCATACCAAGTACGTATTTTATCCAGAGATATCAAGTATTTTTACCGGTGATATGAAATACGCCTCACCTCTAATTTATAATAATTGAATATAATGGTCCATTATTGTACTGTATACGGGTACTTGGAAAGCAATGAAATCTATAAAGATATGAGATTCGTTAGTGTCCCTTCCGATGAAAGAAGGTAAAACAACTGTATGTTCCCGTAAGTACATTTGTTTTATATCATCAGCTTGTTTGGTGAATACCTATAATTTTATGTCTACAGACATTCACTGAGAAGTTTTAAATTTCAAACTGTTCGTAAAGCTCATTGTTTTGTATGAACATCGATGTGATTATAAAATATATCCTTACGGTGTTGGTCATTGGCTTATTATACAATATATTTAAAGATCTTTAACATGAAGCAAATCTAATCAAGTCAAAAGTACAACGAAGAAAATATTTCAGTGTAAGTATTTATAAATAAAAAAATATATTTTTATTTAATATTTCATTTCGTTTTTAAAACCAACTGAAGTAGGCTAATTTTAATAATTTATTTCTCTTTTGTTTATTGACGAATTTAAAAAAAAATATACTGATTGATTAGTTTCATTCATATTTGATTTGTATGTAATTACAGATTGCGCTATCAGATTATAAATTTAAAACAAAACATAATTTTCAGGAAATTTGTCAGCATGAAGATTATTTAAAAAATACGAAAAGTTTAAAATGTTTATGAGGTTTTAAACATTGTTAAGGCGCTCATAACATCAAATTGCGCTCATTTAATTGAGAAATTTCATCCTAACTAAAGTAACAAATCTGGCCAATATTAAAGATCGGAAAGGGTGTTTGTTTATCATTCTTTCACGTCACAATGGAGCAAAATATCCACATGGCTTTCTTTACAGAGATAAATGGCGGACCAGAAAATTACATAGGCTACTTTCTAATCCGGTAAATTTCATTTTTACTAAATCAACAATAATATTAATAATTCGAAATTCTGTTTATTTATCTTTCATTTACGTTGCAATGGAGCAACATATCGTCGTGACTTTCTGCACAGAGATGATTCGGGTGACAGGAAATAACACAGACTGCTTTCCAATCCGGGAAATATTTTGCTAACTAAAACAAAAATCACAACTAATATTAAATATTCTAAAGGGTTTTTGTCCTTCTTTCACGTTGCAATGGAGCGACAAGTCGACATGACTTACTAAACAGAGATAATTGGGGGAACTGGAAATGCCGTAGGTAAAATTCCAACCCGGGAGATATCGTCCTTGCTAATATGACAATCCCTATTAATATTAAGAATTCAAAAGTCTGTTTGTTTGTCCTTCTTTCTCGTTACAATGGTGCAACGGATTAACGTTATTTCCTGCATAGAAATGGTTAGTGGACCGAGGAAAGACACAGGCTACTTACCAGCCTAGAAAATCTTATCCTTACTAATATTATAATCCCAACGAATATTAAAACTGCAGAAGTGTTTGTACTTCTTTCACGTCGCAATGGGGCAATAGATCAACTTGACTTTCTGTATAGAATTAAATGGTGGATCAGAATTAGATTATTTACCCTTTTAGTTATGTATTATTATTAATGAAATAGGCTAATTACCAACCCGATAAATCTTATCGTACCTAATATGGCAATCCCAAATAACATTAACAATTCGAAGTATGCTTGCTTGTTCTTCTTTCACGTCATAACGGAGCAAGAAATCTACGCGACTTTCTGCATAGAAATAGTTCGCAGACAGGAAAATAATATAGACTAATTATCAACCCAAGAAATCTCTTCCTAACTAATATTACTATCCTAACAATGTTAAACATTCAAAAGTGTGTTTGTTTATCCTTCTTTCACGCCGCAATGGAACAAGATATCTACGTAGCTTTCTGTACAGATATGGTTGGTGGAACGGGAAATGACACAGGCGACTTTTCAACCAAGGAAATCTTATTCTAACTTATATTAGAATCCCAATTAATATTAAAAATTCGAAAATGTGTTCGTCCTTCTTTCATGTTGCAATGGATCGATGTTATTTATAAAACACAATAAGTTGGTGGATCAAGCAATAAAATAGGCTAATTTAAAAACTGGAAATTTCGTTCTATCTGATATGACAATCTCAAATATCAATAAGAATTCTAAAGCATCTTTGTTTGTTCTTATTTCACGTTACAAAGGAGCAACAGTGTAGGTTGCTTTCCAGTCCGGAAAATCTCATCCTAACTAGAACTAAATCGCAACGAATATTACAAATTCAAAAGTGCGATTGTTCTTCTTTCATATCGCAATGGAGCAACAAATTCACATGATTTCTTGTGCACAGATAGTTGGCGGGCCAGGAAATGGTATACCTTACTTTAAACTCGCATCGTAACTAATGTAACAATCCCAACCAATATGAAAAATTCTAAAGTGTGTTGGTTTGTCCTTCTTTTATGCCACAACAAAAAAACGGATCGCCCTTATTTTCTGCACAGCAATAATATACGGGCTAGGAAATGATATAGACTACTTTCTAACCCGGAAATTCCTAAGTATGTTAGTTTGTTCTCCTTTCACAAAAATAAGCGATTTTCGTCAAAGTTGTAAATATATCTTCAAGTAACATTTAACAACCCTATTAATATTTCAAAGAGCATAAGTTATAATTAACCATAAGCGCAGGCTAGAGAGTTATGGACGCGGGTAATTTAATTTTTTAATATGTCGAGCGCCTGACGTTGGCGCTAATTTATCTGAAAGAGAAAGGGGTGGAGCTTTAAAATCCAAACCTTCAAGGTCGCTGAGACCTGTGACGCCTTAAATAAATAATTTTCATTTTAACTAAAGAACTGCAATATAAATTGTTAATTGTTATTGTTCTTATTGTGATGAAAATAACAATTTTCGATATAAAAAAGCTCAAAATATTTCCAATTCAATGTTAATAAGTAATTAAAATGCAATGAAATTTCCATGAACGGTATCCAACGCGGTACGAAAATTGTATTAAACTACGCGATGGTACACACATGATATATCAGCGAACTTGAATATGCAAGTAACCACATACATACTGAATTATAAGTGTCTCGTAATCTTCGTTATATGCACATTTACCTGAGTGGTTACACAGTAAAGGTACATGTATGCGAACATGTATTTATTTATTATCAATAACGGAAGATTGACGAAATATGTGCTGTATTTTATCAGAAAGAAAGACAATTTTTTGTTTCCAAATTTTTTGTTTCCAATTAATGTTAGGCAATTAAGTAGTTTTTTGTTTCCAATTACTGTTTAATATAAAGTATTTTTAACATTTATTTGCAAGTTCTGGTTGGAGAATTGTTTTTTGTCACTTTTTTATTACAAAACAATATTAGAATAGAATTCCTAACCAGAAACCATTTTGTCCAATTACAATTTAAGTAAGTAAAATGTTAATTTATTGAAGTTGTTATAATTTGATAAAGCAGATAAATTAAAACACATATTACATAACTGAGGATAGGTCTTTGAACTGAATATGGAGTGAGAAGTTAAAACGATGGCTTAAATTTTCGCTCCTTATTCAGTTCGAAAACCTCTACCTCCATTTCAAATTCAGATACATAACAGACGTTTACTTATTATTTTTCCTTGTTTATTAACATAGAAATATGAGGATTTTTATAAAAGTACTAAATATATCAATGATAATAAAAACAAAATAATAAAAAAACATTTTTCTAATAAATAATAAGAAAAACATTTTTATAAACCAGCTTTCGAATTTCGTTTCAAACTCGATATGGTTCTTTTCTGAATTATCTAATTCCGGTACAACAAAATTTTATGACGTGATAACTTAGACATAATATCTAATATACCAGTTTCCTGTCTTGTTGATATCTGTACGATAATTACGATAACGAGATTATTAAGGTCGGTTTTTGTATAAAATTCCAGAACACCTTTTTAGAATATCCACAGATTAATAAAACCTTATTTGTAAATATCATATATATCTATTCCTCATAAACGATTGAATAAGCATTCGGCTCATTACAATATTTGATATATGACACAGTGCGTTGTTTTAGGAAATTTCCTGAGAAGAAGAAACATCATAAGTATACGGGTTCAAAGTATTTTCTATTGTTTTTGTGTACATTCTGTATTTGTCCGACTTTAAAAAAAACAGTTGTTCATTAAAGTATAATTTTACTATATGACAACCGGTATTATAATCTGATATTGTCCAAATTATGATATTTGTCTGTCCAGTTTTATTACATTCCGATCAGATTCTACACTGACTCTGCTTTACATACCGGCAGGAGTTCAAACACGTAAAGAAAATAAAGAATGAAATTATTAAAACTTTATATAACTCGTTAAATTTGCATATTGAAAGTTGGTTTAAAATATATATTGTTCTCTTTGGATCTTTTGAAATTGATTTTGTTGTACCCAAATACGGTTAACCTGTCTTTTTCTCACCTAATTAAAATTTTTTTTCTTAATTTCCGGAGAGAGACCAAATTTCTTGCTATCTTTACAACCTTTAGGTCTAATAATGCCTTCGTCAAATTTGAGTCACGTGAATATATCTTTCTAGATACTCATAACGCAGTCATTATGTATATACTTTTCGCGATTTTGTAGAGATCGCAAAAGGTATCTTTCACTGTTTAACTCAGCCCGCGTTCCTTTATTAATTAAATCATTCTTTGGGAATTGCTCTATATTATAGATCGTAATATTAATATTACGCATTTTAAGCTTTTTCAATTTGATATTTTCGTTGTTCAATAAGAATTAAATTAACAATTTGCTTGCTTCAGATGTTTTTTAAATATATTGTAAATACAACTGGTGAGTAAATTTAACTCCCAAATCAAGACAGATTTCTATGAGCAAGTTAATGTTGCCAACATATTGAGACGCGTTAAATCAGTTTAAAGATTCTCGTATGAAAAAAGCTTATATAAGGTTATTTCCCTGAAGAATATATCATATGTATTAATAAAAACCAAATTATAGGTGAAAATCGAATCAGAACAATTGCCTACTGAAGAATAATATGGTCGGCAGATCTCACGCTGCCGCTTCACTTGCGGTTGTTCGCAATAACCTGGATGGCGGTTCGAGGACGTGCACTTTCATTATCGCTTTATTACGGCTGTCGCTCATTACGCGAGCGCTTCATGAAAATTTACAGAGATACGATAATGAATGCGTGAGGGGGAAATTGCACGACAAACGAAAGCAAAATTATTAGCGCATTCGATGATACTTTTCATTGGTTTTTTGAAGAGAATGATAAATAATATGAATGAACTTTACCTATATGGTTATAAACTAATCAGTTGGTATCTGATTCCAAATTTAATGTTATAAAAATATACATAATTTATGTCAAAATATATTTATCATTTCTCGTAAATCACATCTAATGTAATATTTGTTTCAATTCGAGTTCACCTTAGGCTTTATAATTACTAGAATAGATTAAGAGATTTATTTACTTTGAGTATGTGTAAGAGTAAGAGAGTTATTTACGTTGAGTATGGCTACAAACAATTTTAATGGAATTAAAAGCTGTAGAAATAAGTACGGTTTATGTGAAACAGTTTCTACAGTAAATCATTAGCTAAATGTAATAGCAATAAAACTTGAATGAATCGATAGTGAACTCATATTTGTGTTTCATTACGTCCTCCTCTTTACGAATTAAATGAGATGGCCTTCAGTCAGATTAAAGCAGATTTCATTACCATGGATAAATATTTTATAATGGTTGATGATTATTATGAGCGACTCTTAAAATATAAATCTATTAGCGAATCGCTCTCGCATAGCTTAACGTTTTTAGAGACAGGCCTATTTTTTATTTTTGCAACTGCATTGGTTTTAGGGAAATATCCAGCGTAACCTTCACAGAGAAAGCGTTAGAATTGGAAACAATTCTTTTTTCATATTTAGAAGAAAAACATGATAAATACTGCGACATAATACAGTACAACTTTAAGTTTGAAGCTATAAATGAAATAATTTAATTATATTATTAGCAATTTGTATTTTTTACTACTCATTAAAGTGCAATAGTGGTGAAATTTTGTAGAAAGCGTGGAGGTTTTCATGTAATTCTCAATAAATCTAGGGCGGTAGCAATCGAAGGTGATGAAATATGATTGCTGGTACCGTTAATCGTAGCTGGCACCGGTACATTGCAACGATTGTCCTCCATGTTAATTGCGTTCGATAATGGGACATCTTTATTTATTAGCGACGGCTTGCTAAGTCCCAGCTTAATTTGATTCTTGAAACCATTTGCTGGAACAGAAGGTAAGATTAGAACGTTTACCTGTTGGTTAGAAATGAATGAGTTTTAAATATTTTTGTGCTAGAGTTTTATACGTGCAGCAATATAAAATTTAATTTATGAAAAAATACAATTTATGTTGTACAATGAAATAAAACAATTTTTAAGAGAATCTAATTTTTTTACAAAAAGCGCATTAAACGGCTTTTTTACTATTTCTTTTTATATTTTTGATGGTAAAAAACTAACAAAATTAATTGAGTAATTACATAGAAATTCGCAAATAAAGAACTTTATAAAAATTCGAGGAAAAACATCGAATAAATACTAACTGGACCGAAATAAATACTAACTGGATGGAAAACATTTCATTCTACTGGTCACAGAAGGTAAGAACTTTTTGAAAAACTGATAATTTAGCTCTTCGTAACATTCGTGGTGAAAGATTAATTGGCAAAGTCAAATTTCGTTAGTCCCCACAATCCTCAAATTTAACAGTCCTCAAGTTTTTCATCGGGGTTTTAAAAGATAAAGTATATGTGAATAAGCCGCGAACAATTTACCAACCCAAGGACATCCGTACAGAACTGAGATACTGCAGCCCGAAGCGTTGCGTTTTAGAAAATGCTTTGAAAAATGGCGTTAATGTCAAAACGAAAATATTTATATAAAAAGATATTTATGAGGATATTTTTTCCCGCATAGCTGTAAACAACTTTTATAAGATTTAATTTATTACAGAAAACATAAAAAGTGTTAACAAAAGTAATTTTAGTTTTACATCTTGCAGTTTTATTTAGGCCGCCCTGTATTTTTCAAGCGAAATTAAGTATTTCTATTAAAACTGTAATTTCATAAATATATATTACAATTATCTGTATATTAACTAAGAAATTATTTACTTCATGTTCAATTTTTAAGTAGATATGAAGAAATATTATAATAATAACAAAATATTCTTAAAATTTTCCTTAAGGAAATTACTAGTACAAATACAATAAGTATTTGCCATTTTTTTCTCTTCAATCTCCAAATGAAAAAAAGGAATGGAAAAGTTAATAGCGGTAGAACATTGAATTCGGAATATCTGAAACAGATATATGTAATTCAAAAGAATTAGTTTCCTTACGCATCGACAACGTTTATTGTGAAACAGAATCGTAATGTTAATTAAATTTTTCACACTTTCATATTTCATTAGCAGTTTGGGCGGCACATGCAATAAGATTATTCAGACATTATGTTATTGGGATTAATTTTAAATTTTAACAAAGTGGTAAACTTTTTCTCTGAATGGCACATCTAATTTTGTTATAACACATCATAAAAACGATTTACTTACAAACTTCCATTAATCTACAACAGTACGTCACATTCCTTTAAATAAACCTGTCGTGTAGAACTTGAACTATGAGGGTTCCTGAGACACTTAGGATGTATTAACATTTAAGAATGCGTAGCATTTCTATCAACCTGGCGTAAGAACCTTTTCTCCTGATTTATATATCTTCCACAAGTTTCAAGTGGGTGCAAATTTATTTCGCTTGAAAAACTACGATTGTTTTCAATAATTTTACAAATAAAAAACTTTGATTATCTACAACTTGAGATGATGAAAGCCAGCTTAATTTCATTTGTCGTATGTGTTTTATAATTCCAAAAATTACATAGTTTTCGTCCAAATTTTATTTTTCTGTTTTTCAGTAAATATTGGAAACACAAGTTTAAAGCTTTTGCATTTTTATATTTAATAAAATACCTTAATATTACAGTGCAAAAAGTTCCTTTCTCAAATTATTTAATTTTTGAAACACCAAGCTTTTTGAATTCAAAATAGACAAAGGTTGCTTAAGAAATGACTAAAAATATAAAATATTCTATGGCTATTTTTTATCTCGATGATGCTGGATTTAACTATTCACAAATATTGGTATATTTGTTTATAATGTAAATATATTACCTTGTATACCTTTCACCGGTATAAAATTATAACTAAAGTTAAAATTATCACTGCAGTTTTCCTGAAAAGTTTAGATAAATTTCCATTAACGTCATATTTTTCTAGCCTTATTTAAAATTAAGATAATATTAATTAAATTTGAGTAGTTTTTAAAATTGAGATGAAATTTTGAAAAAAAGAATTGTTTTGGTATCCTTTCAATTAACTATTAATTTGTTTTTTCTCTATGGAATATCCATATGAATATTGTTTAACGTTATCAGTTGAGATATACAAGTATGTGGTTTCATATGCCTTATCACTATACAAATTTTAAGTTTCTGAGAAAAACGACGGACAAACAGAGTGCGGACACCTGATGATTTCAAGAGATCTTTTTTTTTAAATATGGATTTTCCATCCCGTATTGGTTAAATTAACTTAAAATAAAGCCATTTTTTATCCTGGAAACTAATAATTTAAAAAAAAGTATTCCAAAATCCGATAATAATTTAAATTAAGAATATTATTACATTGTATTATTTAAACCCTCAGAGACAAAAATTGGAAGTAATTAAAACTACATCCCTCACCAAAGGAGTGATTTTCTACAAATTTAGAGTAATTGATAAAATTTCAACAGAATAAAATAAAAAGGTGGGAAGCTTTGAATTATAACCAATTTTTAGGGTTCTGCATCTCAAAAGGAAAAAAAGGAGCCTTACTTCGTTACTCGTCCGTCGGTCTGTCAAATCCTTTCTCTCAGGAACATGTGGAGGTATCAAATTAATATCACATGCTTAGATTGATGGTCTCTTGGAGCTGCAATAAAATCACGTTTTCAAGTCAACGTAATCAATTATGCCGCATATTTTGACACTCGTAAATAAATTAAAGCCTATAGGGTGTTTTCCGTTTCAATGATACTTTCAATTATGGACATATTGATACCACTAAATATTTATTAACCAGTTAATTGAAATTTCTCATGAAAACTTATAAAGAGATCTAATTATATAAAATCTATTAATTATTTATTTATTTCTAACTTTTATGTGTAATACATATGGCGGACTCATTGCTACATGAGCAATCTCTTCCAGTCAACCATACCAATTTGTATTGATATTTAGTTGGTAGACTGTAAGAGACTTTACGAGAGAGTAGTCTAGCCTACTGAGAAACCTTTTGAGAAGTAGTCTAGCCTAAATTAATGTAGACTCAATATAATTACACTGTCGGTCAAAGGATCACGGCAGTAAATATAAACGTTAAAAGAATATTCTGGCGCAACTGAACAAAAACTGAACGCGATACTCTATTATTTTCGTTTTTTATATTATGTTTCATTCAACACGCCAAATTTATGGAATAATTATTTCACGGTATTTTATACAGACCACCATCACAAAAAAACGCACGGCGTACCACATTGCACCACAGTAAATGTTAAAAGCCAGGTTTGGAAAACAATGTTCATTGTAACACTTACCTTGAAACTTCATAGGTGTTCTGTTTGAAATCTAAAGGGGTATGGATGAACTTTATTTCTCTGTACACTTTACATTTAAGATGAGATTTCACATTATATAATACCATTATCTAACAATTTCGTACCTTAATTATTCGTCAATTTAATAATATAACATTAAAAGTATACGTGGAGTAATATCCAGGACGAAAAAATGAGTTTTGTTTTTTATTACTTCTTATTCAACTCTTGATTATTAAAATGATTAAATACAAAGTACTTCAAATTTTATTGAACCTTCGTTCCGATTTCGTACATTCCTTAAACCAACTAGAAATTGCTCGTCAATTTTCGTAACATGTGCAGCTTACACAAGCTTTCATTAAGACTTCGTGATTAATAAAAACACTTTTTAGAAACATTCGATTATTAATTTTGCAACCAAACCAGTAGATAACCCCATCACTATGCATGGAACGGTTCTGGCTCTGAAGCCTTTACCCTAGCAGCTCAATACAATAGCGTTTTGAAGTGAATAGAAGTTGAATGTGAAAAAATGTTGGCCCTTGAAGCATTGCTTCCAAGCGATTTCATTGATAATTTTTGCCACATCTCATGTTACTCGTACTCTTTTACTCCCGTGTTCACTTCATGTATCCCATCTTTTACTTTTTATTACTCACATCACTGTAATATAAATAAAGCTTTTCACCACAGTATCTAGCTTCACCACCACCTTTTAGTAACACCTAGCAATTTGTATGATGAAATTAGACTAATATCAAAATAATGTTTCGATACCACCTTCCTAATTTCAACATTCACGTGCTTTTAAATCCACGACAATTTTGAAAGTTTTCAGATCTACTTGTACCATAAATGAAATAATTAATTTACAGCTATCTAGTTTGTTACGAAGCATGTAGAGATATCAATGTTCAAATATTATGGTTTAATTGTGAAGGTCGCTCAATCTTCACCCTTATATTTCTTATTTATAAAAGACAAGACAATGACAAAAACATGTTCTTCACCTATGGCTTATAAATTATTAATAATGAGCTGTGATACTGAATTACAGAAGTGTTATTGGTATACTAATTGGGTAAATTCTTTCTTCTTAGATTAAAATAATCGCCTCACGATAATAAATTTTACAGTTGGTGGTGCATTTATTTAATATGACGAAATATATTTATAAGGCAGAAATTTGTCATATTACTGTAACATTCCAGTGCTCTAAATTCATAATGCGTAGTAGTGTTTCAAATATGCTAAAATCTACAGTTAAATGTGTTAAGTGCAAAATATTGATTTTGTCAAGACTTACTGTAAAATATGGAAAATGAAGACAGGAAATATGGTTATATTAATATATGTAAATTTGTTTTTGTCTAAAGTCTGCTTTCAATAAAGAGAAAATGGAGATTAAAAGAAAGATATTCCTAAAAAAAGTAATAGGAAACACAAGTAAAAAAAAGTGAGAATAGTATAGTGATGTTAATAATGGTGTAGGAAATTGATGTTAAATAATTCAAATGATTTATTGAAAAAAATATTACAATTTAAATGAAATCATCGAAAAATCCTTGTATATAAATTGATGTGATGAATAATAAAAATACCTATATTTGACCCACATTCTTCTATTTTTAAGGACAGTATATTAAGATGAGTTGGTAACAACAAATGTATAGAAAGGCGAGACTCTAAAAAAACATACAAATGGAAGAATTGATTTGAAAATGAAAACGGTTACCCGCTTTTTTCTAGACCAAGAAATTCATGGGTAAATTGAATTGGGATATTGGAATATGTGTAAGTAAAACTACGTTATAAACAAATACACATTATTAAAGAGAATCCACAAAATAAAGCTCTGAAATTCCTTATTATTTTAACCCACATACCACATACGAAACATTTAACGAAATTCATAGAATCCTACAAAATGCGGAGTGCAAGTGTGTAATTTAATATTTAGTTGTAATCGATAAGAATATATGGTAGAGAGGGGGATCTCATAGTATCGAAAACCTCAGTTTTCATGACAATTAAAAACAATTCTGATAGATTTCTAAATATTTTATTGATATGGAGGAAAATGCAATAATCAAAGATGTTCAAACAAATATTCTCATTACAAACTTTAGCTACACTATTGTTTTCAAGTTTGAGACCTCTCTTCAGCAGAATTTGGCAAGGGCAAAATATTCAAAATGATCTCACGTATATCTTGTCGTTTTACGCTAAAAGAAGACTGTAGTGATGTGGGTAGTAGAATCTGGCTTAATTAGGTAGTGGATAAGTCGACGTATGGGGAAAGCTGTCGTAAGATAGACAACTGGTCCAGTGATTTTTTGAGGACTGGCAGACGCAAGACAATTAGAATTAGTGCCTTGCTGGATGGTAGAAAGTGGAAAACTTAAAACAATAAGGTATTAAAAACTCTGGAATTTGTCTTTTCTTAGGTTCTTCTATTGAAACTTTTGTAGCATCACCTGGCAAGTAATCCAAGTTACTGAGAATGTTTTTATTTAATGGATAAATGCCGACTCTCCTGAAACCTAACTCTACTAATTCCTAGCGTGTCATCTTTTTAAAGGCTTCTGAAACATGTCCCGTAACATCAAATTAATAATTCTAGCTCTTGCATTGGCTCTTAGCCGCATACTGTATTGTTCAATATATGTACCGTTGAAGGGTTGCATGAAAGGTCTGTCAAGGGTTGGAGTTTGTGTGTTATGTGTAGTAGAGAGCTTATTTTTTCCATATAACTGTTGTGTTCATCGAGAATAATTAATAAAACAATATAATATATAAAACTTACTTAGAGGATCGAATAAAAGTTAAAAATTAAGTGTCAAGACGAGCAAATTTTGATAATATAATTCAGTGTATATGGTATAATTTATATAAACAAAATCATGTTAACACTTTAAAGACTTAGGTTCGTGACATGAGTCGCGCTTGGCGTGAGCACAGATTAATCCTTATGCATTATAAGTTGCTGAGATTTTAACTTGTATTGTAACGTATTATAGACAATATAGATATCAACCTCTAAAAACTATTTGCATATTGTTAACTCTGTTGATACTATAAGCACACAATAACTGTTTCGAGTATGGTGAGGTTATTAATTAGGATTTCGTACGTTAAAAGAAAAAAACGGGTCCCTTATAAAATTAGTCACTCAAGCGTCTGTCTATCTCAGCCGTCTCAGAAACTGCTTTAAATTTGGCAGAGAAATAAAATATATTAACCCGCCAATATAGCTAAAATACGAAAATATTCATTTGAAAATTCAAATTAAGCACTCAACATTTTTTTTAATTCCATTTATAGTGTGGGAAATCGTTTGAAGGAGCTAGTTACTAGGGTCTAAATTTTTTTCCCTTGATTTTAGGTACTGTTTAGGTAATGCTCAGAGATATGCAAAAAAATATGTTCCCTTCCCCTTTTTTCGACACTACTCAACTAAAAATTATGAAAAAATGTGAGTCTTCAAAAACCCATGCAGAGGTCGTAGCAAAACTATAGAGATCATTCTATATGTAATCATTTTTTAAATATTTCCCGTATTTTTACTTATAACGAAGCCAATAACGTTACCTTTTTAAATTTTCAAAACAGATTTTCTCAGAAACCATCCATTATAGAAATTTGAAAGCTGACGTAATAATACATCTTATTAACCTGCGTATCACATTGTTTATATCACTAACTTTTTTTTAATATTACTTTAAAAATTAAACAGAAGGTAACTAAAGATCTTAATTTTTCTTCTCATTTTTACATGGTGTAGAGCATTATTTCAAAAAGCTTGTTATGAGGAATTTTAAATTCTTTCGTAATTTTAAATTGTATATTTAAAAAGATATTCTTAAATATATTTAAAAATATAAAATATCAACATAAGAGATAATAGGGTTGTTAAAATCTGATCAGAAGTTTAGAGGAAAATATAGCGATTATATGGGATATATATTATAATTTTCGAAATACGTGCAATGCTTTTACGTATATGAAAGGTATAGTAAATGTTTAATGTGTAGCATATATTTACGTTGTGAGAAATTAATATTTTAAAATATTCTAACAAAAATACTACATTCGCTTAAATGTTTGTTAGTCAGTGGTTATTTCGTTTTGCAATTTTCTCTAGGGCAAATCGTATAGAGAATCATGCTCGTCTGAATCCTATGGGAAAAATATACCAAACACCTTTTCGTTATCAGTGATAACTTTACCTGATTGCTTGAGATGTTTTAATTCGTATTTCGATTTGTTCCTTTACGTATTCATCTCAAATAAAAGGATCTATTTGCTTGATAGAACAGTCATGTATTGCTCATAGTGCTATGGTATAAATTTCAGTAGAAACGGTATGTTAATGGATGGAAAAAAGATTAAATTCTACTTTTATAGTTAATTAAAGGTGAAATGTTAAGCAAACTTTTCGCTTTATCTTTCTCTTTTTAGCTTTTTTGTCGAAATATTTCAAAAACAAAAACTCATATTTGAAGAACAATGCTTCTCGATCATTAAATTATACCATAGCAAGATGACGATACACATCGTATTTTTATTTTAACAATTAATTTCTTACAATATTGTCGGTAACAAAATAAAACGTAAATCGGATCTATAGCTTTAATTAAAAAGTAAAATATTATGTTCCTCCTGAAGTATACATAGAGGGAAATCCTCTATCGCTAGACATCAGGTAATACCGTACAAACGCTGTACTTACTTGAAAAACCATAAAAAAAGATCATCTGTTATGCGAGAGAAAGAGCAAAGCGTAGTTTGTTTGTGTCACGTACACGGGGAAGTCAGTCGTTTTCGCCACTGCAGTGAATATAGAAGTAACATATTTGCGCGAGAACCTAACGCTGTCGATTAACTAAACACCACGAGTTGTAACAAGACTTGATAGTAAATACATTCATAATAGAATTTTGTCATTGGTAAGCACTTTATGTATCACATCATTTAAAACATAAATTCAGTATGCATATTTAATTTTATTTGAATTTTCCGTTATTTTCTCTGGTCCTCAATATCGAACAGTATTTTTTCCTTACGAGTGAATACACAATTTTTCATCATAATATTAATTTTAATAGATTTTCATGTCAACTTGTTCTTGTCTTTTATTACAGTAAATATAATGGAATAAAGAAACATTGTAGTTGGTGTATAGACAAATTAAAAGCAGTGATTGAAAAAGTAAGCATGGAAAATGTCGCTAAGAGGACTCGCGACAAGGTATAGTATTCCTAATACTACCTTATTCGACAAACTGAAAATGATCAAAGGGAAAAAAGAAGTATAATTCAGACGTATATTAGGGACGTTCACGAAAACTTTTCTATAGAATATAAAGATGTCTCAGAACCCTACATCAAAGACTTGGCTAATAGATACATGCCACTGACAAGAAAAATAGCTGAAACGATATTTTCCTTCGAAATCTATTTTCGAAGGAAAATATTGTGAATTTATATAACTTTTGACTTTCATTTGATTCTTTAAATAAGTTTTTTACATTTCATCACTAAAATTTCAACACTAAATATTGTGGATCGCAGAACCCTAACTGAAACCCGAACGCCGAACACAGATTGCAATGAATTTGCATCGTCTCTTGTATCCGATTCAATACCTTCGCTCGACCGCCTACACCCACGCCAGGGGTTGTAATCCCGCGGCCGCGAAATTATCGCGTTGGTTACAGCAGCCTTAGGCGTCGAGATTGTAGTCATTCTCAACTCTCGGCCTAGCCGTCGGGGATGCAGTCATCCGTAATACTATGGTTAACATTTTTAAATATAACATAACTCTGTGTATCATTATATCACATGTATCTTTTCAATGATGTATTATCGGACGTGAGTAGATAGCGAGTTTTGCGGTGCTCAACTGGTGGCAAACATGTCGTGGGTGATACGTTAATACCGGCAGGGTGTAGATAGTTTGAAACAATATATTCAATATTTAATTAATATGAATAAACAGGAACAAGGCACTCTAACTCTATTAAAATTGTATTTTTTATCAGATGTAGTAAAACTCAATGGAACCAGATTTGCAAAACGCAAAATACTCGTACGATCAGTACGTGATCTGTGTAATTATATTTTCCATAGTAACTAATATTTCTATGCTATTCATCCTGAGTTATAACGCCGTGCTATGTATGAGATAAACATGTGACGACGAACGCATATACCTAAATTTTATCAGATCAACAATATAAAATACTTAATTTGACGACATTATTCATAAATTCGTTTATTAAAGAGAAATTTGTAATAATGTCATACACCGAAACGGCCCTTACATAACCTGATTGAGTTTAAAGGTAATTAGAATTAAAATTTTACTTATCGACTTGTTACTTACCGTTATCGCATTTTACTTGTCGACAAACAAATAATAAGTATTTAATGTACAAAAATAATCAATGTAAGAAAAGTTTCCATAAAATCAATATTTTTAGGGTTTTCTATCCCCGAATTATACTTGTACGATTATTTTGTTGTTAAGAACCCATAGTCCAAAAAAAATCAAGGTTCCTCCATCCATTTTGGAATTATTTCCAATTGAGCCTTATATAAGAAACTTCGTCAAAATTATCGAGACTACTTCCATTTGTGTTTTCTATTGAGTTTGTACTTTTTCCAATTAAAAGTAATATTTTTAAATATTTCGCAAATGTAAATTTAGGAAGAAATATTTTATGTTTAATTTTTTTCATATTTACGAAAATTGTTGTTATATTTATGCTTTGAAAATAATATTTATGAATATCAGAAACTAAAGGTAATTTAATTTGCACTTCGACTTTCTTTTTTGTAAAGAGATAAAAACGAGATGCATATTTCTCCTTGATAATAATAATTTGTGAATAAAATGTACAATAATGTAAATAATTATAAGCGAGCAACGAATCACTACCTAACTTCACATGCTGTGCTTTGAGTAGCGGAGTAACATATAGTAATCAGTCGCGTCAAAACCATAAGACAGGTTTTCATAAAACTTCGCTCAGGATTCAAACTAACATTTTAACCCGAGAAGTAACATTAACCCTAACTGCATTTTTGTTCAATTATAGAATTTGAATAGAACAATATGCCTACACATGGCGCGGCATATATATATATATATATATATATATTCGTGACGCCAACGAATTTATGAAATAAAATGTTTTAAAAAAATTTCGGGATAACTCCTCTAGATAAAAGAAGTAATTTTTTTTCATTCGCATATCTCATGTTAAAACATTTTTTTCAAAAATATTGAAAGTTTTTTACGAGCACTTTTTCGATACACAGATCCATTTTCAAATATATGCTATTTAGTGGTTATTTTGTTAGTGTGTTGACATCTCCGCCTACTATCTAAACCATTATTTTTAATATCATAAATATATTCACAACAATAATATATGTAATGAAATTAAAAAAAAATTATCTCTACTAAGTAGGTTCTACTAGTTTAAGAGAAATACTCTATCAATTTTTAATTTGTTGTTGGGTCAGTAAAAAGTTCACGGAAAGCCATCCCAGCTTAAATAAACTGCAAAAAATAACTTAGTATTTTCTAATATATTTTTATTATAGCTGTGAACTATATACTAGATAATATACTTT
Source organism: Druceiella hillmani (assembly GCA_039881145.1). Classification (NCBI taxonomy): domain Eukaryota; kingdom Metazoa; phylum Arthropoda; class Insecta; order Lepidoptera; family Hepialidae; genus Druceiella; species Druceiella hillmani. Next base: position 38,071,283 of record JAYKKI010000012.1, on the reverse strand, counting down.
TACATTTGAGTGCTGAGAAATTATATAAATATTTATAAATAGTTTAATAAAAATACTAGGTAAGCTTAAATGTTAACGTGCTCCTGAGGTGTATGGAATACGAAGTAATGCAAGCTGTGCTTGTATTCAATTAGTTTATTATATGTATAATAACAATTATGTATAAACAAATTAAAATCTTTTAGTAGTATTGACCCAAATCACCAATTAGAATCAAAAAGTTCTAATGTGAAAGGAGATTCTCACATTTTTCAAATAGAAATTAATTCAATAATTTTCAAACATAGAACAATATAATTTGAAAGAAACTTATTTCGACCATTTTATTAATTTACTTGTTTTGAGGGTCTAGGTATAATATTGCTATAAAGTAGCAATAGTGTGTTTACGCTACCACTAAGGAATTTTTGATTTTTATTGGTCACAGATCATAGACCAACAAAGGATTTGATTTTAAATTTTCCAAGGAATCTTTTAACACACACACACACATATATGTGTATATATATATATATATATATATATACATATATATATATATATATATATATAAATAATTTAAAAAGTTTTCCATACCAAATCAACACTGATTACGAATATCGGTATTTTCAAATTATTCAGACACCTGTTGCTTAATAGAGCGATACAAAGCGCAAACTGACATAAATTGTACCCAAATATTATTTGCTTTTTACTGGTATTTATATATAACGGTTTATGTGAACATCAATCACATAAATCGTTAACATATGTTTAACGATTTATGTATCGATGGTGTAAGCAACATATGTTTGCTTTTAGTTAAATAACTTAATAAATACAAATATTAACACAAAGTTAATACTTTACTATATAAACAAGGTCAGAGTATGGTAAATCATGTGAAATCTTTTCCAGTATGAATTCAAAGAATTCAGGCGGAAGACATCGTATGGTAATAATTTGGTTGTATTCCAGAACCATGTGTAAAGACAGAGATTTTCTGTTCTATAGAAAGAAATGAAACATTATGGACTTTTGCGAAAAAATGATGTAGATATTTTATAGTAAGTAGCAGTATATATAGATAAATACAAAAAAATATATTGTGCAAACTTTTTTAAATAATAGATCTTCATGTAATTTCCGAAATTATAGGTCTTATTAGACTAATAATGTAAAGAATGAACGATCGATTAAATGCTTTTGCTCATCTACAGAACCAGAGGATTTTTGGGTTTTAAGATAATTGTGATGACGGATACATGTGTTTTGGAATAAATTCATGGTGTAATTTTAAGATTACACATAAATTTATTGGCTAGAATAAACAACCATTTCTGAACAAAGCACGTTTATTTAAGGTTACAGGTTAAGGACTAAAAACATCGGAAGTTGTGGGAAATAGCTGTACGTCGCGAATGCTTTAAGACAACAAAACAAACCTCGGCTTTGTTCAGAGCATTCATTTTATTCGGATTTTTTAATTATAATAATGTTAAATACCCATAATTTTTCCTCACATTTTCTCTTCACATAAAAGTTTTAAATTTTACGCGCCACAAAAATCTACTGCTTATTTTGAAGCTAGGTTTGTGATATGATCTGTGGTTTTATTTACGTCTCACTTCGGTGGCGCCATCTAAGATTAACTTTGCCTAAGTTTTCCTATTAAAACATCGGTGTGAGTGAATTCACTCAATAAAATATTAATTGTATTTTACTTTTCATAATAACTTGAAACTTTTCGTAGGTAGTCTAATAGCAATTCTATTTCTATGTTATGCATTAATTTATTTTCATAATAATAAATTGGATGACGTAAGGTAACTATATGATTGCCACACCTCCGAATATCATACGAAATGGATCAGAAATGTGTTTTGCGATATATGTCATAGTAAATAATATTATGATGTTTCGTTGGCATTATATTATAAAGCCAATCATGATTTCATAAGTGACCTTACTAAACGTATTATTTTAAGCAATGTATTATTTTAAACTTTGAAATGATGTTTTTCCGGATCAAGGATATGAAATATTAATAATACAATAAACGAAGGAAAATTTCCTCTATCTAAGTAAACTTTTGTTTTTTATGGTATCGTTTACAAATAATTAATATAGAACCAAAGCAATTACGCATTTTCGTAATAAAACTGATATTATTTTTTATATTATTTACACGTATAATTCTGAATAAAATGTAGTCCGTATTATAATCGTTCATGACGTCATCCTAACAAATATATGACCATACATCACAGTTCAGTGTATCTCTGTACCTACATTTTAGTTGAAACATCTATAAATTTTGCCTAATTATGTTGTTACTATGCATGCAATTTCGAGGTTTTAGAATAGTTTACGGACTACAATAAATGTTTTTTACTTTGCCTGCTTTCTTTTGAATATATTCATTATTTCCCTAATATCAGATGTTTCCAATAATTTCTGCACTTCAATATTTGCATTTCAGCTTATCAGTGCGAACAATAGTGACACTGATGAGTGCTGTGAAAAAGTAAACAAACACAAAAACACAAAGGCGCGCGTACAAGAACGCGCACCCGTATACGCAACCACTTACGAACGTGCATGCGCACACAAAATGTTAGAAATGTAAAATATCAAATTAAAAAAATGTATCAATGATAATAATGGAATTAAATATGACCGTAATTACGAAATATTTTTTATCAGCTAAGGCTTCGTTCACTGTATAATAAGCTTTTTATCTAAGCATATTTTTCACTCAGCTCTGGAAATTCTTTCAAAATTTTAATTATTTCAGGCAATTTGTAATTAAATGTACTAAATTGCATATAAAAGTTTTTGAGACCCAAAACAGTCTACGCTTAGTGCTTCTAATGTTAGGAGCCCTTAACCTAGGCATATATAATATTTTCATATACATAAGCACTAACCATAGTTATGACTTTCACGCTTCGGAACGCTTCCTTCACGAATCTCTGGAACTTAGACCTACCAAATATCTATTACAATTCCACCAAATTCTAAGATATCAAGGTCCCAATTTAAATTTTCGTCTAGAATTTTACTCTATTATTTTTATTTAGACATACATTTTACAGTAACTCTTCGATCAACTCGTTTCCACATTATTTACTCGATCCCAAAGCATAATGAAAAATATTTTTATTATCCATATTTAGTAATAAATTATTGTCTTCGAATCACCTATGTAACTTGCTGAAGATTTCTTTAATATCTTTGGAAAGTTTTTCGTAATTAGAGCCTTTTATGATTAAAGATGTATCACCTGCAAGTAACCAAATGAAAATATCATTGAAAATTCCATAAGAAGAAATACTGAGATCATATATGTAAACTAGGAAAAAAAAGGGACCTAGCACCGACCCTTGAAGTACATCGTACTCGATTGGGTGTGAATCTACCACTGGGGATCTTTCTGACAAATATGATTTGATAAGTTCCATTCCCTTTCCTCTTATTCCATAATATTCCTGCTTACTTAGCAATATACTGTGGTCCACGCAATCAAACGCTTTTGACAAATCGCAAAATAGCCCTGTAGATTTCCATGATTTATCCGGCGCTATAACATGCCTGCGGTGACTGTAGCAATTGAATCTGGAGATAGAGACTTCTAGCTTTAATGAAATTAGATACACACTTAAAAATTAAAATGCAATATGTAGTTTCTTGGCCCAAAAAATAAATATAGACATGTAGAGTATCGTCAAAAAGAGCTCATTGAGTAGAGCACATATCTTTTTTCTAAACTTTTTATGAAAAATAACTAGCTTCAGGACCATAAAAATATACTTTTTAGACTCATTGTTTTACGAGATCTACTCCAAAAACGCTCTTATGTTGGAAGCTATAATTTAGCTCTAATATTAAATATATCGTAAAAAGAAACTATGTACAAAATGTTAAAAAGTTAAAAGTACACGTGTTATTTACGTGTTAAAGACATTTTAGGCAACATATTTAAATTTGTATATGTATGTATGCGTGTGTTGAACCCTCGTAGTACGAGCTCTACTCTTTCTTGACAGGTTTAATATTTAACTATGGTTGTAACCCGATATGTTAGCACACGGTGTTAAATGTAATTGTGTTTGCAGCGTAATTCCTAATTGATATTCTGCTCTTAACTGATAATTTCCCTGTTTCGTTATTTAAAATTTTTGATGTCTCTTTTCATACACACTATTGTCTAAAAAATATAGGTTTACAATAACTTAGAAATCCTTTAGATCTGAAATAAAACAAAATTGTTTTCAAGATGTAAAATTTCAAAATTTATATGATTTTTCATTTTAAAATCATGTTTCTTTTACATCTAGAGAATTTTTAAAATTCTATTCCTTGCAATATATCAAATTCATTCTAAATGAAAAGGCCTTTTCTGATCAGGGCATTAGGTCGACAATTAAATTTATAAACCCCCTATAAGTCTTACTTAATAAAGTTATTTAATTTTTTTATATGTAATTAATAAAATGAATCATCAATTAGACAAGATTGCACCACGATCATCTCTCCTTTGAGGCCGACGTCTAGGAAGACATAGAACCCCTTCTAGAATACTTTGGGCATTTGTTTGAAATTTTCTATGGGGTCGACTTCAGATAACAGACGTTTTGAAAGCACGTTATTGGTCAATGTGATTAAAGGGTTCCATTAAGTTGGTGGTACGAGGTTCTAAGGTTTCCACTTCATGGTACATTAAACAGTAACAAAGAATTATGAGCAAACACCAGTAATATAGCTTGACTTCTATGGATTTTTTTCACACTCAGTATAACAAAATAAAATAAGTCATTGTGACACAAATACTATTGGTACGATATAGGGTTTCGCAATGACACGGGTATAACTTTAATTTGAGGAGCCGTTGCCTTACATTTTTATTTTAACCTGTACGAGTATTTTTTCAATTTAACTTTCAGGATCAGTATCTCACATACACGTTAATTGTGATATAGTAATTTTATGAAATTTAATTCTCCTTGAATGAATATTTATTCATAAATATTTGTTATAATTGACATTTCTACCAAATGTACAGTGAAACATTTTATTCACAATTCATCGGTAAGGTCTGAAAACAGTTGAATTTAACACCGATAATCATTTACTTCACCAACGTTAGAATTCAAGTAACCTTGGTCCCAAAGCAATTTATTTTGAACATCTAATTGAACTTCATTCCTTTGCTAATATTTTTGGTTTTCTAAAATTTCTATCATAAAGGTACAAATATCTTCATGCATATATCTTATGTCGTAAATATATAAAATATTGATGAAAGAAGGCACCCATTAATGGCATTGTAAAACAATTTTTAAAGAATAAAATTATGATTTCTTTTTTACTTCATTTTCAAATAAACATTACTATTTTAAATATAGTAGTAGATAGCACAACAACCAGTTTTTTAAATATTGAATATATTTGGCCGTTAATTTTGTAGAAATTCATTATTATTAATGGTACTCAATTACCATATGATAACGCCGTTAAATATATTGGTATGAGTCATGACCCCAAGCTTCGGTGGAAAGAACATATTAAGAAGAAACGCAACGAACTCAACATTAAGTTAAAAAATAATATGAATTAGTTGCTTGGTCGTAATTCTGAGCTTTCAATATATAATAAGCTTATTTTGTATAAGCAAGTTCTACGCCCAGTTTGGAGTTACGGAATACAGCTCTGGTATTGCACCAATAAGTCTAATATCCAAGCGATACAAAAATTCCAAAACAAAGTGCTTAAGTATGTAGTTAGCGCGCCTTGGTACATCCGCAACTGTGAACGCCACCGCCATCTGGAGATTGATATGGTAAATGATATTATTAGTATATTTGCTAGTTATCACAAAAAGAAAATTAAAAACTATATTAACCTAGAAGCGTCCAGACTCTTAAATTTGCAAAAAAATATTAAACGACTTAAAAATTAAAACCACTCGAGTTCGTTAGACATTAGAACACTTAATGATTCAATGGAAAATTTTTAGTTTAGACAGTTCTTAGTGTATTAATTTGGAAACAAATTAATCGTTAGTTACGCAACTACTTTTAATACAAGTTGTAATAAAAAATATTTTACGTATATCTAAGTAGCATAATAGCAATGTCTAATTGACCTATTTGTAACTTTTGCCTCTCTGATCGGTCAAACTTTGTAATAAATGTTGTAAAAAGACTTGAAAATAGTAATTAACATCTAAATTAAACATTTGTTTTGACTACAAAACTATTTTCATTAATAAAAATGAAACATGTATTCTAAATTTTCCCTAAAAAGTTTGGCCAAATTATTTATATTTGAGATGGTAGTGGAATTTTTAAAATTTTTCTTAATTAACAGAAGGACCATATATTTTTAGTATACATCATAGGTTAAATGTTCATTTTTATACTATATTTTTTAAAGTATTAAAAGTTTAAAAGATATTATGAACGTGATATATTTTAATAATTAAATATCATTTTTACAAAAACGTGTCAGTTAATTTCAGCATAAACAGTCGTTGGAGAATTATTTTTTTATAATTCTTTATTCATATATTACAGGATTTCATCTGCTGGTGTTGATTTGGGGATAACTGGAAGTGTCGAAAATCTCCTAAGAGTATGAGTAGAGCTCCTCTCATCATTTCAGAGTTTCCTCGCAAGTTTTCTAATGTTCTGTCCATGGCTTCGAGTGATTTTTTTGAACCATTATGCATTCGTCCCAGAAGATAACTTAAACTTATTTTAGAAGTTCATCCTGCCCAGATACTTTAGAAATTTTACACACTGGAATTGTTCTTCGGCTATGTTCAACGGTAGTTGTAGGACGGAATTTGCAGTTCGTTCTCATTCCACAAGTGTGGCGGCAATGCCGGAAGATGTCAGTGGAAGTGCAATGTATTGTTGCACGTATTTCTGCCAGCAATAAATTTATTAGAAACGTTTTCCCGGTGCGGCCTGGTGCATCCAAGTAAATAATTCCGCAAGTATTGTTTTTGATCCGGTCCACGATAACGTTATAAATTTTTATTGTCTTTTAAGGAGTAGTTTGTTCTAAGCGATGTATTGTTCGTTGATGTTGTAGCTTTTTTCCTTTGTAATTTCAAAGTTTAGCACACTAAAAATATCTCGTCGGTGTGCTGGCATCCCAAGTTGTACTAAGGTCTTGTTTGTTATTGCTAAACATTTATCTTCTAGACGAATGAGTGTTTCATTGAAGATGCTTTCGTTGAATTCGATGGCCAATTCTGAATGAGCATGAAGGAGTCCCATAGCTGTTTTGGATTCGATGGTTGTTAGTATTATGGCGAATGAGTTTGTAATTTGTTCAGTTGAGGCTGTGACTGTGGCCTCTTGTTGTATTAATTCCCAGTGGTTGTCGTTTTTCAGTACTCCTAAGCGTTGGCATGCTTCTCTGTATGTTTAGCATAGGTTACCGTTGACAGTCTTGAGATCTATGAAATTTGTTGGTCCCCGTTTTTCGTGTAGAAACATCCGGAGATACAAACATTCGGCGTTGTTCGGATGATCATCTACTGGAATTTCTCATTTTCGTCATTGAAAGAGTTTTCTTGTTGTGTTCCACGTATAATAAGTACAGACGTCGACGTATAGTAATGTTCTCGCGAATACATCTGTTCGGCACAGTTAAAACAGCTGTGTAATATTGTGTTGTTAGGTGGTTTTATTGCAATTTTTCTGACGGTGTCTTTTATGAAATAAAATCTCTGTCCATTCTCCCAATGTACTGATAGATGTTGTACAATTGGTTAGTATTCGCGTAAGAGAAAACCGAAAATTCGCCATGCGGTTTCGTTAAAGTTGATGTATCTTCCCATCTGGTACATGAGAATCTCGTCGTTTCCGTTTTATTGTTCGCTGTCTTTGACTATTTGAAATACTGCCATGCTACTGTTCACATACTTACAGACATATTTAACGGATTTCACTGAATTGCAGTATTCTACGTTTATGTGCGCTTGGAACATTTTGGAAAGTAGTAGTTTAAATGGTACTACCCGTTGATTATATATTTCCTACTCGTCTCTGCCGCGTATTCGTATTTTTGTTGTGTAGCCACTTTTTTGGGTAAAGTTTTCTGTGTTTGTGTGTCCTCGAAATGTAGTTTTGGGTATTTTTTTGTATATTTTCCATCACTCATACATGGCAAATTGGGGGTTAATGAATGTTCCGTGTAGCCGTATGAGATTTTGTGAGTGAGGCAGTTGTCTTTTTTGCAATTCGATTGTGTTCATCCAGCATCTAACGTTTCCAAAGATGTGGTATTTTGTGCTGACTTCAATAAATCTCGTTTTTTTTGCAGGAAAACTTGGGCTATTATTTTTAGTCACGATGAGTGGCGTGTGAATGTTATGAAAAGGTCAGGTCATCCATATTTTTTTACTTAGGTCATGGCATCTTGAGTGTATTCGTGCATGTGACTTGGACTTCCTATATAACATGAGGATCAATTTCAATATTTTCGTCCTTTATGATCGCGTCCAAGACGGCTGTATTCTTCCTTGTGTAGTTTCTTCTGATTCAGTCTTATATAAATTATCCGTTCCGCTTTTATTTTTGTATGCATATCTACCAAGAATTATTGAAATAAAGGGCGATTGTAGAGAATGTGATTGTATGTTTCATAGTGATCATAAGCTATAAGCAGAGAACTCCTTGGAAATGACGTTTTTGTTTATTTCTACGCCTATTCCAGGTAGGATTTGTTTCACATTAAAATTATATTCATCCTCTCCGTGCAGAAATATTAATGGATATTGGAAGACATCATATGAACAGTGTTTTTCTGTAATGCTTTGTAGTCCTTCTCTTCTTCGTTGTACAATTATATCACGGCTTGTGTTTCGTTGACCAAAATTATGACGGCGACTTTATCTATAAGTTGTGGCTAATTATAACTTTATAGTCATCAAAATCATTCGGTCTAATACTATTTTGAATATGTGAATAAGTTGAATGTCTGTACATCTTGGGTTATTTCTTGTCTGAATTCAATGATGTTGTGCATCGTTGACCAATTCCTATTTCTTAATTTCCGACGATTTTTTCGGTCAATTTATTACCACGTGTTTATGTTTCTTCATCTGGTCTTAGTGGAATGCTTCATTTGGTAAGTTATACTGTTTAATTGTCCTGACCGTGCTTCTCGTAGGGTGATATTTTTGGCTTGCATCCGCATCTTTTGGTTTGCACCTTCAATTCGTTCATTTCGTTGTTCTTCGGTTTCTCTGCTTCTCATGGTGCTCATTCTTGTTTGTTGGGGACGTAAACGTGTTTCGCGGTTTTCGACTCTTTCGTTTTTTTGCTATTCTTTATGTTTTCGCCATTTTGCTTCAGAAATTGTAACATCAACTGTTTATTAAAAATACACTAAGTACACTTTTAACACTTTATTTTTGATTTATATTTAGTCACTGTATCACTTTGATTACTCACACTTCACTGTTTGTTATTATTCACCTACTGCACTTCACTTATAACAAACTGACGTTCGAACCCACGACGGGTCTTACTTTATAGTATATCTTTGCTACACCCCTACTAAAGGGTAGCCCCACTCGCTAAAAGGGCTTCGAATCCACAATGTTCCAGAACAATCCACAACATTCGGGAGTGTTCTGGAATGTTCCACAATAATATGGGAAGTTTCGGGATATTACCGAACGTTCCAGACTATTCCCAAACATTTCGTAATGTTTTGAAATGTTGTGGAATGCTCTCGATGCACGCCCTTCAGGTAAAAACGGGAACCTTCTTCAAGGATGGGGGATAGAAGGCTACCAAACCGCGTAACTCACCTGGTCGTACCGGGACTCGTTTATAAGTTTTAGCGATAAGCACATTGCATACTTACTTTTATTACATATATTGATTAATACACTATTTCCTGAGAGCTGTGATCCGGTACTTTTACATTTTATTGAAATTCTTTGGGTGCGATGAGAGTAAAATGTCAAGGTCAAATTTAATGTTTTAAGTTCATAGTTTTCATGCAATATTTGACTGTAATATCTGGATGTAACGAATATATCGCAATATATATGGAAAATTGGGCACTTAGTTAAAATAAACTGACAAAACTGTTTCGATTTATTTATCTATTTATGATTGATTTATCAGCAATTTTTTGTATACTACATGCATTACAAAATTAACTACTTATGTACTTAATTTATTTATAAATATTACGGATATATAAATAAATTAAGTACATAAAAATGCATATATAGTTGTCGTAAATATTAATTACAACAGAATAAATATAACACAATTTCCTTCAGTTGCATTTAATCGTGTTCTGGTACTGGCATTCCGGCTATTTTTTTAATCGTCGTTTTGTAATGACATTCTATTAATTTTTCTGAATGGATCGTATTAAAATCTTCTTACACGAAATTAGTACCATCTATGGACATATATTCGCTCTCTCCTCTCTCTCTGCCGTATTACTCCTTACTATATATAAGTCGAGGTTTAGTTCGCGAAAGAATTTACACTTCTATCACTTGTACTGAGTTGCACGCGATTTTTTTAAAATGTTTAACTTACATAATGAGCTAGTTCTTGCTGTAATTGTGAATAACCTTTACATGTGGTCCAGCTATACGCTACGAGACATTCCGAATGTCACGTCATCTTTGTAAATATTATATGCCGGTCGTTCTTTATTCATTTATTTTATGTCTGAGTCACATCGATGAATATTTTATTGTTTTTGGTCTCATTTTCTTAATTCAATTTTTATTTGGTATTTCCATTTCTATGTTATACTGAAATGTTATCTTACATATTTCCCAATGTTTCGACCAATATTGCAAATATTTTCTCCATTATAGCAAAGTTTTTCTTCTAGTGCTTTTTTACCTTAAAACGACATATTTTAGAATATGTTTTTTTAAGATATGTATTTGTAAAATGGGGAGGGAGTTAACAAAACATAATGATTCATGTGAAGAGAAGGTAAGTGTACTGGGTGCATATTTGAAATGGTGATTAAACTCTAAACCATTATTACTAAACCCTATTAAAATATTTTAGGAAGATTTTGTATATAAAATGAAAATAAACAAAGAGTTCATTAATAATTTCTGTATTATTTTTGCACATAAAGTGTATATTTTGATACATTCTGTGTTTTAAAATAGAACAACAGAATACTTTATGAGATAAATATACCAAATCCTTATAACTACCTAAAACTAAAGTTTGAAAATATTGTATACGATAATGAAAAAAAATCGAGCATATAAATGGCTGATTATAATAAACTGTTTGTTATAAGCATTTTTATACTATAAGATGATTTCTGTTCTTCAGTAACTAAAACAAATACTTGAATAATTCAAAATATTGTCAAAAATTAGGAAAAAATTTTTATTATCCGAAAAAAACTATATACAGTAATAGCCCTTTTTCTTTCGGTAAATACTGAAACGAAAGCTAGTGATGAATAAGGAGAGAAAATTATATCATAATGGATATTAGCATATAGGATTTGATTATCGATGTCTATCCTACATGAGTGCAAAATTAAGGAAAAAATATATATTGATCGATCATGAGTCCTTCTTTAAGTCCATACGACGTCCATAGATCCTTAATTAAGTCCATACATATAATAAAACAATCAAATTGGCTTCTCTGAACATTGCATATATTTAAGAAAAAATGTTTTAGGAATACACGATAAAAGTAAAATAAGCATAAAAAATTGTTTCTGGAATTTTTGTGCGTTTTCGCTTTTTCAAGAACGTAGCTAGAGATTTAAGGCAAAATTTAAACACAATTAAATGAAACTACGTGATGCAACAGCATCCAACAGCATTTGCAAATGCTGTGTTATATTTAATTTATATTTCATCTCAATTGGTTCAATCTATCAGAGTATACATGAATTTAGTATTTTTAAAAGTCCGTTTACATGGCTTTAGTGCAACAACAACAAGAAAGTGCTTGGTTACTTGACAAGTAGTAATTACAATAATGAATAATGTGTCAATATACATCATCAGATGACGCTATGTAATAAGTAATGAGGTTTCCCAACCAGATTTATTAGTGTAATAAATATGGCCAGAAATCACGCGTGGAATGGTGTGGGAAGGATAGCTGCTTGAGTAGGCAATCCAAACGCGGCAAACGCACGTGGACAGATATCAGTCGTATTCCGCATAAAAAATATTCAATGTTGTAGGTATACAGCTAAAGCTCACTTTGTTTCCTTAATTTAGTTTAAAATTTTAATATGTTTTCAGTTTAGTATGTATGTAATAAATCTGTAGCATTGGTCTTCACGTTCATTAAAGGTATGTACGAAATAAATATTTAGGTGATATAATAATAGTAGGAAAGCATAAAAGTAAGATTTTTGGTGCTTTATTTATCTGTGAGCTCGGTTATTTGTTCACACATCACGCAAAAAAATCTGAAAGTATTTCGATGAAATTTTTATTAACGGGTTCTCTTGGCTTAGTAATAATATATACGCTATTCTTTATCACAATCGACCAACTAAAAATAAAATATGGCAATTTTATGTTTCAATACAAGGCGTACTTACTTAAAATATTACTTTTATAATTATTATATAGATGATCTAACGTGTATTAATCTTATAGTTGATTTAATAAAAATTTATAAAGGTTCATTCGCGAACGAAGTCGCGGGGCAGCTACTCATAGAATATTATAAAAATAATTTATTACAAACAACATTAAATATATATTAAAATACTTTCCGTACTGCCTCGCAAAATAAAACTGTAATTGTGAGACGGATAATGTGCAGTTTCACCATCTTGATAATACTATTTTTTAATATTATAATTTCATTAATTATAACTGAGATCCATAGAGATGAAACTGATCGTTACTCATATATACGTATCAAAATGTCAAGCGGTACCCTTATCGTATAATAATGTTTGGAGGAAAATCTATCTGACATATAGACCTGGCTTTTTCACTCATAGTCTCAAGCAAACAGTCATACTTCTACATATTCATGACGTCGACTCAGATCGTGATCAAAATAAAGTAAATGAGGTAACAAAACGTGTTTTGGGTTAATTCATTTCTTCATAGTTCTAATTTTTTTAATGTTATATTAAATATATTGCCTTAAATTAATACCACAAAATTTAATTGACGAAAAATTATAGTTGGCTTAGAGGAGATATACTGAATGTATTTCAAACCATTAGGAATACAGTTTTAACAGATCATTAAATGAAAAATACCCAGCTTTAGTCGACTACGGTGAAGCCTATTTAAGTAGTTATGTGTTTATCTACATTTAAATATTGTATAAATGTAAATTGAGTTCCGGGAGTATTTGGATTTAAATAAGCTGGAGACATTTTTAAATATTTTGTATAATTCAACATAAATATAATTGAAACAAATTTGTTAGAAATTTAAGTAGAAAATACAATGAATGTACTCTATGAAAATCGAAATTAGATGTTCTGTATTTTATTATAAAGTCCGATTTAATGCAGTAATCTAAACTACTGTGATGGAATATGTATATACATAAAGGGAAATAAACTTGTGGTCGTGAATTAAAAACTAATCAGGTATTTCGGATGTAAAACAAGAAATCTATTTACCAAGTCATCAATCAGATAATAATACAGGCGTTTAATGCAAATCTCGTTTTAAAATACATAAATGTTAAAAGATCCACTTTTTATTTTCTTTCAACTGATAGAGGTCGGTAAAAGAAGAAAGAAAAGCGGAAATTTTCAAATCTTTCTGTGTAATAGTTTTCACATCGTAATGAAATAAAAAAGGTATTTTCTTATTTATAGCAAGTTATGTTTATGGAAAAATTTCATCCTAATTATTTCAAGCAAAATAAATAACAGAATACAAAGGCTTTAGGTAAATTCACTTTACATTCGTTTGAAATACCTAGTGTGGAACGTATCGCTGGGGACATATTTGCGATTTTGTGTTCGTAGATAATAGGTAACTACGTAAAAATATTTAACTTTTTTGGAGTTCTAATATCAACTAACTCAAAATTATCCACTTTATTTATTTATTTATTCATACGGTAACGTACATATAACGCATACATTTTGCGAAGTTCTTGCTGCAAGAGCAATCTCTTCCAGTCTACCACGATGTAAAATATAAAAATTGTATATGGATGACTGTAAAAGACATTAATAAAAAATAACGGAACTTAGGAGATCACAAATAACAACAAAATGTCATAACGTATAAATAAGTAAAACTAAACTAGACATGAATAATAAAAAAAAATTATTAATGATAAATCTTGACATGTTCGGGAATAAGGAAAACACAATGGAATTAGGAACGTTAGGATAGAGGATTATGAGAGGAAGGACTTTTTTTTTCGATCTTCGTATACATTCAAGGAAGACGGGTTCTTGATATCTGGATCTAGTTGATTCCAAAGTATTATAGCTTGGACAACGAAGGACTTTTCATTAAAGATGGTTGTATGTTTGGAAAACGGGAGACTGACTAGTTTTTAGAGTGTAGCTCTATACCGTGTGCAGAGAAGTAATAAAATAAATCGTCTTCTAAGATAATTAGGATAAGTAGCATTATTCAAAATATTATGGAGAAGTATAACAATAAGAATATTGTGCCGATTACGGACTTTCATCCATTTAAATTGCGCTCTAAATTGAGATACACGATCATATTTTTTTGCAGCCAAAAACAAAGCGGATGTACAAATTGTTGTGGACGTTCTAACTTTTCTAAGACTCAGCAAAGTCTGGATAGCATACACCTCCGTAGTCAGGCAATGGTAGTAAGAGTGTTTGACAGAGGTGAGTTTTAGTTTGAACGCCTAAAAATTGTTGAATGAATTGCTATGGGCTTTACATCGGTTTGGGCATATATTTGTAAATTATGTGCGTAAAGATGATAATTACCATGGATATCCCCCCCAACCCCATCAACGAATACTGAAAAAAGAAGTGAAAAAAGAACTCTCCTACATTAGCTGATAAATCCGTCCAATAAGAGAGATGCATCTGAAAACTACACAGATTGCCGACACTTATATATATATGAGCTAAACCATTCTAACAAATATTGAAACATATCAAAGATTTCAGATAAGTTAGCAAAATATCAGAAAGTCAACGGAGTTGAATGCACTGCTGAAATCAAGAAGTACAAGTATTTTGAGTTGAGTGTTATTGATGGCTAAACGTATGTCATTTGTAATTTTCATTAACACTTTTGAGGTTCTATGGTTAGTTTTGAAACCAGATTGAAGTGGATTTGGATATTTATAAACGCTATGATATCGCACAAGTTAGGCATGGACTATGCGCTTAAATACTTTCCATGGTACCATATACGCTTTCTTCCATTCCGAATGGAAAGTGGCAGTTTTTAGAGATCAGTAATAACAGGGGTCACAATATCTAAAATGAGCTTAAGGGCTTTAATACTTAATGCATCGCATTCGATAGAATTGTCTTTTATTGCCAGAAGATTGATTTTAACTTCCGAATCACATGTATTATTAAATCTGATTCGTGGTTGGAAAGGAGAAGATGGATTCTCTTTAATGTTTCTGACTTAACAGTTGGATCAAGTAAGTCGGAAGGCTTGGCAAAGAAAGAGTTCAAAGTGTTAAGGTCAAGATTGCAATACGTATCAGTATGAGTTCTACTTCCAGAGTGCCAAAGAACTTCCAAATGTGTAAAGAAGAGCATTTGCGTATTGAAGTGGAGATAATGATTTTTACAATGATTTTTATTAATACAGTCTTATGACAAGAAACTACTTTTAATTCACTCTGTTTCTTTTTCATACTCCTTCCACGGTTTTCTTTTGGCAGTCTGTAACATAGGATTAATGCACTTATGCTACCATAACTGCATCGCTATGGTTGAATCGGCACCAATAGAAGCTTAGCTTGCAGTTTGGCATGTTGTAAAATTGTGTGCAAATAACTTTGTTTCATAATACAATGCACTGACTTGAAGTTTTGAGTGCAACTATTTCGATTAAAAATCATGCATGAAGAAGTGCATTTCTTTGGTTTAGGCTCTGCATTTGTCATTAGTTTTTTGCATACTTTATGTAAATACTATCTATACGAACAAATTTTTTTACAAGAAGAAGTAAATAAATTCTGTGAATATTCAATTGAAAAACCATAAACTTATCACTTCATTCTGCCCTACGTTGGATGTTCACAGTATAAAACTACAAAATTTTGTATTTTTATTTTTATATTATTGATCCCAAATATAGTTCATTACTCAATGTACGGCAGTAACAAAGTGGCATTTTTGAAAAACTTGGAAAATATTATTTTAATAAATAATATTATTTAAAAACGTTACTTCAATCTGCTATTACAGTTTTATTCACAAGCACTTCTGCACTTGGTACCGTACCTCCTTCAAAATGATTTATTCATTAATATAGTATATTTTTACTAGTTGTAAAAGTCTCTAAAATGTCTCCGAATAAAGTGAAACATGTCCATGTGAATAAGTATTTAAAATATTGCTTGCTGAGAGCAGATGCGTCTCGTTTCTATAATATAGTTTTGAGCGCTTTCTAAATACATCTGTTTTCAGTTTTTTTCCAGTATCCCGTCCATTAGCTATAATTATTTCCTGATCGGGGAAAATTTGACTTCTCAAGCCATGTCTATTTTAGTTTCTCGCACAATTCCTTTGTGCACTTTCATTTCTAATATTTCGTCAGACAGTGTTACTTTTTAAATCTATTCGGAAATATAACTTTTTTAAATTTCACATATACATTAGCCACATTAAAAATATTTTTATCTCTTTTTCGACAAGTATTTTCTGGGTCTAAGATAATGATAAGTACGATTTATTAAAAAATTTTCTCTACTTTCAATCATTTGGAGAAGACATTTTAACACTAATATTATTATCTTGCTCCGGACTGTGGATGTGAGAATTTGGTTTGTGAGAAGCAAGAGTCGACATATTGGGCTCATCATTTTGGAGCAAAATTTTATAGGATAAATCACTGGTAACGATATTATCCAGATGAAACATTTTATAGGGAATATATTTTTAACAATTATAACATTAATTTAATTTACGGGTATTTTATTTCTGAGTTAACAAATTATGGATAGCATAATTTGAGTTCTACATCAGCATCATCGTAACTTTTTACATTGCCTAGTTCAAATGACTTCCTGTAAAGAAAAAAAAAGTAATTTTCAATTGATTTATGATAGTAACCTCGTTGTCAACTGATAAATCTTTCTTTATCATTAATAAAAACTGTGTGCAATCGCACGTAAATTACCACGAAATTTTGATTAATGCGATGTTAGGGTTTTATTGACGATATATATTGACGAAAATCTAATACATGATATCTCCAATGTTTCTTTATTCATCAAAATGTTTTTCCAACTTTATATCGACATACCAATTTTTATTTCAGGCTATTGCGAGTCAAGTGACTCAGAGTAAAAGGCCTGGCTATCAATCCCAACTAGGTAGTGGGGCTAGCAGGCCAGACTAGTAGGCCAGGTTAACAAATCCATCTGGCAGGCCAGGCTATAAGCATAGAATAGCTGACCAGGTTAGCAGCATCGCCTAACAGTCTAGCTAACAGGTGCATGTAGCAGGGGGAATTAGCCATCCAGGTCAGCAGCCCAGACAACAGCTCAGGCCTGCAGTCCAACTAGCAGTCCAGGTTGGTTGCCCAAGATAGCAGCTCAAGTTAGTAGTAAAAGCTAGCGGACCAGAGTAGAAGCTCAGGCTAAAAACACAGGCCAGTAACCTAGACAAGCAGCACAAGCTAGCTGTTTAAGCTAGCAGATCATTTTTATGATGCAGGTTAGGTTTATAGGCTATCAGGACAGTTTAAAAACTCAGACTAGTGACCCATGCTTGCAGCTGAAACTAGAGTTCCAGGCTAGCCGCCTAGATTAGCGGCCCAAAATACTAACTGTACAGGATATCACATGAAACTAGCAGCCGGGTTCAGTAGTCCACGTCAGTAACCCAGGCCAGTAGACCAGTGTAGTTGCCCAGGCTAGCAGGTCAGTTTAACAGCGCAGGGTAACAGTTCAACCTATAAGCCCATGCTAAAGCTCAGGCTTGTAGTCCAAACCAATAATGTAGGAAAGCAGCTAAAACTCAGCCCAGGCTAGATAGCTAGGCTAGCAGCTAGTGGTAGCAACCTAGGCTAGAAGCCTATAACCGTAGCCCAGAGTAGCAAACTAGACAAGTAGCCCAGGATAGCAGTCCAGGCTAGCATCTCAACCTAGTAACGCAAATTAACTACTCCACAAACTAGCAGGCCATCATAACAACGTAGGCCAACAACCTGGGTTAGAAACTTGTCTATAAATCTCAACCAGCAGCCAAGACTAGACTATCAGCCCAGGTTAGCAGCCCAAACTAGCAGGTCAGATCATGCTACAGACCCAGGCTAGTGACATAGGCTACCATTCAGGCTACGAACAAGCTAGCTGCCGAAGTTAGCAGCCCAGGCAAGCAGGTTTATAGTTCACGCTATCATCTCATTGAAGCATCTCAGACTGTTTTGCAGCCGAGGGTAATAAGCCAACAGATCAAGCTAACAACTCAAAGTAGCAACCCAGACTAGAAGCCCAGATTGGTAGTTCCCGAAGTTAGCAATACAAGTGATCATCCTAATAAAGCATGCCAGGCTGGTTGCCTAAGCTAAGCACACTTAGCAAGCTAGTAGCTCAGGCTATTATTTCGAGCTAACAATCCAAGTTAGCAGCTCAAACTAGTGCCCGGGTCAGCAGTCCAGATTAGCAGCCTAGGAAATCAATCCAGTTTAATGGGCAAGCCCAGGCAAATAGTCCATATTAGCGGCCCAGGCTAGTAGTCAGACTAGTAGCACAAGTTAATAGTCCATGGTGGCAGGCTAATTTACTGGCAGTCCTTGCTATTAACCTAAGCTAGAAGACAAGGCTAGTAGATCAGGCTGACAAGCTGGAAATACCATAATAAACTAATAACCTAGCAGAACATGCTAATAACCTAAGCTCTCAGTCCAAACAAGCAGTTCAGTCTAAAAGCCTAACTTAGTAGTTCAACCTAAAAGACCTACCTAGGCCAAGCTCGCAACTTAGGCTAGTAGAGCAGGCTAGCAGGATATATTAGTAGTTTATTCGAACATCTCAGGCCATCAGACCAGGCTAGCATGTAACACTAGCAGGATGGTCTAACACGCCGGATTGACAGGCTGTGCTAGTAACCCAGAAAATAGATCAAGCTAGCAGCCTAAACCAGTGACCCAAATTAACAGCTTAAGCTAGCGATCTAGGCTAGCGACACAGGCAAGCAATCCACGCTGTTGACTCAGGCTAAGGGTCGAGCTAGCATCTCAGGTTAGTAGTCCAGGCTAACAGTGTAGGCTAGTAGCACAGTTTAGCAGCTTAAATGCTCAGGCTAGCAAGAAGCAATTCCACAAGCGACTAAGGCTTGCCAGCTTTGACCAGCCACCCGAGGTAAAAGTCCAAGGTAACAACAAGGCTAGCAGCTAAGGCTAGTGGCTCAGACAAGAGTCTCAGCTTAGAAACTCAGCCTAGCAAGCTACCCAGCTAGGTGCAGGTGAAGCTAGTAGTCTAGGTTAGCAAGTTGTCAAATAACGCCAGAATTTGTGATTAGCAACTTAACTTATCAGCCCAGAGAGCAGCATAAGATAGCAGCCCAGACTAGTAAACCGCGCTAGTAGCCCTGGTTAGTAGCACAGACTAGTAGTCTTGGTTAGTAGTTCAAGCTATTAGGCCGGGTTGGCAGACCAGACTAGCGTCCCAGGCCAGCTGTTTAAGATAACAGACCCAGCTAACAGCCTAGGCTACCAGTCAAGGAAAGCAGCCCAGGCCAGCAGCCTAGGTTAGAAGCCCAGGCTAACAGCCTAAGAATTTGAAAATTAGTTACAAGATCGCAGTCCAGGTCAAAAGGCCGAGTTCGTATTCCAATGTAGCAACATAGGCTAGTACCCCAGGCTAACATCCCAGGCTAGTAGTCCTAGCTTGCAATCCAGGCCAACAGCCCGAGCTTGCATTCCAGACTAGCAGCCCAGGATAGCAGTCTCAAGTTGGCAGCTCATACTAACAGCCCAGACCAGCACCATTCCCAAGCCACCGCCCAGATTGTATAACAGCTACTCCTGTGGTCTCTAACAATCCGCCTCGTGGAGAAGAGGGGACCTTTGAATGTCACTAATAATATACAATATCTACAATCAAACGCTTCCACCCAACAGGGTTAAGTGCTATCCATACTCAATGAGCCATTCAGCAATCCATTTTTTTCTAAAACGTTTTTGGCAGCCGCTCTAAATATCTTAGTACAATCTAGCAGCCTAGTTTAGCGGCCTAGGTTAGCAGTCCAGGCTACAGCCTTGAAAAGCAGCTAATGCCAGCAACCTAGGTCCACATGCGTAACTTTTCATATTTCAGGTTTACAGCCCAGCCCAGCAGCCTGAACCTGACCTAACTTAACCTAACACCATCTGACATGACCCCAGGTGAGTGGACATGGCGAGCAGCCCAACTTAGCAACGCAACTTAGTAGCCTGAGCTAACAACCATGAAAAGCTGACAATGCCAGCAACCCAAGTCAACTGCCTAGGCCACCAGCCCACACCCGCAATCTTGCCAAGTTTTTTCAGGTTAGCAGCCCAGCCCAGTAATCCACACTTCACCTGACTTGACTTAAAATGGTCTACCATGACCTGACCTAACATGACCTGACCTAATCTGATAGAACTTAATCTGACATAACTTAATCTAACTTAGCGTAACCTAAACTAGCTTTTAAATATTTTGAACTGATAGTATTACAGCACGACCCTAGCGCATAAGTTACACTCCATGAATGAACTAAATATTTTATACGTTTGTTGTACAATCTGGTCCAGAGAAGGCTGTTAAGCTAGCTGTGTATGCTTCGCGACTTGCCCAGACTTTTTTTAATACTATTTTACGCTATATATCAATATATAAATTATAAATTTGTCATTACTTTTCTTTAAGAAATAAAAAATTAATTACCTAGAAAAATATTAATGAAGATGAATAGGAATTAATTTATCGCGTTTATTTTTGTCAATTTACCAGGCGACTTAACGTTTGTTTAATATATAATTAGGTCATTTAATTTAGTTTTTCGATATACGGCCATATTTTTGGCATTTTTAAAAATTCATTGAAATATATGGAACAAGACACAATATGCAAATTATAAATGTATTTACTTATTTCAACTTTATAATTACTAAAAATATTTAGTTTAAGTAAAGAAAAATGTGCATGATAATATTTTTTCTTTAATAAAATAAATATTGAATATATTTTGGATTAATTTTGTAGAAATTCATTATCACTTAATTTTCATTCACACCTAAATGAAACTACGTCATGTAGCACTATTTCTAGAAATACTATTTGTAGAATTTTTACAAATTGTCAACCTACAGATGTTATGTAAAGAAACCTAGGTCGTGGTTAATCATTTAAATAATATAGAAGTAATACTACATCACGTCATTTCATTCGGTTGTGAATAAAAATGAAGTAAAATATATATTGCTAAAATTTGGTAAAAAACTAAAATACAAATGTATATATATCTATACCTCCTATACGAATTCAAAATTTTGCCTAGTGTTAAATCAAAATAGACCAAAAATAATGAAGTGTGAGTAGATACCGCATTAGGGACTTTACTTATAAAAGGCACTTAGGTACATACTCGTATAAATAATTAAACATTTAAGAGCACGTAATATGTTTTTTGAACTATTTACAAAAATTGATGGTCACAATGCTGACACCGAATTAAAAAATAAGTAACTTTTTAGTAGGTACCTATTTCGAGTTAATTATATTTTCCTATTTAGTATCCACTTATTTTGAAGTCGGTTTTTCAAAAAAACTTTTATTACATCTTGAAAAAATGTTTGTATATTTTATTGTAACTTTAGCATTTATTTAATTCTATTATCTGCATGAGGTACGTTTGTATTATTTTTATTTTTTGGGTTGTTGACAACAATCTAATATAAGTTAATGACTTTACTAAATTTAAATAATTACGTGTGAGAAGCGTGGTCGCAAACATACGGTTAATAAAAATATTTAAAAAATGGGTGAAAACTACATATTAATTTTAAAATCTTCCATGGGTACTAACCTTTTTTAATCAATCGAAAAATAATAACTCCTGGGGCTATCCTTTCAGTGACTAGTGTAAAGCAACAAGGGAAGGTACGAGAAAATTATATAATTTTATCTATTTTTTTGTTTTAGAGTTTTTATAGTTATAACAATTTGAAACTAAAGCATAGGTAAATGAAGGAAAGCGAAAAATAGTTTGTTTACAATAAATTTTCAAATTGTCAATCTGGCTGTTAGTGATAATTCAGGATAATCATTAAAAATATTATTTTTACTTATTGTGACAAATATACAGTCATTTCCGCTATTTTTGAATTTCGTAATGAATAGCTGGTTCAACTTTAGGTAAAAAAGTATAAACTTATGTTAGTATGTAATTGGCCGGTCATTTTTCAATGACTATCACTAAGACAATTTTCTTAGTATTTCAACCAACAAATCAATACTTCTTCATTCGTACGTTAAAATAAGACGTAATAAACATTATTATACGATTTTACTTATTTCCATTAAAATGTTAATATTTTGAAATTTAAACATTTACAAGATCTTCTTCCAAGTTCCTCATTGTAATATTAGCGTCGTGTACCTTAAAAGAAAAGTTTCCATCGTTTTTCACAAAAACTGTTGAACAGTTTTCTTTGGGACTCGGAATTTTTATAGCTAACTACATATATCTCAATAATACATGCTTAACATGTTTATACGGAAATTTGAGAGAGATAGCCTCTCTCAAATTAAGTGTAAAAAAGGTTTTTGTCACTTTTCTGCGTCTCATAGTATATGAATGAAAGAGCGGCTTATAATGATCGCAATACCATTTATTTTAGAATTTTATTTAAGCCAATTCTAAAAATATCACCAATAATAACTATTAAACCGCTAACCCTAATTTGTGAAGAAACTATTTCTGAATATTAATAATTACATAAATTAATTTTGTGAAAATGTATATGGGTATTTTTCAAGTGACGTAACTGTAAACCATTATTGTTTATTTCAAATTAAATGAAATTATCAAATGAAATTATGAATTATAAAGATTCCAATACTGCTACTTTTTTAAAACGTTATGTGTCATAATTTCTACAGATATTATTCATGTAATCTATAATAAAAATTCTGCTAAAAACGAATATAAGAAAAATTATGAAAAAAACCATGAGAATGGTGTTAAGTTTAACAATTATTTAAATACACACGATGTTTTTACGCATGTAAAAGATATACTAAGCAATTAACTTATAGGAGAAAAATATTAAAATTCATAAATCATTTAATAGAATCACTATACACTTCTACAAGTATTTAATATATTTTCGTACAATAGTATGCTACGAGTGTTTAAATTTTTAACGAAAGGAAAAGCAAACAAGGCTATTTAGCACTAACTAGCAAATACTGTAGCCGCAAGACATACTATCGCTTACTTTTGCAGTTAATATGCAAATAGAATGAAAATTTCAGCGATAATATTTGACATAATTAATCAGTAATATAAATAAATAAAGCCCTAGATTACTCGTACTTTCCAACCTACGCCAGTATTAGTAACAAACGTCAAGTGTGTACAATTTTCATATTGGACGTAATAAATGCGAGAACGAAAATAGTCGCGGAGAAAATTCTTAAGATTAAAGATAACTATTAAAAAATTAAAGATAACTCTAAAAATGTTATAGGAATACGGAGTAAAGAAACACCACATGAGTTTTGAAGTTTGGGGCATTAGTATAGCTATAATTATATTTATACGACATAAAACTATTTCGAGAAAAGGGATAATGTTTTGTTTTGAAATATATTTAAATCGGCGATAATTGAGTAAGAAAATATTTTTAAATCAAAACGTTGACTTATCGAATAAAAAAATAGTATAATACAGAACTCGTTTATATGACAAACAAGAATAATTTTTTTTTTAAAATATCATTCATCTTCAGTTTAGTACGCCAGATTTATATTGACATCTTATTTACTACAAAAGGCGCGAGTACAGGCCCAATGGAGTTTTGGGTATCTTATTAACACGTTACTAAGTGCCTTCGGAACATCTATGTCGCTACGTGTATATATATATATATATATATATATATATATATATATATAAATATATATATATATATATATAAATATATATATATATATATATATATATATATATATATATATATATATATATATATATATATATATATATATATATATATATATATATATATATATATACTACGTTACAACGTTATACACGTCACTGGTTAAAGTTTGTCCAGGTTGTAAGCAGCACCATCGACTCAAGACAATGAAGTAGTATACAAATTCTATGATATAAAAAAATCGATATGCCAAAAACCTCGTTTCTAAACAAACATTATGGGAGTACAAAAACGTAACCTTCAATGTCTTTACTCGCACCGAAAACAGGGGTGTTGGTCGTCAAAGAGCAACATTGTCTGACGATATTTTGGAAGAACACACTTAGCAGCGGTTGGACAATGGTTATAAAGAAAAATATTATTTCTATTTTAATCAAGGCAGGCTCTCATTTAAACTTGTGAAAACTTTATTGAAAAAATTTGCTATGGCTCAAAACTGATATCAAGAAAAGTATAAATTTATAATTAAAATAAATATTAATATAAGTAATCCATATTTACGAGAATTATCAATTTCGTGCCAAACTTTATTATTCCCAGTTAGTACAAAATATGTTTAAAACCGTTTCACCATATTTTTTCATAAGTACTCGAAAAAAAATCTCTTAAAAAAGAAATAAGTATTTTAAATGAAAATAAAATTATTCATTACAAAAAAGATTTTTTAATTTTTTTGACTTATAACTTAGGGGATAAATATTTTACAATGTCATTGTCGATTTTGAAAAACTCTCAACAAAATTTATTCCATCTTTTATTATGTATGAAAGATTTTCCTTATGTTAGAAAATTTAGCATAACGAGTAACATATAGTTTAAACATTATACATAATAAAACACTTTTACGCATTGTAAAAATTACCTAATATAAGGAATAATTGCATTTTAATAAAAAATAATGAAAAATGCAGTTAGCACTAGCAGAATGAATCATATTAGTGTTCTGAATATTGCTAATCACATACATGTATAGTACACTAAAATATTTCCTTAGCAATACGATCATAGTTTTACGTCTATGTACATAAATATTACATCGACTGATCTCAGAATGTATCACTGGTTATTTCCATCAGACAGAGTTACACATTTTCTTCTTAAACTACCTTGTCGTATTAAATTCTGGCATCAGATCTTACCATGCTTACAAAATCTCAGATATAATTCACAAACTAGTCACGTCTTCTTCACACAACGAGCGCCAGACTTTTTATCACACACGTATTTTATTTTTGTTTAGATACTGTAATTATTACGTCATCCGTATATATAAACGTGAATTCAGATAATATTATTAAAAATAAATATTGAATTAAAATTAAATCTCTTACAAAAGTAATCAAATAACGGTCAATTATGTGTCTGAATACACATAAAGGAGTTCTTTATTTACATAAAAGTCTTGAAATTGTTGTTGTACATTAATCGTATTTTAATAGATATTTTTCATCAAATTTTAGTAACAAAATTGTTTTTTCAGCTTTTTGAAAATCTCATATGGCAAATTAGAAGAAGGCACAACGTACCTCAATATATCGTTAATTTTGCTTAAAAATAAATAACGAAACCTGAAAATGATTTGGATAGAAATTTCCAGAGATATCTCGCTCGATGGGATGTGCAAAAAAATGTTCCCCTTCCCATTTGGTATTACAATATTTACAGCGAACTGCGTTAAAATATTTTGGGTGTTAATCGAGATTCTTGAGAAATTTCATATCCATAGGTCTGAAATTAAAGAAACTATACGGTTTTAACAATTCGTCGACATAATGAAATTACAGGCGGGAGAAGGGGTTTTTACTGAACTACGGAACAACGGTGGCGACCTTCAGCAGTGAGCCTTGCACTAAAATTTCAAGGATACTTGGGTTTATGGTAAATTTACTTTTTAATTTTAACTACATAAAGCTATAAAAATTCATTCACATTCACCGTCAATAACTGATGAAATTCTTAGGTATAACCTATGTTACATAATATAAAGTTCATGTAATAGAAACTGAAAGTTTTATGTTTCCAGTCTAATTAATTGACTATTAAATTGTGACAGTCTGCGTTTAAAATGGAACCAATGGAAAAATTCACTGGAAGTTGCAATTTTCCCAAAAATAAAAATCTAATCGAAAATCTACTTTTACATTTTACCCTGTTCGAATCTAAATCGATCGGTACACGTGACCAACTAATCTTATTACTCGTAAAAATAACATGACATTTGAAAACTAATGGAAAAATCCATTTGCCGAGTCGAGGGAAATCAGCGAACTTGCGTTCTTATAGAAGTATTCAACAATTACTTTGTTTTAAGAAATTGGGAAAAGAACGATTAATTAATATTTTGGCTAAATGATCACTAATAAGATATATCTCATTATGGGTAAAAGAAATATTTTATTTTAGGTTTAAGAGGTCGGTTATGGTAATGCGCTTTCATAGGCAAAATCAATATCATAGTGAATTAATACTAAAGATTTATATTTAAAATTTTGACATGCAGATTATCAGGTAAGGCTCGAATAGCCATAATTAAAAGTTTTGGAAGATCGGCCATCAACAATCAACACAAAAAAAATACTTAAATGAAAATTTCTTCAATTTATTGCAGATTTTACACGAGTAATTAATACATAATAAAACAATATGTCAACATATCACCTATTCCTTCATATATTTATATCGCCTCTACAGTAGTAAAAGAAATGCTACATTTGACAATGCTTACCATTCTTTAATGACGTTTAACTCTGTATGCAAAACGCCGACTAAGTGTAATACAAAATCATAGCTAATTGTACTTTTATTTCAATGTTTCTTAAAAATTAAGATCGTACTCATCATCTCTCTACTAAAATTTTGGTATCAGATATTGATTTGAATTTAAAATATAAATATATTAATACAAAAAAGATTGTTATAATATAAAATTAAAATAAGAGTACAAGTCAATATCTTTTGATACTATCGTTTAAATATCCCTTTGAGAGTTACACTATTTCACTGTTGATCATTTCCTGTAAATATTTAATGTGGACCCCACATAGATTATATGTATCGCTCATTGACTAATTAAACATCAAATATGTTCACTTGGGAATTGATTTATACATACTCGTCCCTCAAATCATTCGAATTATACATTCTTCAGTGTTACGTTTTGAGAAGACGGCGATTTAAGAATAATAAAATAGTTTTATATCTGTTTAGCATCAATTTAATTCAAAAAATTAGATACAGACTAGTTATCAGGTAAAAAAATACTAGGTATATTTTTTAAAGCCAAATCACGGTTCTTTCGTTCCTCTTTGAACTGTCATGATAGTGTGACATAAACGGTATATAAAAATAATATAGGCTGCCATTTGTAAGATGAAACTTCAAATATTGGCACCGCTCCAGTGCAATTATGTCATCCGAGTAAGGATATTATTCTTCGGATTAAATGTAGTGTCAGAACAACCACGATGTCAGATGTGTTTAGACGGTGTACACGATTTACAGTGTTCAATTATTATGAAAATCGAAAAATTATCATTTTATCATTATCGTTTGTTGAAGTAAGTGTAATTTGTAAAATAATTTACTTATGTGTCTAAAATCTCACATATGAATGTAAACATACGGTCGTATCTTCATGTGAGTATGTATTTCATTCTTATTCACGTCAGATTTTTTCAATGTCACAAAATTATTACCTATTGGAAATAGAATAGAACAGAGGATATAGAAATATTTGTTAGTTACTTGATCATGATTTTTACTATTGTAAGGGGTGATTTTTGCACGGTTATGTTTAACTTTGCAAAACAACAAGACGCTTTATAGCTATATAAGGGACAATTTTATTATCTTAATAAATTATTATATAGCTTACACTGATCTCTAATACTATCTAAGGTGGTATTATTTAAGTTGGGTCAATATGAACCGGCCATTGTTGACTGTTAGTATAAATCTCTATGTAGATCACATCGTAAATAAATATATTAAGAGCGCGAGAGAATATTTTAAATATATTTTAAAAAATATTATTTATTATATTTTATGTTTGTCTATTCACGTAAAAATATTTTAGAGGAGATTATTGGAAGTGTCTGAATGCGGGTCGCGAGGGAACCCGTGAGTTGCTGGTAAACTTGGGTATCCGGCGCGGTTTTGAAGGTCTTCCACTGTATGTCTGTCTGTATACTCTGTCTGTGCACTGTATGTACTGATTTCTCGAAAACGAGCTGGGATCGTCTGTAATCAGTTTCATATTTGAAAATAAAACAAAAGTTATGTCCAATTCAGAATGTGTCCTCAAAGGAAATTTTGTCACGACATAAATTGTGTATTTACATAAACATTTATATATATATATATATATATATATATATATATGTGTGTGTGTGTGTGTGTGTGTATATGCGTGTGTGGGTATATATGTGTGTGTGTGTGTGTTTGTATATCTACATATATAATTTTTTCCAGAGTACCTTTACTTGGGCCAAATGGCTCAGCTAGGTAGAAACAACTTCGACAAAAAAACTGGCAGAATAATTCAGTTGGGTCTCGCAGATTTTTAAAAATTGCCTTCCTCAAAACTTTCATATCCTTTATTCCGTAGCATTAAAAGACGAGCATTTATAACTAATTTACAGTATACGACAAGTAGTAGATCTACACCAGTTTTCAGAACAACTCGTCGGTCTAATCCAAAAAATTATGTAGCTAAACGAGCGATTGACTGACGATGTAAAAAAGTGGGAAGGAGCTAAATGTCGAAAGCAGAGGACGTTGCATGGTAGTGTGCTTTATTAAATGCCTATGTCTGACAGTAAATAAATACACGTTAATGATAATGTCAAAAGTTCTAGTATATTTTTGTTTGTTTTCTTATTACTCAAACATGACGTAATTGTACAAACGATTAAGGTTAAATTCGGTACACAATTATTTGAGTAATAATTTTTTTACGTTGATTTGCATAATTTTAAACTAAAGAGCATTAACAGGTGATCCTATTATTTTAACTTTATAAAATGCAATTCATATAACATGTAAGATCTTGCATATCTTCAATATATAAATACAAATATTTACATCGCTAGCTTCGATATTTTAGCATTATTAAACCATTTTTTTAAACACTATAATAGAGGGGACTTTTGAGTTGGTTAAAGATGTTTTGTATTCAAATTGTATAGGTACTTTATGTTTGTATTGTCTAACGTCTCTGTAATAAAATACTCAGTTTCGCATAAATTTATTCATGACTTTCAATAATCCCCTCTAAATATGTATATGTGAATATTTATTTAATATTTGATGTAGTACAGATAGCTACTTATTTACAGATATATATTTATATATATATATATATATATATATATATATATATATATATGTGTGTGTGTGTGTGTGTGTGTGTGTGTGTGTGTGTGTGTGTTTATACATATATATATATATATATATATATATATTTATTCAAATCTTACATTTTGGGACGGACAAATCTATCCATTGGATTAATACTTTCAGTCAGTATATAAAAATATCAATTTCGTCAACTAGAAATAATTTAATAAAACCATATGTTTATTTTTCTCTACTCTTTGTGAAATAAAATTTGGAATTTTTTTTCTAAATTAAGTGGCATATATAAACAAACTAGTTCTTATTTACTGTATTGGTAAGTTTTCATATTTTATGAATAAATAAAAGCATAGAAGACACATGTGCATCCTTATTGGGATATATTCATTTTGAACTATTTGCTCTTTAATCTGATTCTTCTTGACAAATTTGGCATAAAATGAAACATACTGTCTGATCACCTTTTTAAATACATGTATACTAGAGATCGGTGTTATATATCTGTTTACAACAAAGACACAATTATTAAAATACTATGGTACTAAACATTCTCTTCACAATTTTGTATCTTCCTAACTACAGTTTAAACGAGGTGAACATAACACGTATGTGCAATAGAACAATCTTCCGCTTTCCATTATTTTTCCATCTTTTTCTCGCATATACGACGATACGATGAGAACATTTTCAATGTGTACTTCATTTTAGCCAGGGAATAATCTTTTTGGCCTTAATGTATAATTGCTTTGGAGCAATGCCAGTATTTTGAGTACTATATGGAAATAGCTCTGTATATTACTTTCCCGGATCGCTTATGTCATATTATCGTTCGGGTTACGAACGAGGCTAGAGTATAAAATACTTCAAGAATATTTAAGATTTAATTATACTTTTAATAATTATTTTTCTAATATTTTGAGCAAAGTTTTAAATTTTTTTTGTTACCGTAATTAAAATTTTCTCTACCTTTGCAGTTACAGCCTTCTGCACATTTTAAGGTATACCCAAAAATAACTTATTTGTCTAATACGGTCGTCGTCGTGGTTTATTGGGTTGATTATAATGCATACGGCCTTTGACGATGCTGTGTACTGCGGATATCCGGGTTCGATTCCCGGTTGTTCGTCGAATGGAGCTGGACTGCTGTTACGGTTGGCTGTAAGACATTGCTCTAGCAGCAATAAGTCCGCCATATGTATCAAATAAAGTAGATAAATAAGCAATATGAAAATTTTATTAATATGTGGCCTAGTATCCAAATGGACGGAACGTATAAAATATATTTTTTCACACGTGGTTAATTAATATTAATGTGAAACTAGTCAATTTAATTATGAAACGTCGAAGTATGAAGACTGACATTCCGAGTTATACGAAGAGAATACTGATATATTATTTTATAGACAATATGACAGTCACTAAAATAATTAGGGAATGTTTATAGCTTATTATAATAATTTGTCTGCTATGCTTGGTGCACGCACGCATGTACATAATTACACATACGAAATTATTATACACGTGCACGCGCAGGTACGTTCTTGCCACTACACCCGCACGCACGCACGCCTCCATGCCCGCACGCCTGGGCCCACACGCCGCCCGTCCAAGTTTGCACGCTCGCCCGGAACCGCCCGCCAGCCATTCAAATCGCGCACTCACGCATTCACACACACTCGTATGCACGCACGTTCGCACGCACACGTCCACGCAGACACGATGATTACTCACTTCCATATATTTACTAACGAATAGAAACTAGTATCAAAATAGAAATTAGCAGCTTTCAGTTGAAAAATTCAGCAGTACATTACTGCAGAAATAGTTAATTATCAAGTATTTTTATTATATGAATCCATGAGTGTTCTACTAAACATACAATATTATCTTTTTGGGATTGCATTATTTTTTGGCGTTTGCCCCATTCCATTTGACCCAACTGCCGTCGCTTACCATTGTAATTAACCTATATAAGCCACTTCTTATCCCAAATAATTTAACCAGTTGAACATATACCGAACAAACCTCATATTGAAAGTTTGGTTTCTTTACCAGTTAGTAATTTTAATCTCTTGATATCAAAATAAATTTGTCGGCCGGACTTGGATTAATTCTTCAAAGTGTAAGCGCTACTTCGAAATAGATGTTTTATTGTAGCATCACAGACGGCATAAGAAGCTACTTTTGACATATTCTGCACGTGGCTTCTGTAACAGAATGTTGTCATACTATAACAGTGATAGCAACAGTGACGCATGCGGCTGTTATCATCGTCGTCATCGTTTCGATGTTAACCCCTCAATAGCCAAACTTTAAACGACGTGGAAGAAAATTATTTAAAGCTTGATTTTTTATTTCCAACCCGATGAATTCCGAAAGTACTTGTTTATTTAAATTATGTTTTGAATATTGAATATATTTGGCGTTAATTTGGTAGAAATTCATTATTGACAATTAAATAAAACTACGTGATGTAGTATTGTTTCTACTTTCCTTAAGTTCTTTACCATGACCTAGGTTTCGTTGTATTACAACATCTTCAGGCGGGGTCAAATATTATTATTAATACTACATCACGTAGTTTTATTTTTATGGTTCCATAGCCAAATGCCAAAAACGAGTCTGTCTGTAGGTCATGGCATTATATATCTTCCTATTTAAGATCGACTTTAATGGATTGGAATGGATATAGAATTTATTTTTAAATTATGTTATCAATCGTGGAAGCGCGCTCGTAAATAGTCGAGAGGTTTTCTTAAAATTCTATATAAGTAACTGGCTGACCCGGCGAACTTTGTATCGCCTAAGAATTAATAAATATTTTGTTAACTTATTAGCTAAATTAAATTCCGTTTTTTATTAAGATAAAACGAATATTCAAAATGAATTAAGTTCAATAAATGTACAAATCAAAATGAAAACTATTTTAATTAAATGAAAACAACATTAAAATCACGACTTTGTAGTCATCACTTGGCATGCGATCCAACACAGTTATGAACAACTGAACCAATGTATGATATTCATGAAGTTGTTGCTGCAAATCTTGAAGAACTTCTCTTTTTATTGCCCATTCGATCTTTTGACACCGATCAAGTTGTTCCTCCATGTTCCCCATGAGGTAAATTTAGATGAGTTTATGCTGTGCATCTTCAAGCGGTTGCAATAATCCAATTCAATTTTGAATTTGGCCTTGGATCCATAAAATCGAAGGCGAAGTTAGATTTATTAAATTATGATCACTAAAAGAAAATAAACGTTTATTCTCTCTAGCAGAAATTACCTTGAATATCAGATTGAATCCGCGTTCTTCGACAATGTCTGCTCCAAATGAAGTCATTTGGAAACATCCTTTGTATCTTTGAACGTTCGATAGAAAATGTCGTGATTCTGGTGTTTCGGTACGATGTAATGAATGCAATGACTCAGGTGGCAGAAGCAAGAATGGCAATTTCATCTTGCCACTGAGAGAGCACAATCTAGGCGTTTCTCCAGCGAATTAATTCAATACACCGCAATGGTTGCGCACAATATCCGTTGGGCCAATTAGAACGAAAGGATGCGAGCTGTAGTCAATTATGCAATCGTATTGAAAAGTTACTCGATTCAAATCAACGCTTGAAGCATTTATTCTTGCGCGTCGAAGATTATTAAGTTGTTGATCTGTGCGATAATCTCGACGATTTTTCGTTGCCACAAGAAACAACTGAGTTGTTTGTCTTTTTCTTGTGTTTATGAAGAACGAAGTCGGCCATACTTACGCGGCGCTCTTCCCGTGCAATTTCTTGTCCATCTGCAGTGGATTGATTCGCAATATTCCTAAGTCGAATTACAT
Organism: Druceiella hillmani; assembly: GCA_039881145.1. NCBI lineage: Eukaryota > Metazoa > Arthropoda > Insecta > Lepidoptera > Hepialidae > Druceiella > Druceiella hillmani. The sequence continues at coordinate 38,037,756 of JAYKKI010000012.1, read as the reverse complement.
TATGGCTTTGTTGTGAAAGATTAGACTCTCAGCATTATAAATAACACTTTAAAATTAATCACACAAAAATTAATCACGTAAATTACATAATGAAGCAATTATCGATGCCCGCACAATCACAAATATCATAACCTCACAAAGTGAACATTTTCATAAAACTTAACTCAACTATTTGAAATCACTCTTCGTCATTTCATTATCATTTTCGTTCGTGTCTGTCATGTATGACATACTTTTTTTCTTTTTTTTTCTGTCATTTATCACATATAACGTTTTACACACAATTAAATTATTTGTGATTTTTTTTTACTTTTCCAATGCGCGAGGAAACTTCTCGAAGCCGAGATAAAAAAAATGTTCAATAAATATATAATGATCATATAAATTTTCAATGGAAAAAAAAACAATCAATCCGTTCTCAATATATCATCAAAAAAGCCATTCCATACAAAATGTATGAGAAAATGAATTTTCTTCATAAATTTTTTTTGGGTGAATTTTTCAAATATTTTCAAATTTATTATCCTATTCCCGACGAAGACAAATCCAAAAACACAAAAATAAAAAAATTGTCCAGCCGTTCTTGAGTTATAAACGGTGTAACTAACACGATTTTGTTTTATATATATAGATGTACCAATACTCACTATAATCATTTCATACATTCTGCCACCAATCTAATTTTTTTCGTAATTATATGAGGACTGACGACTGTAATGAATAGAAGAAATAGTTTTATGCTTTAATGCAACGCCATATGGGATGATATGAATATTTTTCATTTATGAATAATTAATCATGGAGATTAATTGCAGTCATGTCAAGAGGTAAATAGGATACCTATTTGGCGAAAAGTTCAAAATACAAACACTCCGTTTTTTGTAAAAATTTGAGTTAAAATATTTAAGGATAAATGTACACCCTGTCAATACTGCATGAAACTTCGCTTTCTGTGCTGCTTGCAAACTCTTCAATATATGTCAATATATTCAAAATAAAATTAGGAAACTTTGAACTATATTTTATACATAGGCACGTAGAATAAAAAGTATTTTTACGATATAATAAATATTTTCAGTCGTTACTGTCACACGATTTTATAAAAAATATTAACTATATAAAAAATCGCTTGGAGAAGATGATCAAATAATTAAATAAAAATGTCGGACGAATTTTTTCGTAAATCTTGTTAAGAGCTACTTATTTTAGAAACTTAGGTGATTGAACTTTCTCGAAGTACAAAGCAAAAAATTAGAAAAAAAAACATAAATATATAAATTGACTAAGATTAGCGTCTTCACACGGATTGATGGACAGGGTTATAAAAATGTTATTCAGACAGAAGATAAGTGTTTGTTATTAACAACATTTCCTTTCATATGAACGATGGTGTGATTAAATATTCGATTAAATTATTGGAGACCATGTTTTATGTGTTTTAACGCTAATGACTTGTTAAAATATATCCCCTATTTTATATATGTGTTCTATTGAATTTATGAGACTTTTTTAATACTAATATTGAAGATCCAATGAAATATAATTAAATTAAGTAACAATACCAAGGAGAATTACTTTTCAGAATTAAAAAGTTGAAATGTGCGGTTTACCCAGTATGGAGAAAATACTTTATTCTTTAAATATGAATCTGTTCATTCGTATTCAAATATCATCAGATTATATTTTGAAAGAAACTTGCTTGGGCCATTGAATTTTAATTAAAGTTGCTATTTTATGCATCTATGCTCTTAACAAAAGATTGAGATACAGATATCTAAAAGCAATAACATGATATGAAGAATTTATTAAGTATAACTTATGATATGAAGAATTTATTAAGTATAAGGACTACAGATCATCGTTAATAAAGGCTTTAATTTTACAGCTATCGAAAAACCTGTAAACGCATTTTCCGTGTCAACATGGGTTATGAATATTGGGTTACTTAGAATTATTTAGATACCTGTTATACAAAAAGTGAGACAAAGCGCTTACACTTGAATAAATTGTAGCCAACATTATTTGCTTTCTTTCTCTACTTATTACCTGCTTATTTTATTTCCGTTTTATTCGCGGAAAGAAACTGATCTCGTCAGTCTGTCTTCGTGTATTGTTATCGTCTTTTTAATAACATATACTTTTATATTGTTACACGTATATGGCATTATCTAATGTAACGACATCGAATAACTTACACATAATCGATATACTTCAATGAAAATACAAATCATTCCCTAAAGATCATACATACTACTCCAAGAAAAGAAAGTAAGCAAATGTTCTGTAACTGTGTTATACCAGTGTACTTATGAATAATGTGAAAGTTTGTTAAAATTACCTAACAGTCATTCAATTTACAATTTAAAATCTGTCAAGGACGAGTATAAAACGCACTGCGAAGTCTTTTACATACTTAGGCACTTATAAAGTACATAAATATGTAATGATGAAGGTACATAGGATAAGAAGGCACATAGTATTTCTATTAAGTAATTGACAAATATTATTTTTCGCAATATAAATATTTTGTCTACTATGACTTTCACGAGTGCAAAACATGAAAAAATTTCAATAATTTTAAGATCTTCAAGAACCGCTATAGCTTTCCTTTAACTTCCTAATCATTTTCAAAATTATGACAGTTATAACTGTTAATTAATAACACATGATGATAATTTGATAACTATGCACCAGAAAGTCATATTAAATGATCAAGAAGCGTGCTTTTCAGTATTTGCCATAATGGGTAATATTTTGAGTTCAATTTGGGGTTGTGATCGCTCACTGCCAATATAATTTCATATTTGATCTTAATGTTAATAAATACGTCATTTTAAGTAAACTTTCTTGAAAATCTGTAACATATTTATGATGTACACCGACTTTAACGAAGAACATTAAAATGTGCGGAAATTTACCAAAAAGGTCTCTCATTTTAAACTGTCTACCTGGAGCACCACCAAGTGTAATACACAACATTTGTTTGAATACGGTACCAAGTGTAGTAATATTTTATTGTGATAATGATCATTTACTACATATTTTACTTGTTTCAAGACATAAATATTATTTTGGTTAACTTAATTAAATACATTTATTAGCTACTTTACCACAATCGTATAATTACTCCTTTCATATTTTAGTTATATTTTACTTATGAGATAGCTACGCGGCGTCGTCCAATGAACAAATTTATTAGTAACTCCTATAGGGGCCGGCGGTTTCTTTCTAAGTGACTTTTTCTTCGTTTATGGTATTGTTTTCACATCGTTTACATATTGTTCACACTATTATAGAGTCGTAGTAATTATGCATAATAATGCATATGCAGAAATTAAGCATAATAATTTCAATTAATATTATCAACTAAATAGTAATATTAGTAACAAAATTATTAAAATTAATGACTCACTTGATTTTGTATAAGATTCACTTCGTTTTGTAGTCGATTATAAAAAACACAGGCTAATAAATATTTTAGCAACTGAGAGGAAACAATAGTTCATGAATAAATATTTAATAGGTGACGTCGGGTCATAGCAAGCGTCATTAAATGTTATCAGTTTAATTCTCAGTATATTTTTTAATTAAAATGTTTAATCACACTTAAGTCAGACTTTATTTAACTATTTCTACTTTTTGCATTCATTAATTTTATTTTATTTCAAATATTATCATAGTAAATATATGAATTACGAAAAAAATAACACCAATGACATAATAGTTGACTTCAATTAGATTTGAAATAAAATAGTCCAAAACAACGAGCTAAAGAATATTGCCTTCCCTATAGAAAATCAAATCTTATTTCATTTACTAATGGGTTTGTAATAGGTTAGAAAGAAATAAGTAAATAGCCTATTACCCATCATTGTATTAAATCAGTTAATCATGTTAAGCGAATGTATTTCAAAGGCATCGGGCTTTATTTCGTGATACATTATCATCAACTATACGATTGTATATATTTAACTAACAAGATTATGTATCATCCCTCACAGCTTGGAGAAGATAGCTTATAAAAGCTCCGCATGCTCTCGGGCACAAATTGATAGGTATTCCCATCACAAAATATTTTATGTATGGACGATATTTTAGAATATTCAATTACTGAATTCCAAAGACTGTTACGATTATTCGTGTATTGTATTACTAATACCTGAATTTTTTGAATTTATCGAACATCGTTTTCGGTGTCCGTCTTTTCAAGTAATTGACTATATGCGAATTTTATGTGAAGTAACTTTGAATTCAACTCCATTATTTGGAATCCAAATGAGATCGATGATATTTCTTAGTTATTTTTAATTAAGACGGTTTTTAATTAAAAATAACTAACAACAAAATTTACTTTTCTATTTCCTGCTGTTTTTTTCCTGAGTAGGGAATTTCTATTCTTTGCAGCTGAAAATGAAATCATTGCATTTTACCATAAACCAAATCTTGTTATCGTTATTGAAAAATATAGGTGTGTAACTGTTTTTCTAACCAGGTAAACAATTGCAAAACAAAATAAAATATTTCATATTTATTTGGATTTCAATATTGATGTTTTATTCGGTTATTTAATATATGTTATGATCATTTCATTAATTGGTTTAATCATTAAGGTAATCAACTAAATTAATGGAATGATTGTAATTTCTTTCAAAAACATAATTACAAATTTCATAATAAAATCGTTGTAAAAGTATATCGGCTTAGAAGCAAAATACTACTATAAATCTTTAAAGGCTAAGATTTATTTCCATTTTTTAATTTTTAAAAGCTTTGAACATGAAACAAGCATAAATTAAATTATTTTGGTTGATTATATTGAAAATGAATTATTATTTTCACTTGTTTTACAATTTCGTGTATTTTTAAAACATGATAAAAATTTTTTTGACAAATTCATTTTAAAATGAATTTAAATTATACTACACAACGTAAGGAAATAATCTTTTCATCGGCCTTTTACGTTTTTATTTCGTCTTTAAATTTAGGTTAATAAAAATACAACTATTTTATATACACTTGAATGAAATATTTTGTCGCCTTTGTTTCTGGAACTGTAAAAAAAATATTAATTATAAAATATTAATTTAAAATAAAATTTATTTCCAAACTTATTTAATAAAAAGGCTTATATCAATCAATTTATAATATTAACTATATATTGCGTGGATTTTCTTGCAGCATATATGTTTAACTTAGTTATTTACATGGCAGTCTTCAATTCCCTTTACTTTAAGGATCATTACCTGTTATTACCAGGTCCTAAGAATATATTACATATCTATATATCCTATATCTACCTGAATATTCTAAAATAAATAATGGGTGAAATTTCATGTCAATCGGACGAACCGTTTTTGTGCCCGGTCCTAAAAAACAAAAAAGAGAGAAAATTTTCCTCTTTTAAAAATTAATAAGATCGTTAAAATATCCTCCCTTTATGTTACATTCGTTTAACATACTTTGTAAGACCATCGTTTGAAAGACTCCTCTACATTAATATTTTATTTCATTTTAAAAAAAGGTTTTATATTTTAATTTTTAAATTTTTCCCAAGAAATTACACAACTTATAAAGAAATTGTCAAATTTATCAACCAATGAAATATTTAATGAAATAAAGACATAATTATCACATATTTCAAATAAAAGCACATTTCATTTAGTATGTAGAAATATTCATAATTATTAGATTTCATAAAATACATAATTATAGTATTTGAATGCTTAAGAACTCAAATCATTGCCCCGTAGATTCGAGGACATGAAAACATGTGATGTAATAAATTGTATTCTTTCATATTTTCATGTCAACCTTATTATAAGCATTTCATTTTCTTCTTTTTCAAATTATGAAACAAATCGAAAATAACGGCTTATCAACCTTAGATAATCATAATACGATGTCATTATTTTCAACATCTCCTACCAGTCCTTTGCCCCAACAAGGTTCATACTAAATTTCATACTATTTTTTACAAAACAAATACTAATTTTCTTCATACAATCGCGATAATTACGAACAAAGCGACTTATAAAGATGAGACTGTATTTTATAAAAAAAACAGGACAGATATAGTAGACGAGACTTGTTTATACACATTTTAATAATGCAAGGGTCTTTTATACCAAAAATTATTTAACCTATGTTACAGATGTCTAAGTAGTCCCAAAAAACAATATATTTTTACTATTAAAAATAGATTTGATCATAATTTTTGGCCCATGCCAATATTTACCTTATCTTAATTTTGAAATTAATTTATTCAAAATATAACAAACCTTACACAATCTGGCTATATGAAAAAAAAATATGAGAAAATAATTGCTTTTATTAAATTATTACCTTTATTAAATAGTTTCCAAGAAGTAATATTTTAATCCTTAAAGAAAAAGAATTATAAATTTATGACTTCAAATAAACTGTAAATTTCAAACTTATTTAATATTTCGTTAAGCAAAATGTAACGTAGATGGGTTAAGTGAATGAGTGACTTCAAATAATGGAAGAAACGATTATATTGCAGTTACTTATCGGTTGACACTTATCCTAACTTCATTTATAATATAAAAGCATATAAACTACTGAATAATTAATTTTCGAATATATTTGGACAGTTTACAGATATATTTTTTTGTCAAAGAAACAGGTAATATCGGACAAAATTTGATATTTCGTGGTTATCCTACCAATTCCACATTTAAGTGAACTGCAGTGTACTGCAATCAACTAACTCTATATTAAGGTCTATATTATGTTAGTGTCTAGTGTATGTAAGCCATCTTCATTCATTTAATTTATATAATGTACATTTAACTGCTTCTTTTTCAGATTTAGGATCAACTTTTTCTGGTTTGCATTACTCGAATTCTTTCTTCCCAAAATAAATCAATATCTTCTAAACATATAATAAAATCGTAAAAAACTGAGTCTGTACATTGAATATTTTCAAGTAAAACTAAGTGCTACCTGCTAAAGACATACTAATAAGCATAAAACCATAGTTTTTAGAATTGTTATCAGTTTGTCTGGGCACATTTCTGTTGTGCGGGCTAATGTCAGCAACGACTGAACGAATTTGGATATGGTTTTCACTGATATATTTAGATTAGCTTGGGATCATATTTAATTTTTGCTTCATCTCAATAGGTTCACAATTCAAAAATATACGTCAATCTTAATTTACTTTCGTTATTTGGCACCAACGCTATCTAAAAACATTTTTAGTAAACTTTATGGAAATAAAGTTCTGAGGGGAAACAAATCCTAGTAGCTAGTGATGAAATAAAAATATTTAGTTCACTAGTAGTCCTATCTTAACCTCTGGAATAAAATCAGAAAAAAAATAAGTTTAAAGTCGTATAGTCAATACGAAAATAACATAATAAATAACGAAATAAAAAGTGTATTTTTATTATTTTTTATAGAAAATATTTTGCTAAATTAAGGCTATAGGAATTATGATGTTACAATTTGATCATTTCCATTTTTCAAATTTAATATGTACATAAACCCTTCTGTAAATATTTGGGTTAAATTTAAACGAAAGTACGACGTCTTCAATTTGCTTTTTTAGTACAACTTGTATAAAAATGGTGTAAGGTGAGAGTGGTATTAGAAATATGACGTATGGTTAACTCCATAAGTCCGGAAGGAAAAAATGAAAGAAAACATTAAATATATTTCTAGTATAGCCCCATTAACCCTTTCCACATAAAGCCTTTGAAGTGAAATAAAGTGTAAGTCAACCTAGTCAAGCAATTTCACCTGATGCCTATATATTCTGTTTTTTTTATATTGTTTACAACTACCATCAAACATATATTCTGTGAAATAATACGGAAGAAGTTTTCGTAAATATAACTTGCTACAAATGAAAGTTTGCGTGATTGTTTCATTATGACGAGAAAAGTAATTGCATATATCATCTTTTTGATCGCATGTAATATTATGGAAGATACGTATAACTTTCAGGTTACTACATGAAGAACAAAATAAATAAACTTATTAAATATGAATAGATTGCGCACTACAATAGTTCCGTATACAATTACATATATGTACAAGAGTTTAAACATTAATACTTTAATGTTGCATATAATTTCACTATTAAGCTATTCGAAAATAATATTATTTTTCACTGAATAATAAATGGAGTTATCAAAAACCAGAGAATTTATCAAAAATTCTTTGTTTTTATTACTTATATATTTTTGAACATTTAACATTTTGCTTTCTTTTTAGTTTGATGTTTAAATTTAGAATATGAGTAACTAAAAAAACAAACCGCAGCTTCTTAGATAAAGCTTTTTTTCGTTTGTGGTTAAAATATGTTACTAAAAACTGTGATTTTGATGATTCTCTAAAACGTAATTTTGAACAAAAAAATTCTTAAAAGTATATTTCTATTCTACTTAGAAAACGCTACCACTCATGTCCACTCTACTACTCATTTCGACGAAAACTCACAAGCTTAGGTAGCGCCCCTCTTCAAATAAAGTTATTTGTTACTGAGAATATTATTTTGTTTGGGTCAAGGAACTATATTGTTACTTCGTTGTCACGGATTCGGACTTATCTTAACGGACTTATTTTGCTAACAATAGAATCTCTCCAGTTCGCTGTAAGAGATTGCTCTCGTAACAATAAGTCTGCCATATGTATCAATCAGATATATTAAAGTAGGTAAATAAACAATAAAATAAATTATTTTATTTAGAAATTACCACCTCTGGCAGATGGGCTGAGAGGACAGCTAAACAGAAAGGTAGCGTTGTCACAAAAATAGGGTTCCATTTCAACCCTTTGGTAAAACGGAACCTTAAAAAAATGATCACATATATTTTGGTTAGCTAATTAATAATTGGATGTAAGTATTATTATATATTCTAAGAAATAAAACTAATATTTTCTTAAGTTAAATCCGAATTCATGGGTTTTTGCCCATACTTGCGTTTTATACAATTAATTATTATCATTTCAACGTTATAATACAACAATAATAACTAATATATATATATATATATATATATATATATATATATATACATATATATATATATATATATAATACTTGTAAACAATATCAGGGTATATATTTAAATTTTTTTAGGAATTATTGTAATAGATAGCAAATTGTCACATACGTTAGAGAAACTAAAATTGTATTGAAAATTTGAATAGCTAATGAACATGTTTAATCCAGTAGTAATATTTCTTGACTTCTCATTTCTTAATTATCTAGACGTAGAGAAAACAACGTTTAAGTTATATTTAATACACATGGCATTTTCAGTTCATTCACGTAGTAATCGCTTCACAAAAAATTGTACTAGTGTAAATATTCTTATGGATTTGGATTTTAATTATTTTCTAGTAATATATTTCGTATCAAAAGAGAGCTGGTTGAGATATAGTGTAAATATGTATTACTAAAAGCCAAACGAACGTATTGCCACTCAAAGACAACGAAGATTAACATATTACTTTCCTTTATTAAATGTAAATTAAAACATAAACAATATGGTAATCATATAACTACCCGGTTTTGACCATTGTATTATGTCAGTAATTACAGTAGCCAAAAATACGATTCGGATTCTGGTACCGTCAATTAATTGTTTGTAATACGTGCATTCCTGTTTGATTTTAAAAATGTTTACGTTGAATGTTGTGGAGTATTTGAAATTTGTATAATATATAACGATGTAATTCATACGAGTATTTTGTGTCACTGCTTAGCGTAATAATATCTTGCGGTCTCCAATAGAAAAAATATTCTTTCAACGTTTAGCGCATTCAATGAATTTTCATTACAATAAAAACCTATTTATGCGGTCTGCTCGTACTTAGTAATTCTTTTTTAACTTAGTCTTTTTTATTCTTATCACATATTCAGAAGTATGACTGCTTGAAATTATGAGAGAACAAGCATGGTGTACATGTCTGAAAGATTTCCCTCTAGACTTTATTATAGGATAAGCGTACCGTCTGACATCTTGATTCGGACATGATAATTAAACGATTAATATTGTCAATTAGCGAAAAAGACGATAAAGCTAAAACAAATTTAATTACAGTTTTGTTTTGCAAGAGATCTGGGGAGAGTGTGCAAGAGGAATAATGTTTTATCCCTCATTTTATTTGGTTTATCCTTTCTTCCTTTTTTTCGAGACGATTCTCTAGCGGTCAGTAGACGATAATAATTATTTAGATTTGTTGCGAGAAAGTTATAGGACGTCAAACAAACGGTAAAGACGTTATAATGTGTTAAATTTAGCTGTATTTTCTTAGTATTACGTTCCTTATCGAAAGAATAAATGGAACGAAAAAGAGGAGTGTTGCTTTGTCGGGAATACGATCGTATTTTTATGTGAATACGTCTGAATTAAGAGTATAGTGAAGTGCGGTGAGTGGTAAGCTTTAGGTATTTAAAGCAATGTTTGCTATATCATGATATCTTTTCTTTCCACGTGAGAGAAAATAAATAAAACACAAACTAGCTTCTACTAAAACGTACTGACAATATGTCATTTTTCTATATCGTAGTTTTTGTTTTTTTTTGTGTTGGCTATGCTCCTCTCTCTGCTATGCAACGTCACCATTATAACTTTTTATTGTCAATTTACTTTAATTTAATTAATGAAGGATTACAGTCCATTGCCAAAGAACCTCCGGTAATGGGCCCAGGCCGACCTGGACGTCATTTTTTAGTGATTAAATTTTAAAATCGACTAAGTAGTAACCTCAAAATTGCTCGCGCTCGTATAATAAACAATATGAGTCACAATTAAATGAAACTACGTGATGCAGTATTATTTCTACTTTCTTTAATTTAATAGCAAAGACTTTCTTTGCTAATATCCCACCTGAAGATGTTATAATATAACAAAACCTAGGTCGTGGTAAAGAAATTAAAGAAAGTAGAAATAATACTACATCACGTAGTTTCATTTAATTGTGAATAATGAATTTCTACAAAATTAACGCCAAATATATTCAACAATATGAGTACAAATAGTTTTATAATGTCAATTGAAAAGCGGGCGATTTGGAGTTTCACCGTCAATGCCTATATACAACACAAAGAATTATGGTAATATGTAGAAAATAACGCCAGCGTCGGCAATACAAAAAGGACTTGGAGGTGAAATCGAAACTTATATTTTTGGTGGATCCCATTTTATATGTTCACATTCAAGAAGCCGAAACAACAAAAGAGGTTGTCAAAAGCATTTCAAGACTCTGGTTTACTCCGCAAAGTTGAAAATTTGAAAATACGAACGAATAACCAATGAATCTTTCTAAACAATGAATAAATATTTATTTAAGGGCTTTAAATATTGTGCACGAGACGAAATGCTTGTTACTATTCAACGAGAAAAAAGTTTGCTTTCAGTTCATTTCACTTTCTGGAAAGTACTGGCTGTGGGTAGATATTCGAAAATATCTCTCCGCATTGATTAGTAATGGTGACATTCGCATATTTCACATAACAAATAATAGTGCTGAGCAATTTGACCCAATTATTAATCACCACGCGGATTGTATCAAACAAGATGTTATGTGCAAAAACATATTGGAACAATGAAGTAGAAATACACAATCGCATGCAAAGAAAATTGCCAATAAATTTCCAAACAGTTTACTAATAGTGCATAGAACGAGAAATAAGGAAATTTTGAAGAAAAATGAGGTTGGATTTTTTAGAATCAATTGAAATTCACGAAAAAATTTACAAATACCCAAATACAACGAAGATGTGAACCCAATGAACGCTGTAGTGTGCTGTAGCTAAAAGGAGACGATTTGGAGAAATGATAAAAAGAAAACAATTTTTCTGGCTTCCGTGACAGTAACAGAAGACCAGAAGAAGGGAAGAGAAAGGGAAACACGAGCGAAGAGGATTTATGGCAAAACCAAAGCCAAAAAATGTTAACTGTTTTTAAATTCGGAAAATAAAACCAAAGCACGTTATGGTGGTCAGTCATAAAATATTTTTTTTATTCTAATTTCCAAGGCAACTCTCTAACGGAGTATAGAAAGCAACATAAAGTAAAGGAAATTCTATGAATTTCAAAGACCACTGACCTTGAAATATTGCCATGTGAAATATATAAAAATCTTAATGATAATAGGTGCAAGTTCCGATGGGCTTATTGGAAATGACTCTCTAATAGAAATGAAACACTTATTTTCGATTGCCAACATGTTGGCAATCGAAAATGGGTATTTGTGAAGTCATACAGAATAAATAATAATGTTTTGACAGCTACGTGGAGGAAAAGTAATGCTTAAAAGAAACCATGACTATCGTTAAGTACAAGGTCTGCTTCAGGTGACTGGCAGACAATTTTGTTGTATTATCGTATAAATATCACATATATAAAATATACGAAAAAATATAAACGATAAGCAATTCGGGATTCAGAAGTCATTTTATTACCAATGTTTGCTGCTGGAATTGATTAATCATATATTTCCCAAAAATAAAACATTTGAGGAAAGACTTTTTCCATAGTCACAATAAATATTTTGTGATTTTCATTATTTAATAATTACAAAATAAAATACCTTCTCTAGTATTATTACTACTATCTGAAAGCTATGTTAAAAAAGCATTCTTGTTTTGTTAGAAAGAATGATAGTGCATCTGGTAAACATATTTTGTATCGTTATCAACATTTATTTCCCACCTCTAGATGTAAGTACCTTCAACTTTCCCGATCCAAATCATGCAAAAGGAAGGAATGCTGCTCCTAGTGCCAGTTGCCTATATTTACTTGCAAAAGTAACATTTAGGACATCAACGTTTTCCCTCGCTAAAACCTCACCGGATTTAATAATATTAGTCTTATTCGTATCCTCCGTTATTAAAAGCAGATTTATAGTAAATAACCAGATTTATATTAATATAAAAATTACTTTAATTAGAAGTAGAATTTTAGGTCCAAAAATTCGTGAATTTAGTCGCATTTATTACAAATCCAACATACAATATTTTTAAAATAAGAACATGTAAACCTAGATAAGATTAATATCTATAATATTTCTAAAAGTATTAAAAACGAACGATAAAACTACGTAATGTAGTATTATTTCTACTTTCTTTAAGTTCTTTACCACAACCTAGGTTTCGTTGTATTCCACCATTTTCCGGTGGGCTAGTAGCAAAGATTTGCTAATATTTGCTAATAGCCTAATCTTAATCCTAAGCCTAAGCTCTAATCTTTGCTAATAGTCCATGTGAAGATGTTGTAAAGCAACGAAACTTAGGTCGTGGTAAATAACTTAAAGAAAGTAGAAATAATACTACATCACGTAGTTTCATTTATTTATTAATAATGAATTTCTACAAGATTTACGCCAAATATATTCAATATTGTATAATTATTAAGTACTTGGTTGAATTGAGTGTTTACATTGTGTTTTCGCTTAATAAGTGTCATTTATGATTTATATACGAGCGTATGAAGGATGATAATGATAGGTACAATGTGAAGGAGGTGATATACAAAGTAAATGGATATGAATTATGAAAGCTGTTGCTCAGTGATATCAAACAATGTAAAAATTTAAGAAAAAATAACAGAATGGTATTCAATGTTCCTTACGAGATGAGTATTCGCCTTTATTGCTTATATATAATCACAAATTTATAAACATTTGAGAAAATAGTTTTCTTCAAAAAATATTTATTAAAGATTACTATCAATTCTTTCATCACGTTTATATCTTTCATATCGCCTGAGGATTGCGTGTAGGACTTGTTATATTCACAATTATTTTATACAAATAAAATTTTAGTAATATACTATATAGCGGACTCTCGTGACGATATATAAAAATTAATTGGAATATGTTTAATAATCCAATAAATTTTTGCTGTAAACGTTCGAGTCAAATAGTATCAAATAGTTTTTGCAATGTTTATCAAAATTTAAAAATTAAAATTACTTTTGACAATTATTTAGAGAAAATATCGTAATCCGCACATGTAAAGAAAAAAATACTCATTGACGTAAACTTATTTCTAAAGCTTATTTTTTTCTGAAACTATGTATTTCAAAATTATCACATTTTCTCGTATAAACAATATTTATAATCTTTTCTTCTATATTCTATTTGCCTGGTAGTAAATCAATAAAGATCAGAAAAAATAAACTAATGAAGTGTGAATAGTGTCCATATTACGAGGGTTATATATAAATAAAATGTACTTAAGTAGATGTAAAGGTTTAAATATTTAAGGTATTTCTATTAAAATATGTACAAATATCTATATTATTTTTCCCCGCGTTTCGTATTCGCACACAAAAACTTGATTGCTCATATTTCTCTAATTAATTAACGTAAGTTAATTAAAATAATTTTATATTGAGGCACTTATAATGCCGTTACTATAATTTTTATTTATTTTTTAAATATTTAGTAAAAAATTAGTCAAAGAAAAATATATCAAAAAACAATTTGCCTCATACTTCACAGAGTTGATGTCGTATCAAAAAAAATACTAGACATTTTCGAATAAATTTTAAATAAATAAATATTAAAAATTCGCTCTACGAATATCAAAAGAAAAAATAATTCCGTGAAAGAAAAAGTAATTTCAAGAGAATTAATTTCAATTACGTTTCCTTGACAAGCTTCATCATGATTAGTCTTAAATTACCTACTGTCAATAAATAGAATTTATTGACAGTAGGTACACAGTTTATAGCAGAGATAGAGATGCTCACACGAGTTACAAACTGAGTGGTGGTGGAGTGATGGTAGCCTTACGGTCTGGATATGTGGGACTGCGACGTACAGACTGTGAAAGTATTGAGATATAGGAAATAATATTAAATTTATCCTTGGGTAAACAGAAACTTATTTTTAACGCAGTCTACCTCCCACCAGATCTACCTTTTAATAAATACTAAATCTATTTTAATAATTTAAAGAAAATGTATACAGAACAAAGCGATAGCAAGTTCTGTATTGTAGGTGATTACAATATACTTTCAATTACCTGGTAACGGCAAGAAGGATACTGCATTCCGTTATACACATGTACATCTCAAATAACGCATATTGCTCTTAGTACATTCTCTTTTATGAGTTTTAAACCATATAATAATAATTTACCAAATTATAAAAACAGAATCTTGTAACTAGTACTTACTAGTATGGACTACGTACTGACCTGACCCAATGTTAAATGAAGATCGTAACCATCCCACTTTCATGTTTACCATTATGTGTATTTCTGAAATAATGCTGCCCGTCTTACAAAATCAAACTTTTATAAGGCCGACTTTGAGGTAATAAATAAAGAAATAAAATAGAATGGGGTATTGAATTAACGAAAATCTCATCGGGATGTGCTGTGGCAAGATTATACGACCTTATCTTTAATCTAATTGACTCTTTTGTGCCACAAAAGGCTACCCATAACACCAAGTATCCGGTCTGGTTTATTTGTGAACTAAAACGACTTTCTAAATACAAGAAGCGAGCATGATTGAAATGAAAAACGTATGGCTGCATTTCTGCCTATTTAAGAGAATTCAGAAATTTTCAGAGTTTCGACATCGTTTCAAGCGTTTATGTAAGCAATGTCGCCAGTCATATATTGCAAACACAAAGAAAATAATAAATAAAAACTCTCTCTTAACTACATGAAACAATGGCTATCCATAAACTATGTCATCCGGCGAAAAAGCCAGTAATAACCCGAACGAAATTTGCCAAATGTTCTCAGAGTTCTTTCAATCAACTTTCGAGCCCACTGATCCAGACATAAACAAATTCATTAAAAATGTTGAAAATATGCGTACTAGTAATTTAAATGATGTCAGCTTATCTTCCATATCGATTTAGGTTGCAGATGTTTTAAAAATGCTTACGTCATTAGACTTGAACATAGCCCCAGGACCAGATAGAATTAAACCAGCCTTCCTCTAATATACCACAGATACCATATGCATCCCTTTAACTCTCTTATGTGATAAATGTGTAAAGCATGGGGCTTTTCATACGTGTTGGAAAAAGGCACACATAACATCTGTACATAAAAGTGGATCTAAACTATAGACCCATATCAATCTTATCTGTAATTCCCAAAGTTTATTGAGATTAGTACATGGACGAATATATCCAATACTCCATAATTACATTATGCCCGAACAACACGGCTTTGTTGGTGGTAGATGTACCACCACTAACCTACTACTTCACTCTCAGTACTTGTTCGAGTCATTGGATTCCAGCGAGCGAGTTGACATGATATATACAGATTTCAAGAAAGCATTTGACAAAGTGGATCACTTCATATTGATGCGAAAACTAACATTTAATGATATCAGTGGCAACTTGATTACTGGTTTATTATGTTGCTTAAATGGTTTATTTTGTATTTATCTAATTATTTTGTATTTATATAGCAATTAAGGTAAATGGGTTCTTATTACCATATATCCAGGTGACTTCTGATATACCACAGGGATCTATATTAGGCCCTTTCTTATTTATTATATTTATTAACGATGTAAGTACCTGTTTTAGAAATAGTAATTTTCTAATGTAATCAGAGGATCTAAAGGTATTCACTATTTTGAAAGACATCCATGACTGTTCGAATATGCAAGCTAATCTCGATAGACTTCATGTTTACTGTGAAGAGAACAAATTGCAATTAAATTACTTGAAGTACAAACAAATCTCTTTCACAAAGAAAAAAAAAACAAATAAACTTTAAATATGGGATAGGAGGGAATTCACTAGAAAAAGTTGACAGCATGAGCGACCTTGGTGTTATTTTCGATAGTAAACTGCATTTTAGTTTGCATATTGAGCAGATTGTATCTAAGGCCTATAGAATGCTTGGCTTCGTATTAAGAACAGCCACAATATTTAAAAATACTGAAACGTACTTAACTTTGTATAATGCTCTTGTAATATTACAACTTGAATACGCTGTAGTTGTCTGGAATCCACTATATGTCATTTATTCTTATAATATCGAGAATATACAAAAAAATGTTTGAAACCTCTTTATCATCGTATAAGTGGCAGTAAATTATCGTATAAAGTATTACTTAATAATTATAAATGTGATGCCCTCTATCATTGACATACAATATTAGTTGATGATTATGTTCAACATCTGTCAAGGTACTTATGATTGGCCATGACATATCATAAAGATTCGAACTCCCAAACTAACTCGAAACCATCTCTTATTTCATATAGATGCACAAACACGACTTGTACAATAAAAAGATGTTGACACTTGACATCCTTGCAAGTCCACGCCCCCAGTTTCGATCAGATATAAAGAATAGGCTTCGTGAAATTTATGCACAGCAGACGGATAAGAAATATTATTATCATTTTACTTTATTCATTATTTATCCAACTTAGTTAAATAGAGCACCTTGCATCGGTAACTTGTAATCCATAATTGCTGCTTTATTTAATTGATACGTTAATAACAAGTGTTTTCCGTATTTATTTTGTCTCATTCTAAAAAAAATATTGTTTCACTTACTTTGATTAACATTGTCACATTTATGTATTGTATTTAATTAGATATATTATAAATATATTTATTTTTCTTTATCCGTTGTGGAAATGTTAAACTCTAAAAATGTTATTTCGTATTTAGTGTTCATAGAATATTTCAAATATTTTGTGTTTGTTTTATTCCCTATACATAAAATTTTAAAAAATCTCATTATATTTGATTTAAGCTGCGATGCTGTAGCACGAAGGATATGATAAAATCATTCGGCTTCTGTTTTTGCCACTTGATTGCGGAATTCTGGGAATAGAATATAAAATGAATCGTGCGATGAACTGATTGTACTAGCTGGCGTCTTTAAAAACTACCATCCCGAGTAGGTACAAATTATATTATATTTAAATTTAACTGAATCTAATAGATTCCAAAAATTTCCTCCCATCCCTCTCTAACTCAAATTACAATAGAACGATATGTTCCGTATCCGGAATACATAAACCGAATAAAATTTATTTGAAAAAAAAATTCAATTTTTCTTTCGATAGGTTCGGCGTAGCACATAAATTATGCAGCTACAGGCTGAAATGAAAAAATGACATTTTCAAATTCCACTTTAGTGCACACTTCACTCCGCTCACTCGCACGCCCTGTATGTGACGGGAATAAATTAGTGTGCAAACATTTTCCTAATAATATAAGGGTGGACTCATAGAATGAACGTGACATTAATATGAAAAAGGAATTTGACAGAATGTTAAATGTGTAGCGATTACTCAGTGTACAGTTGCATTACATAGTCTTGAAAAAATATTGATAATATGCCATTATTAACGTCCACTTATTACTAATTACTTTTGTCAATAAAAATCACTAATTACTTTGGCGATTGATTAGACTATGAAGAATTACAAGTCTAAAAGATTTACTTTTCAAAAATTGTCTACTTGAAAATTATCTATTGTAGATCATTTTAAGAAGTTGATTTCTTGTATTTAATTTTTGTGCATCTTGAAAAATTCTTGATGTATAGAAATAACAAAAATTTTTTTTCTCAAATGGGCTGTTTTTTATTAAAATAAATCATCTTATTTATCACTATAATGTAACGATAAACATAAATACCTAATTGACTGTATTACAAATCTTTGTAATACTTCCTTCGAATTTCATGGGAGCTTATTTTTATCGATTTTCGTTTATGTTCGGAGTCGCACTTTCCCGCATCAGCATACAGCAAAAGTTCACAATTATATTAAAACTGACTTGCCTAGTATATTTGTTCTATTGCCTTTACATATTAGTGGAATCTCTTCACCTGTCTCAGGAAAATCTAAAATATCTTTCGGTAAATAATCCGAGTGGATCAGAAAGTAGACTTTCGAATTTATAATTTATCACAATTTTCTAAAAATATCCGACACAGTTTCCGTCCTTTGAAGCTAATCGAGATTTTTATACGAAAAGAAATTCGAGCATCATTCCACCTACATTCGTTGTAACTTCGAAATCCTTATGTTTCATTAACACCTGAATGTCTGGATCAACAAAAAATCCTACCTTTAATTTCACCTCTGAGAGTAATTAAAGCTTTAGGCAGAGATATTTAAGAGACTCTTCTTGCCTTGGTAGCGTTTTAACAAATTGCATTATCGACCCTAACGTAACGTGAAGTGAAAAAAGAGCGCTTTTTTGTATCAACCAATTTTTTTCTGAATATAAACATAACTTTTTTTTTATTTGAAACTTTTTCTTGAAGTCCAACCCTTTCTTGTCTAGTTCCAATCTTTATTTCGTTTATTTCATTTACACAAAAAGCATGGAAATTTGGTGTAACTTCCTTTAAGTCCAAGTATTTTTTTTTTAATATAAAGCCATTTTTCGACGTCAGAAAGGAAATTACTTTATCACAGAAAATAGCGATCAAATATTGACCCTTATTTCTAATGACAATGCTTCAAATCTTAATTTATTCTGATAATTACTTTGAAATTAATTAATTAGCTACTGTGAGAATTTCTAGTTTAATTAATTGATAATTAATAATATTCTTTAGAATTTGTAAGAATTTGTAACGGAATCTTCACTATTTTTCTATATTTCGTTATTTCTAAGTCTATAGGAGACCGTTTTTAACCTCAAAAAAATTTACCTATACGAACATAATTGGAGAATGAACTTATATTAGATAAAAAGGATTTTTCTTGAGAAGGAATTTTTAAACTAAAGAACGAAAAATAGAAGACCAAAAAAATTGAATGTAAAATTTTTGACAGTTATTTGAATTTTTTATTAAAAATGTTATTGTATTTTGAGTATTTTAAAGTTACATGAAAATCAACTTTATTCTAATCAGATTCGATGATGTTTGGCCATTGGGAAATTTGCATAAAGATTTCTTTTGACTTTTAGGTTAAATAATAAAATCGTTCTTTATTTTAATATTGTATATTATATACATCTACGTATATTTATTTTTTATTATCTTTATCAGTATGATTATCATGTCTAATACACGATATGAATTTTGTGTGAATCTCAGAAGAAAATGAATTTTTCCGGAACTGCGGAAAAAATTACTTGACAATTGATGATATACGAAAAATGGTACACAACATTTATATATTTTATTTTTATAAGCAAAGACTGCTTCTTGTGCAGATATATAAAAAACACGATTTGAAGTAAGTATCTAGAGACATAAAACTCCAAAATATTCAAAATCAGTATGGCAAATTTAGATTTTTCTAAATATTGAATCTCATTAGAATATCAAATAGTAGTTTATGCCCAAAAGAAAATACTTAATGATTAAAGAATAAATAACTTTTGGAGAATATCAGATTACGAGGCTAATATAAGATTAAACCAATATAACTCTGCTTCGCGCATACGGCCGGATAGAACTTTTTATTAATAAATACATTTGTACATTTTGTCAAACTATTAAAAAGACAAAAATAATTTGTAACTGTTAGTTAATGTTTTGTTGCCAAGCCTCGCAAACTGCTATCTCAATAAGAAAGACGTTGATAAATTGTTATTGCAAGGAGGCAGAAGGATCGCGGCTGTGAAGTGCTGGTTTATTTTGATTTTTTCTTCTCCTTTCAATGAAAGAAAAATAAACGAGGAAACAACATATTTTTGTTATGCTCCAATTGACTCTTTGTTTCGTTTGATACATATTTTGTTCTGAGTATGTATGTATTATCATACATACATGTCATACTAAGTTAATGTTTGTGTGATCAGTAACTTGTGGGAGACTTTTCAAAATGTATTTTATGATCGAAAAGTTATAAAGAATGTAATGTTAAGGAACTCCAGTAAAATATATAGCTATCTATTTTAAGTCTTTACGTAAACGTTAAGCAGTTGGGAAATTTATTTATATGTTAACATATTCTATATTATGTGACATTTATTTTAAGAAGCGATATTTTTGAACAAAAATTGGTGTACTTAAATTTATTGAGAATTAATTTTTTCTTGTGTTTTTAGACGAATCTGAAACAACAATGTTCTAAAAAGTCAACCAACATATATTTTGTTAATTGAGCTAGTACTACCTGTATAATCTTCCATTTTCAACGCGGGACATGTTTGTATCTTAACTATACTTGTACTAGATGTAGTTAATAACTTGTTAAATAAAAGCTGAAACTTGTTACTCTTAAATCTCTGTAGCTCATAGAAAAGTTCTGGACAGCTGTACATTAACAATGTAATTTTTACCCGTTCGTCAGGCCACTTTGACAACCCACGTACTCGTAACAGATTGTGTGTTCCATTTAAAATTTCGCGACAAATTCATTTCATTTCATTGGTATTTGAATACACTCTACAAACAACAAGTCTCGAATTAAATACCACTGCTCTTGTTCGATAGATTACGTTCACTAAATCATCTACAGAGTATCTAATACAATTCTGTACCTAAACTGACACAACACACTTCTGATATTACCTCGGAATATGTTTATCCTGCAGTTTATTACGATCTTCTAAAATCTAAACCTTTCTTTCCTTCTTCTGTAATTTAAGATATTTGCTACTGGTAATTGTTACTTTGTAAAATAATTACACTATCAACCATGTCAGAGTCTGATGATGCGTTCTGAAGATGAACAATGAAACTCATCATCGGTATCATACGTAATTCAAGATATTTTCTACTGATAGTTTTCGCTTTTTAAAATAACTGCACCATCGATCAGGCTCGGGTTGGGTGATAAGTACCGGAGATAAACAATACAACTCCTTAACGGATTGCAGTAAATCAATCGTGATTCAAGTTATTTTCTATCCCTTAGTTGTTACTTTAGTTCTTACTTTGAAAAATACGGTACTGAACTTCGGACATAGAGAACGTAACTCCTCAACGGCTAACGGCTAATCAATGGCGGCTACAACAATAACCTTTCCTGACACCTAAATATTCACGTACGATTCTCTATACTAGCCTCATACGTAAGCTTAAACTTGTCCAAATTTGGTAATTGGTTACTCTCAGTCTTAGTTATGAGGCACAAAGCATTGATGTTATCTGCAGTTGTCGCTGTTGATGGAAATTTCACACGCAGATCATCATGGCTATTATTACGATCACGCTTTAACACGTTAAGCCAACATAAAATGCAATCGAATTTAATCGTAATTTTATTCTTGATTAAGATCATAATTAAAGTCATAAAATTACTGATCGAATATTTTCTCTTGTTAAATTCAACTTATATATACAAACAATTTTCAAACTGCCCACAATTTACAAAAACAAATCACAAATTCAAGCGAAGTACCTCAATGAATAATAAAAAAAATTTGATTTTCCAAATTTCAGTAATTATTTTCTGGAAATTTGTATTATTTAAAAATTTGAAATATTACCATTATTTTAAAGAGTTAATTCCAAAATTTTTAGAACTACCCGCGTATTCTAAATAAATATTTTGTGCTTCTTAGCTTTCGGATGATAAACAAAATAATATTTAAGTAAAAAAATTATGTATTCTTGTGGAGTACAGCATTTGACCCAGTTCATCCTAAGGGTTATTACATATTTGACAAAAACACCTATTGTTGTTAAATTTACTCTAAACTCTGGAAATATGTAGAATAATTAATTAAAACAGATTACTTAATAATGGTTTTACATATTTGTTTCGTGAAAATCGTATTTTTGCTACTTGTTCCTCGCTAAAATCCTTAACGAAGGGAGAAGTTTAGAGACTTAATTCCAAAAAATCAATTTTAATTTCAAATATATAAGTAGTAAAATCTTAATTTTTTCTTATTTAATTTGATAAAAAAAACAATTTTGATTTACGCAATGGCAAAGAAAAAAAAAGACAAAATTAACAAAATTATGGATTCAATTTGCAATTCACTTTTAACTCTGGCTTGTCATTCCGCACTTAGATACATCCCAATTAGGACGTGTCCTATATTTTTAAAAAGACCCCTATGTTTTTAGAAGTCCACACAAAGCTTGAATGAAAACTGTAACAATGATTCTAGATTTCATAATTTTTGCAAAAAACACGATATTCAATATATTTACGACAGGCAATATATTTACGTTTTTATAAACTCTCAGACTATTTTCTCATAAACCATGTCAAATAAAAGCGTGAATTTGGCATTGTAAAACATCTTCCTAACCCATATATTTGCAATAATTAACTTTTTTAAAATATTTATATAAGAATTAGAGACAGGGTAAATAATAAGGTATACCCATTCGTATTTCAAAAAATATTCTAAAATATTGCATTTGATTATTTCTGAATCTACTGGCTACAATAATAAAATTAATATTTAAAAATTGTTTGATACAAATACTATGTATCCTTAAATATTTATAGCTGCCTAAATGTATACCAATTGCTCGTAGTGCGGATTCTACTCGTGTTTGACAGCATTTTATGTAGGTAAAGAAGCTCGTATTAAAAAAAATGATATGAACGAGAGATGTCCGTCGGGTATGATTGGCGAAGTCGAGTCGGGTATGATTGGCGAAGTATGGAAAGAAGCAAAGAAAGTGTTGCTGAAAGATTTGGTATTGATTCCCTATTAGTAGCATGATTTAGATCGCAATACAGTCCAACAATGTGATAACCCTCTTTGATTAGAACGTAGACGGAAGTTATCAAGAGATTCTTGTTTCACAAAGTGAACAAGAACGTGTTAATGCAAATTGAACTTCATTAGTTAAACAAACTTTATACAGTGATAATTTGAACCATTTGCTATCAACAAACGGTGGAAGAAATGATGAATGCACTGTACTCCGAAGTTAGCAACACTTTCACATATCAACACTGAGAAATGCAGTTTATTAATAAATAATTAATATTCATTTTATACATTTATCCAATATACGGCAAAGACCCAGACGGCATTATAGAAATTAATTCAGACTCAATCCGCACCCAGATTGTGTTAAAATTTATATCGATAAAAGGCATCCGTGATTTCAAAAAACAAGAAGTTACCTTCCCGTTTGCGGTCTGGTTTCCTAATAATTCCGTGGACCAGTTTGCGGCATGGTCTCCTAATAATTGTAAATATGAATCTAATGTGAAATATGATTAATCCCAGAATAATCACATGGAATCACATTTAGTGAAATTTTATCAATGCGCTTTGATTACAGAATTGGTGGATCCTCGATAACTGATATCAATGATATTAAGAGATCATTCATCACATTCCATTAGATCTAAGATTTCAAAAGCGAGGCAATAAAGATGATCAGATGAAAGTTTGTAATAAAACTTTTTCATGTCAGCGCCTTAAATATAAAAAAATCGAATATTGCTTGGTTCTTTAAGTACAGTGAGTAACACACACATACATATATATATATATATATATATATATATATATATATATATATATATATATATATATAGATATTTACTTAACTAAATGAAAATATTTTATTGTAACAAATAAACTCAAGTATAATATAAAGCTTTTGGTTTGGGTATAAATATTTAGGTAGATATATTTAATTTAAATTTTTGCCCTTTGTCACGCAATTCGTTGTGAGAAATAAAAATTTAAGAAATCTCGATTGGGGATTGAACATTCCATCGCACATGTAAGGATGTTACAGAATAAAAATTACTAAGAAACGTAGTATCTTTCGTAATTATTAATAATTAGTAATCTTCTATTTTTATTCATGTATTCATATAATGTCTTTTCTGGTTTTTAATTTGACTCATATTTGACTGCTACGTTTTTACGAAAGTCACAAGTAGACAGATTTTAATCATTTGTGGTTTCCTTAAGGCGCATGATATAAAATGTTTAAATGAGTCTAAAAATATTTTTTCTGCAATTATCCTATTCTTTCATCTCTTATGTTGTCAATTAATATAAATTGTGGTCTTAATAAAGTCGCATGTAGAAAATAAATTGCACACAGTTATTCTGATTAGCTGGCTTGTTCAACGGTTGAAAACTGAATTGAAACTGGAATAATAATAATATTTTTTACTGTTTTACCGCCGTAGTTTTAATAATGAAAAATAAATAAATCCAGTTACCAAACAAATGCCACATGTTTTCATTTTATTTATAATGTAAGCCTTCAAGATAATGTTCACAGGCTCTTGAAGGCTTACATTATAAACTTGAGTTTATTTGTTACAATAAAATATTTTCATTTAGTTAAGTAATATATATATATATATATATATATATATATATATATATATATATATATATATATATGTATATATATGTACATATATATAATATTGTAAAATAAGAAAATATATTATAAATGCCGTAAAAAAACTCATTCATGTTGTCAAATTTTATTCACTTATCGTGTACTGAAAAATTACTTCCCTATAATATTAGATTAGCCTTAAATATGTAATATTAAACGTTCTATTGTAAATACAATCGTACTCTCCTAATTATCGAGTTAATCACTTTATTAATCATTTGCGTATTTTTATTAATCGTATTAAAATTTTGATAATCTTTTTGCGTAAAATATCTTCATGGATCGATCGATAGATGCAATAAAATTAAAGTCTGAATTATAAAACGAGTAAAAATATTTATCTCCAATTAATTCTCGCCTATACATGGTAAAATATAACATCGATAAAACAATAATTTGAAATTAATTTAAATGGTGTAACAGACGAAGGTATTAAATTTCTACATTTTAGTTCTGTATTTATAAATTAAATTGTTTTCATATGTCAAGTATGACAAACACACACAAGTGCTTTCAGCAATTTCCTGCATCTCTATAGAGAAAAAGTTACTTCAAAAAGTGGCGTCATAGAAAGAGGTGGGGCATTATAATATCGTTAATGCTTTCTATTAGCTAATATTCCATATGGACCAGATTGGAATGGCTAACGTTTTTGTCTTCCGGTATACCAACCAAGAAGAAACGATTCCTTGTCTTAAAACACAAAACTGTTTCTGTTGTGTTTGTCCACCTGACAAAACAATGAACAGTATAAGGCATTTTTTCTCAACCATTTTTATGTCGCGAGCTACGAAAAAACCAAAAAGTTAAGTAAAAAGCCTTAAGATGTCTTTACTCTATTATAAAAGTAAAATATTAAAATTAATTAATTTTAAATAAATGAAGGTTTAATTAATAAGCTATAAGTTTATTTTTTCATATTGTTATTACCCGTTAATATTCAATTTTGTAAACAAATGTTTTGTATGCAGGCCTTATTTTTCGGATAGTTTGCGACCCCTAGGTTGAGAAAGCATGGTATTTGGCGCAGATTATATGTTTTATTACGTGTCCGTTTATGAATAACAATCAAACGCAGTGAGATATGTTTCGGGAGATTTCGGTATTTAAAAAGAATTTAATTTAATTGAAATACTATAAAATTACTCGTTAACTTTACTAATGCCACAACAGTAAGGAATTTATTATTACATGAATACATAAATTATATATAATACATAAATTATACATATTTTTCCTTGTTCGCGTAGTTACTGCTGAGGTGTCCTTGGTTCCCAGGTATTACGTGGTTTGGTACTGGTTCATTGTTTCCGCTGGGGTGTCGTCTAGCTGCAGCGGAGTACTCTTACGATATCCAGTGAATGCTGATATCCTTACTCACGGTTTGAACGTATCGTGTCGTTTTTAAATTTACATTCAACGTATTTCGATTTTCTGGAGTACCAACGTTTGTTTTTGTTAATTGTTGTTTTGACTTATTATAATATTCCGAATTGGAATATTATGACATAATGATGTGTTTTGGTGCATAGTGCTTAAAATGAAATGCTTAAATGTTGTATAATGTTACTAAATCAATGACAAGAAGAGCGCGATTGTGGGTAGAACAAAACGGAAACCATTTTGAACGTCTCCTTTAAAACTGCTTAAACAAATATGTGAAATAATTTTATATGAATATCAAATGAATACAATTTTTTGTGAATATTTTTACTAAAATGACTTTTCTGTGTAATACTTTATAAACGTGAAAAAAGTCATAGATTGAGTGGTTTCCGTAGAACTACAATATGAGAATAATATTATTTATTAAGTTTTTACTAGTTATATTTCATGTTATTTAACCAATCAGTTAAAAGAAATACTCGCTACGTATAAATTGCTTATTGTAATATAAAATGTTTCCCGCCGTAGGTTCGCGGTTATTACCCTGACCAGTGCTGATTGACATGTGCGAGTATCGTGTGTATGAAAAAAATGACAAATGATAAATTTATTTTAAGCACAATCAACTATTTTTCAGTCAACGAATAATGTCTTTCTTTATCCGACATTTATTCCCGGACACTGTATAAAGCTGAAGATTTTCTGATTACTATTGTTTACTTTTTGATTCACAAATGTACACCGTACAAGAATGTTTTTCTTTATTTAATAGCAATTAAATTTTCTGTTCATAATGATTGGATAATCATATTGTATGGTCTTCCTAGAAATAAAAAAAAATATAAAATATTTTGCTTGTTAATAATCTTCCATAAATATAAAGTAGAACATACCCCTCTCTTAATGGAATACTGACCTTTTAGTAGTTAAGTCAAAGTCGATTTACGTACAGACAAAGGCTTATGTTAGCGCCATCTATTATCTACCTTTTAAATGATTTGAAATTAGGTGCTGTTGCCGTCCCAGAGACATTCTGCAGAGTAAGGTTGTTATTCGTTTATCGAACGAAGATGCAATCCTTATTTAGTGTTTTTACGTCCAAATATAGAGTATTATCAAATTGGTAATCTGACACTGACAGATTAAATTTTAGGTCAGTTTACTATAAATTTTGTTTCGTATATTACGTAAAACATTTAGTTTCAAGTCTGTTTTACATGAAATGTTAATTTTTTCGTGACAGATTATGATTTGGGTCAGTTTACTCTTTAAAACTATGCATTATTTCAAGTAACACTTTGTATCATTCAAACTTATATCTCTTTACTATTAAAGGTTATTCTTACTTACTAGCCGCAATAGTAGTTAAGTCGTCTTTTGAAAAAAATAGCATAATGCGTTATCTTTTTTATTGTCTATCATTATTATATGTTAAAATAATATTATGTCGTTGTTAATATAAAGAATGTCTTATAGTGAGAGCCTCATTTATAACTATTAATATTTTTATAGTGACAATATTATCTAATAAATAATAAAAGGAGCATGTTTAGGGCCAAAACCAGGCGCCGGAAACGACAACTCAATATGAAGAAGGTATATTAGTGCCTCTACCTGATGTGATGGTAACAATTTTAAGTAAATTTAAAAATACCGATGTCATATTTCTTGCTTTTTTTATTATTTCAATACTATCTCATTTTTCTATTGTAGGTGCTAACTGGTATAATAAGCACGGCTGAAAATCAGCGTTATTTGAATGTACAGGATTATTATGATATTTTGGAATCAGTTTCGGTTAAGAACGAAAATCACCTTCACAATAACATCAATGTCCGCGATTGCTCTAAGAGAAACATTAGATTTTTTTTAAATAGTGATATCGATTTAAGTAATCAAGATCCAACATTGGATATTCCGAAAAAAAAGAAAAACCTAATACCAGTGTATCCATCACGCCAATCAACATTATCGAATAGTTCCTCGTCTTCTTCGTTTTCATCATCTTCAGGATTTTTTATTGATAGCTCCAATACAAAATCCTAGGATGAACAAAACAAAGAACACGTGAACTTTATTCAGGTAACCGCAGAAAAACCATGTGATGAAAAGCAACTCGAGCAAACAAGCATTGGTGAACCTGCAAGAAGAGAAGTTTCAGAACATCACGGAGATACTTCACCAAGAGAAAAAGAAATGAAAACTAACAAAAAAAGAAGAGAACTCAAACGGGATGAGGAAAGCTGGAAATGATATAAGGCGAAAAATCTATAAAATGCTGGAAAATAATATATAATAAAGAAGCATAAAAAAGTCCAACTTCGTTATAAAAAAATTAAAAAATACTTGTTAGATATTTTATTAACAATTCTAGAGATATTTTTAAAAATTTAGATTCGTGATCTACCCTTATACAATGCCAAATAAATAATAGTAATCGACAAGGTAGCCATAATTTGATGAAATCATTTATAATTCTTTGTACAATGTTATAATAAATATTAAATCTGTTGTCCACATCCAATGAATGCTGGCTGTTTCATTACATTCACATGTGATGAAGCTAGATACAGATATAAGTTTAATTATATCAATACCATCATTTGTGCAAGACTAAATTATTGACTTCTATTTACTTGTACACAGTCTTTGTAAATTTTAGAAAATTCGTAATGAAATAAATAGCAAGCAAAAAGCTTATCTGAATACCCTTTTATTTCTTAATATATATCATACAAAATATATGTATATAAACTCTTTTGCAAAAAAACGGGCATTCATAGGAATCAACCATATCAGAGTTATTTTATTATTATTTGATGCATTTTATATGGGGATATGATGAGAATATTGTTATTTATTATTGAGATATCGTTTTTACCTTTTTAATGACTGAAGTCATGAAAAATGGGAATAAATAAAAAAAACAATGTAAAATCCATAGACGTGCGTTTTCATACTGGTGCATTAAAAATGACTAAAGTTTATTTTTGTATATATTTTATTAATTTAACATAAAATTTGAAAATTTAGTAACGAGTGTGGCCTCCTCTAGCTAAAATCAATACGCTTAATCTGCAGGCATGCTTTCGACGACGTTTCCTGAGGAATACGTTCCCATTCAGCGACGATCACATTTTTAAGGGCCTGAATGTTTTCTGGAGCTGGTTTCATGGCTCTGACGCGTCGTTTGTGATTATGTTGCCCATATGTGTTCTATTGGATTGAGGTCGGGACTTCTAGCTGGCCAGTCTAACCGACGAATTACGGCCTTCTGCATATACGCATCAACGTCTCTAGAGCGGTGGGCGCGAGCATTGTCGTCCATAAAAATGGACTCGCCTCCAACTGCTGTTAATGCGGGTTGGGCAAGAGGAATAAAAACCTCTGTTATGTACCTATGCGCACTAAGTATGCCATTTTCAATAAAAACTAACTCGGTACGGTCATCTGAGTTTATACCAGCCCAAAATATTACGGATCCTCCACCGTAAGGGGTGATTACCTCAAACACACTTCTGCGAAACGTTCTCCAGGTGTTCTTATGACTCGCTGACGTAGATCCTCACCACTAATCGACATACGAGCTTTATCGGAGAATAAAACACTATTCCAGTCTTGTTGAGTTCATGACGAAAAATTTTGAGCGAATCTCAATCTGGCAACTCGATGCTCACGGAGCAATGCAAGGCCCCGAGCTGGGCGATAGTTACGTATATTGACGGCGTAAAGTCTCCTTCTGACTGTCTATGGACTTACTCATGTACTTCTGACGTCCTCCAGGTTCTGTTTGAGATCCACGTCCGTAACTTGACGATTTCGTAGCGCTTGACTGACTATGAAGCGGTCGTCCAGTGGCTTAGTGCACCGTTTTCTTCCAGAACCGGGCCTTCTACTGACGGAACCCGTTTCTCGGTATCGTTGCCAGGTCCTTTGGACGGTGGAACCGCTCACACTATATTGCTGCGATACATAACATTGGCTACAGCCTTCTTCAAGCAGCGCAATAATGTTACTAGCTCTTATTTTGCTAGAGAACAGCAAACAGAAGTGAACTAATGCAGCAAAGAGCAGTAATTTAATTAAAATTTATTCGTTAAAATAAAAAACGTAACAAATGAAAAAGAACTTAATAAGAGTTGGATTTCATTTACCGCCAAAAAATATGTTATGTCAGTGAAAGAGAATTTTCATTCAAAAAGAATAAATTTCTAATTTAGAACGTTCGTTTTTATTTGTCAAGATCACTATACCTGCCAGTAAAAATTACATTTAATACAACCTCTTAATAAATAATATTTTGTTAATAATATGACAATATGAAAACCGCCCGTTTTTTATGCAAAAGAGTATTTAAATATATATATATATATATATATATATATATATATATATATATATATATATATATATATATATATACATATACATATATATATATATATATATATATACATATATTTTAGGTTTTCCAGTAAGTTTTAGTCAAAATTTCGGGCCTTTGCTGCAAAAATACTCGAAATTTCTAGAAAGTTTTACTATAGGGTATAAATAGGGTAAAGTGCAGTCAGCGTCGAAGCTTTAAGTAAAGTAAACAATATTTTAGTTTTGATATTTAAACAACCACTTTAATCAAATAAGCGTACGGTATATTTCAAATTTTGTCACGAGAATTCTCGAAAACATTCTCATATTTTATAAAAAGTTCCTCTGAAGAAATACGTGTTCCAACCTATGATCCACTCTACAAACGACTCACATAAGATTCGCATTCAGTCGATACTTTTTCGATTTCCGTAATTATTGATTGATGGTGTTTCAGTACACATAGCTGATATCATGTTTATTCTGTAGCTAGAGATAATAAATTTTATCCAGAGTATAAATCTGTATCCAGAGTATGAAATGATACTAAAGCTATGCTAATACTTCGAGATTTATCTTGCGAAGATCAGTTTTTATAATTTTTTATAACGCTTATTTTATTTTATTATGCAGCTTAATAAAAAAAGACCTTTGAAATTGGTTTTGCTTTAATAAAATTCAATAACACCATAGCTTGTATGATTCCTTTTTCTAATAATCATACCTAGTAATTTTTAGTTATAATCAGTCCGAATAGAATTTATTACCTCAAATTACCATTTCATTAACCTTTAATTGCCATGTTATTAAAAGATTTGTTGTATATTTAAGTAAGCTAATAAATGTACTCTTCAACTTTCGTGAAATCATTTCCAATATTAGACAGCTGAAAATTTATTTAAATAACCTACGAATTGTGTGTACTTTTTTTTTGTCTTTTATCTGACCAGATTTTTTGGTACAAATAAAGTTTATCAAAATATAACAACATAGATATTATTTACGAAGTAAAAATACTCAAATAACGAGTCGTCAGTCAAGGATCGTACTCAATTAGGCATCATAATCATTGAACGTCTAATTCAACAGGACGGGGTTCGCCTTTAAGATGGTTGTTCTCATTCCTGAACTTTTTGAACCAAACCTTTGCCGTCGCGTAATATACGATGGACTAGCTCATTGTGGCGTCTTTCTATCGTGACTCAGACGAAATTAATCTTTTTTTTTTTAAACATATTAAGAAATAAAAGGGTATTTAAATAAGCTTTTTCCTTGCTATTTATTTCCATTTTCATTACGAATTCTCTAAAATTTACAAAGACTGTGTACAAGTGAAAAGAAGTAAATAATTTAGTTTTGCGCAAATGATGGTATTGATATGATGAGACTTATATCTGTATCTTGTTTCATCACATATGAATGTAATGAAACAAGCAGCATTCATTGGATGAGGACAACAGATTAATTATTTATAATAATATCATACAAAAAATTATAAATGATTTCATTAAATTACGGCAACTCTCGTGTTGAATCTACCTTGTCGATTATTATTATTTACTTTACAAAGTATGAGGTTAGATCATTAATCTATATTTGACGGAAATTCAATTTTAAATATTTATACATTAGGTGGAACTTACTTCCATATGACAATTTTTATCTTTATACAAAAATATATAAATTCATACCTAGTGGAAAATCTTTAGAATAATAGTCGTGTTAGCTTAACTAAAAATAGTCGATCGATTTCTCAAGAATAGTAAAATAAAATTTAATTTTTGTATCACTTCTGGATTAATTTGACATCAATCACTTTTTCGATTGAATATATATCATAATGTAGTACTCGCAATTATAGTATGTAAAGTTTATTTATGTAAATATTATGTAAGTGAAATATTAATATTGAAACCGTTCATAAACTTTTTTTACCGATATAGAATATTTCCTATTTGTAGAAAATTTACTCGTCAAAATGCTGCCACTTTTTCTTTTCTAGCGAGCAGGGATGTTGCATCAGGGCAGAAGGTAAAGTAAACTTCCCACCGAAAGTGACATTATCAACTAATATGTTCCAGCGGCCATTACATCAAGTCAGTGCCTCCATTTCCATTGGAGTTTTTTGCCACGGTATTTTCAATGGAAACCTTATAATATACATATCTTATAATATATACTTATACATACAGTAATATTATATTTTTTGATGACTTTCTTTTATTAATTTCAACGTAATTAATACAAATAAAATTATTAATAAGTCTATTAATAGTCGATTACACAATCTACATTTCTTCACTGTCTTCTTTTCTTTCAAATGAAAAAGCCGATATCATCGTAAAGTAATAATAGAAATAGAAAAGCCTAGTCGATATAAATTTTTCTCCTCTATTTGCGTGATTGCGCAATTCAAACTTCTTTCTCATTTTCTCCTATTTTTGTTTTCAACGTCTTTGATTTTTGTTTATTCTATTGGCATATATAAATATCCTAATTCGTGAAAAAATTATTTAATGGTATTATATTTTTATGTGGTAAATAGTATTTTTTTACTTTTGTGCATCAAAAAGTGACAAAATAAATAAGTAATTTTTTGCTCAAATTCTCATATTTTTATCGATTTTTTTCAATCCGGTTTATATGGGTTCATAAACACAGAAGCTTTGCCGTACAACATGACTTGATTTTTGAATTATAAATAAATATGATCAGCATTGTAGTATTCCCTTTAAAACTGATTTAGCGTATTTACTTTTAATATGTAAATATGTGCCATTAAAATAAACCAAACTATAGCTTAACCGTAAAGAGAACTAGTATCTTACGGTTTCTGGATATTCCTACCATATCTAAACCGTTAATAATTTACTAATGACGAATTACTTCTTTCCCCAGAGGCAATCTTATTTTTAAAAAGAACAGAATGTTTCAAAGGATGGAGAAGCATATTTTACGCTACCAATTAAAAGAAACCTGGTAGTCAACGAACAACAAAAATAATGACGTAGTTTACCACAGCCACTGCTATATATTCCTAAAATGCAGGGACTATTTACCGTAAATTGCTTCGCGGTCCATATTTCACGTGAATATTTAACTAGTTAGAGTGAGGGAAGACGTAGCGGTGTTGTGATTGTGGTCTAGTTACTGTTGAAAGTGAAGGGATTTACACTTTATGTTTTCATATATTTATGTAATTTTAACTGGTACTACAACCTATTCAAGATTTAAGATTATTAATTTTTGAACCATAACAATGAGGTATGTTCACGGAGGAATTTATTATTTTCTCGTAGGGATTCATATGATTGTCAGCTGCGTTGTACCTATTTCAAGGAGATAATTGATTTATTCCTCTCTTTGTTTCATTAAAGAGCTTTCAGCTACTTTTACTGAGGGTTTATGTAATATCAGTAAGGTAGGCAGTTGAAATGTTAGTCCTTACATATCCACAATAAACAATCTATGCAAGTATAATGCACCCTAATGGTATATTTCCTGATTTTTTCGCGCATTGCTGCTATTTCAATACTTATATGTATAATACATTTGCAATCCTGGCATGTTAGTAAGGTTGTATTGCGGAAAATATTAAACGAAACTTCAATTTAATTTTAAAATATTTTTCCAATGACGTTCGATGGAAGGCTTAAAAAATTCGCAATTTATTATCTTGAATAACATCTTTCTAAGTAGTAAGGCTACGACAGACAGACAAACAGATGAATATGACAGTATTATAAAAGTTTTTTGGTTTACTACGGGACTCGATGGAAAAAAAACAAGTAAAATGTGAAGTGAAAACAATTTCTAGATTTTTTAAATATTTAAAGACTGGAATAGTTTTCTATTATCCATGTGTGCATTTGCTAATCTCAAGGCTGCATATTGTGGAAAGATGAAAATAAAACATTCAAAAAATTAATCGTATAGATGAAATTATTTATTATTCTACTTGTTTATTGAAATTACTTGTTTTTAAAAAGTACGTATGTGTCTCGGTTCAACTAATTTAAAATTTCGGTAAAACTATATCAGAATGAGTGTTTACTTATTATGTATGAAACAAGACATATTTTTTATTATATTAATGTAATTTTGTAGTTCTCGTTAAGTTAAATAACATTTCCCTGTTAATAGCATTTGTCTATAAAATCAAACTTTTTATTTGCCGTTTAAATAAACGTTTAATTTTTAAATTAATTTAAGGTCCCAAAAAACGCAAATATAAAAAAAATTAATGTTAGCTCTTCGTTTAAAAATATAAGTAACATGAATAAATATGATTTAAAAGTAACTATCAAATAATGTAAAAAAATTATTGAAAAATTTTAATTATTTCGCTTTTTTTTATTTTTTATATAAAAGAAGCAATATAAAGATATCAAATTTAATTTTAATCTAGAATTCCCTCTTTCTTTATTTTTCTTCTATGTTCCGTTTAGGAACATCTCTACTCAATTTACAGAAGTAATCCTCTTACACTGATATGTTCTAGCGCCCGTGATATCTTTTTTTATTATAGATATTTTTTAGCAAAATCGTGCACCATGTTCGTCAGTCATATGACCACAGATTGTAATAATGTGGTTAATGACTATTTCCAGAAAGTACCTAGAAATAAAATAACTTGTTAATAACGCATTTGCATCTACTTTGACTGATACAAAAAATAACGATGGACATGTAAAGTAGGATTTGTAATAATTTATTTTCTTAATAGTTTGTAAGATTTACGTAATATCTTTCCACAGAGACAAAACAGCCTCCATAGGCACATTAAACTTAAATATTTATTATACTCTTCCAGTTTCAGTTCGGTTCGGACGGTTCACTATCAAAAACCAGACAGAAGATAATAATGGAACTGGCGTTGACCCCGAAATTTGAAAATTAGTTGAACTAAAGTATCGAATTATGTCAGACGTATTTGTAAACAAACAGAAAGAATTTTTCGTCAATATCTTAGAATCAACAAAATAAGAAAAGTGGGACAACCTAATAACATGCACAAGATAATGACGATGAATGTATTTTAAATGTACAACAATACAGATGTGCAAATTGCAATCACACAGCTAACAATTCGCAGTTATGGTAATTGTGCATTATACAATCATTTTAATTTAAATATTAAAGCATTTATGGACTTCAGTTTAAAAATTGGAATACATTATGAATGTAAAATGGCTTCAGTGCCAAAAAATGGAAATGTCCAATTTGTTTACAATAAACTTGTTCTATTTAAAGTCTCTAATTTCGGACGTTCCTATTCAATTTCATTGGTATTGATGGCTGGTTGTTCCTTACCTTACCGTATCTTACTTTAATTTGGCTTACCATTCATATCTTACTTTAACTTTACCTTACTAAACCTTATCTTAACGTAACTTACCTTGTATTAACGTACTTTGAATTACTTTACCTTAGCTTACTTTGCCTTGCTGGAAGTTCGGATGGGTATTTATTTTGATTTATGGGTATTCGTGCAATTAGATTTTTTTTTCAAATTGTCTTTCATTTTGAATATATATAAAATTAGGTTAGTGTATTAAGTAATTACCGCCTAAACTCTGCGACCACTAATCCAGCTGCTTGCCGTCGTGACTATAGATAAAACCTCCTATAACAAGAGAGAAGCATCTCCCAGCAGTTGACAGTTATCCTTGTTGATCTCAAACATGGCAATATTTACGGAGGTTCCTCTCATACTAATACTGAGCAACGTTTATTCTAAGACTTTTGGAAATTCACAGAAAAATTTACGCTACTCCATTCAAACTTATCAGCTCATCTCAATAATTTGTGTACAGGGTCGATTATTAATTTGTGATTTTCCAAAGTCATAACACAAAAGTTGTTCAATATTAGGAAAATAGGAAACTCTGTTCCTAAATATTACAATATTGGAGATTAATGTCTACATGGCATAGCTTTTGAGGATGAGGTAATGTTACACCGATGTTGAAGAACAAAGTATTAATACTAAAGGTATCCGAGTTTGTCATTAATCGTATTTTCTGTTATATGATACGTTTTTTTATTATTAAAAACAAAAGCGTTTTACATTATGTTTATTAATAGCTTCATAGAGGTCTATTTCAATGATAAAACTTTATCGATGAAAAAATGCACTACTATATAACAATTTATCTATATATAGTCAGTAAGTGTAATCAAAATGGAGACATTCAGTTTATTTCGTTCTACTCATTATCTTCTAAATAATCATTGAAAAATTAAAAATTATGCTGTTCGACGAATAAATTCTATCTAGTTGTTAATCTGAAGATTTAAAAATCCGCTTCAATACAAATGATAGTGTAATTCGTAATTAAACCAATCATATAGCAAAAAACGTCAATTTGTACAATATTTTGGGGAAAGAGACTAAATTTTTAACACCGAAGTTATTGTAGTAGGTGATGTACAACAACAATTATGTCTTTTAATATAAGTTATTTGCAATATTCTTTGCATAAATGTACTATCGAAAAAGACGCTTGTTCAGAAATAAAGAAAATAAAAACATTTTATAAAAGCCGTAATGAAGCTAGAAATTCCAAAGAATGAAACAAAATAAGGACGCCCATATCAAAAGGCTATATTACTATGGTTAAAGTATCATTAACGAAGTAAGCAGTAAACAAAGAAGCAATAAAAACAATTCCTGAAAGAATTAGTATTAACTTGTAATCAGTGGCATTATCTAATTTTTAATGACGCTAGAAATTCGAGAGAAATAAAAACAGTAAAGAAGCCCATATCAAAAAACTCTTGCTATGTTGAGAGACCTCATAAGCCGTGTATGATTGAAGAAGTAAAAAAAGAGTTGCTGAAAGGATTTGTATTGATTCCTTGTCAGCAGCATGATTTGGAATGCACTTGTATCAGCGCGTAAGCAGAAGTAATTAACAGATTCTTGGTTTTCCAAAGTATGCAAAAAATATGTGAATGCGAATTACACTTCATTAATTACACAAATTTTACACGGGAATGGATCCATGATAATCGAAATCAATAAAATTAAGAGATCATTCATCCCATACCATTAATGTAAAGATTTTGGAAGCGAGATTTGAATTAAAGATGACAGAATAAAAGTTTGTTATGTTACCCTTTCCTCTTATAATTTCTATTTACAAAATGAAAAAAAAATTAATGATTGCTTCGTGACCTAAAATAAAAAGTAACTGAAAAGATTTTATTTAAAAAAACAACCCCAAATACAAAATAAAGCTTTTTGAAGGTAATTTTATAAAGAAGGTTAATTAAATTTTTGCGTTTCAACAGTCAACTAATTGTAGGGAATTGATGCAATCACAACTCGTTTAGGTATTAAACATGACATACCACATGTCATTAGGTGAAAGGAAAAGAGCGGCGAGGAAATGTGGTATCTTTAATAATAACTTTACAATAAATTATATCTTTGATAACAACAATTATCTTTCGTGATTTTTAAAAAATATAAATTTCGTATTTTTGTTCACGCTTTGATATAGTTCCTTTCTCGTCTGTTTTATTTAGCTTACGGATAAATGTGTTCTTACGGGGGTTACGAGAAGGTAAGTTTCAAACATTTGTGGTTTCTTCAGGGCTCGAACATGAAAGATTTTAATGAGTCCAAAAATATTTCCCCTGCTATTGTCCTAATCTTTTGTCCTTAAAATTTTTTATGATTGAAGACGGTCAACGCTGTCGATAAGTTACTGCTATATATGCTCTCATAAAGCTACATATGGAATATATAATCATTGTACTTGGTCTTGGATTGGTCAATGGATAAAATCCGAATTAAAGTTAGAATAATATTAACATTTGTTTTTGTTGTATTGGCATAATTTTAACTATAAAAAATAAATAAAATTGGCAACCAAACAGATAGAAAACACAATTTTTTATTTTATTTATAATGTAAGCGATAAAAATATTGTGCCTAGGTTATAAATTAGTTGCACACTGACAAGCGGCGTCGATATGAGCGTAGAGTTATTATACAACTGATAAATATATGTTATAAAGTGGCCGGATTTTATAAATATAATAATGATTTCTAATTAACGTCTATGCATCCTCTTGCGGTATGAATATAGAAGGGACGTTTGAAAAAAAAGAAAAACTCAATAAAAACTCAAGTGAATTGCCCAATTTTGCGGGTGACGTTTTGTCCAGAGTTCGTAGTTTGTCTGTTTTGTTTATTTATATACTTTTTAAGGTTAAAATTGTATATCTGCCATTCAGAAATTAGCTAAATTAGAACCAGAACGATATAATCAAAAACTAGCTTCTGTAGACAATTTGGATTTTTTTATTTGGATGCCGGGATTTTTTTTAACCCAAGACTATTGCTATGTTTCCGCAAATCAATTTTTATTGTTTAATCGATATTAAAAGTTTGTTGTGTTCTACAAAAATGCAAGTTTTTGTGCTGTCGAGATATGTGAGCAAAATATTTAATATACGAGTACATCTATCTATTGATATATTATAGGACTAAATGTGTATTATTCAGTAAAACATCGAGTTTCATCGATTAAGTCTACGAATCATGAACAATGTTATTACTAACGTTGAGGGAAAATTCTTTAGCCATTTTAGCCTAATTGATTAAAAAACTTTTATTAGTACTTAAGAATACATTATCAAAAATCTTAAAATTTTCAAGCTAGAGAGTCTATGGTGAGATCGGGTAAATGTTCAAAACTATACAAACATCTAACTTGAAACAGCTTGTAAACAAAGCGTTCGAACAGAAAATAGAGACTTAGTATCCTATTGAAAGTCAAAAATATTAGAAAGATATGACAGATATTGAAGAGTAAATCCGAAAATATTTGGTGTTTAGTTTCCCATGGCCACCAAGGTCCACCGAGGTTGATGTAAATGGTCAACGAGAAAATTTATTTAATCATATATAAAAGTGTTTTGCTTTAATTATTTTCTTCCAAATTTACACTGCTACTGCGTAGTCTACAAATAAAACCGCATACATTACAAGAAGTCTACGTTGGCCGTAGGCAGCGTTCCTCTTAACAAATGACAGTAATTAAACATCCGCCGAAGTAATCACACAGAGCCCGCATAATCGTCGCCTCGCTGCGTAACGACAGCTTATAATCACCTCGCTAATGTTAAATGCTCACCCGCACTGGCGTAATACGGTTTTGAAGTAGTAAACAAACCTTGATAACGGGGTGATGTATTGAAACTAGCAGGTTATTGCTGAAAATGTGTTTAGTTTTTTTATCAAAAAAATAATTGTTTTCGCAATGAAAAATGAACATTAATATACAGAGTATACCATCATCATTGATGACGTTTTTCCACTTTCTGATAGAGCCATCATCTCATCATCCTAAAACTTCTGTAGAGTAGAAAATTAAAAAAGCAATTTTCGCAGGCCCTTTTAAAGTCAAATTTACACCAATAAAATGATTGCATATTGAAACAAATGGTAGTCGGACGGTATAAAATTTGGAACATATCCTGAACTTCTTTCATTTTTCAAACAAACCCAGCTCTCTCAATTTTTGTCTAGTTATCAAACACGTGCGTATTCTGGTATTTTGATGGTTAAATACGACTCTATTGTTTACTTGTGGCTGCTTTTTTCATTGATTTATTTCAGCCACAATACTTGTTGAAAACAGAGATTAATTGTTTGACCAGAAAGCATCTGTTCATAATGGAAGATCTCCTGTTTTGATTGGAATTGTACTCAAAACACTATCGCCAAACACACCACATCACCTTTTGGCATAAATCTGGACTTAAACATAATTGGTGGTACCGCGCCTTTTTCATCCACTTCGCATTCGCTATAGCTTGGCCGTAGGTTAGCTGTAGCTTGTAAGTAAGTAACTTTAGGGAAATAATTCCACACTATCATATGATCAATATTCAACTCCGTAGTTCTATCATGAATAAAAATATACCGTATTCTTATGATTTCCCATTCATTTTTCCGTGATTGGTCGACGAGATCGATGTTTATTTTTGATATCAAAATTTTTTAAACAAAATCTAGCAAACCATCTGTTTGCGGTTACTTTTGATGAAATGAAGATATATCATGTAGATATCGCCAGTAGCGCAAATTTTCTCATAAATCTTTAAAACATTCCTGCTTTTATAATAATAATACAGCAAAATATATAAAATTTTTACATGAGAACTCCTGCACCCATTTTCCAGCCTTAATCATTTTTCATAGGATTTTCAAATGTGACTATAATTTATTTTATAAAATTTTACCTTTTACCCGCCGTTATATATTACTAGATACGTTGTCTATTTCCAGAGTTATACGATTTCTAATATACTACGAATCTATTATTTCTAAACGAGAGTCCAATAAACTATGAATCCGTTATTTCTAAACAGACCAACGGTGAATTTGGCATACAACTGAACTATAATCTGGATTTACATATAGACTACTTTTAACGTAATTGAACTAGTTTTAGTGAAGAATAGCATTAAAAATATAATAATAAAATTGTTTTTGGATTTTTAGTGAAATATTTGAATATCCCTTTTCATATTTCTGATTAATCAATTAAAAATATTTTAGTAAAAACGTTTACATTTAATTCAAATCTATCTCAGAAATATAAAATGTAGTATATTGAAGAAAAAGTATTAATTATAGTTGCTGCTTGCAATATTTTTTCTTTACACATAAATAATTGAAGCAATTAAGCAAGTAAAAAATATTATAAATTCTTGGAAATTGATGTTTATCTCTTACTCCGTTTAAATTGATCCCTTTCTGTAAAAATTACCCGATACACAGAAAATGCAAAATTTTAACATTTAATACGAGTTAGGAAAGTAACAGACAGAGAATTTTTTTATGAAAATATGTTCTTTACCAGAGTGGACATGTCAGTGTTAATGGTAATACGAGAACGACTGCAATGTTAACGATAACAGTGGATATGTCATTCATAAAGAAAAGAATCTCTTTCAAAAAAAAATTTCAATATTCATTTTGAGTAAACTGTCTTGATTTTCTGAAATTGTTCGCCAAACCGTTTATTGTCAATGTCAATAATTAGTTTTATTAATTAACTAAACAAGAATAATAAAAAAACGTAATTACATTGACAATTAATAATTCTTATTTTGAATTATTAGAAAAAAAGTACTCAATAACTTCAGATGGAATTATATTAAAATACTGAAATTATAAAAATCACGTAAGAAAATTGAGGCAAGGGAAATACGCATAAACTCGTATCGCCATCTAACATCGTACTTGACATGCATAATTTATTTTTATCACCTTTTACAATATTTATTTCATAAAAATGTTATGGCATCATATACAATCTGAAATTTTAGCCAACAATTCTAGTGCTTGTGCCAATCGTGACTTTGGACTAGGATAACTTCATAAAAAGTGTTTGTAGATATGAATGGAAATAAGAGATTTTTCTGTCAGAATCTGCATGTTTGACAAATATTGTATGAACCCTTAATATGTTTCTTTAACCGCGAAGATACAGACGAATAATATGATAGAAGAGGGAGGTAGACTGATGAACGTACGCACGAACAGATAAGCAAGATTAATATAACTATAGATCTTCTGATATGGAAATCCAAAATTATGAATGTCGATTTATAACTATTTTCTTCTTAATTATATAAATTAAAAAGCGAGTCAAATTTTTAAATACGTCTTTCGTGGTTTGAACATTAATCGAATTATAAAATTCACTCTAGTTAGTTGTTATGCTATTGTATATTTATATATTATTTTTCATAATATTATATGATATATTCCATTATACATATATTGAAAAAGTTGATGATTAGGGTACGAAATTCAGGAACAACATGTATTTCCTATATTTTGGTTCGATCCCTATTCTTACATATATCAAGTTTCCAGTTATGCTACTAGTTTCAATATTATCCTGGAGTAATCACATTGAATCACGATGTAATTTCCTGATGCCAGGGTAATTTTAACATGCTACATGCGATCACTGGGTGCTCATAAAATACCTTATTCAAATAATTTATATTGGACTGGTACGTAGTCACCTAGACTTTGGATAGTTCCTCTTTTATAATATATCCAAAACCAATGCCACCAAAGTGAAATGCATGATGATAAATGCCTTACAACTTCTGAAAACTACTCAGCCCAGCCTCATTGCCGGAGTACCTCAAGGTGGTGTTCATTATCCACTTATTTTTTCTATTTTCAT
Source organism: Druceiella hillmani (assembly GCA_039881145.1). Lineage (NCBI taxonomy): Eukaryota > Metazoa > Arthropoda > Insecta > Lepidoptera > Hepialidae > Druceiella > Druceiella hillmani. The sequence goes on along the minus strand of JAYKKI010000012.1, from coordinate 37,994,534 downwards.
TGATCCTGTAATTAAACTATTTTCCTCCAACTATAAATTATATGCTGATGATCTCCAAATATACTCTCACTGCAATGCCGATAAAATGTCTTCGTGTATTGATATATTAAATACAGACCTACATTTGATCAGTCAGTGGGCTAGTAGGCAAGGTCATTTGATTAACCCAATTAAATCGCAGGCTATTATCATCGGTAGTCAGAAACTGTTGTCAAAAATATCTATATCTGAATTATCACAGTTATTGATTAACGGTTATGTTACTCCTTATACTTCGACTGTAAAAGATCGTGGTTCTTCTTTTCGAAGAGAATTTCTCCTGATAATTGATCAACATCTCACATGGCATTCTCAAGTAAATAATGTTAGTCGTAAGATTTTCTTCAAAATACACTCTCTCAAACGGCTTCAAAATTTTCTTCCACTGCGAACTAAAATAAAAATATGTCCAACTTTACTTCTGCTTTACTTCTGATTATGGGAATATGTGCTATTTTAATCTAAATGAACATTTACTAAATAAATTAGAACGACTTCAAAACATGTGCATTCCATACATTTCGGTCTTAAAAAAATTTACCATGTATCCAAGTATCGTTCACGTCATAAATGGTTAAAGATTCGTGATTGACGCAACCTTCATCTTGTACGTTTTGTATATAATAGCCTCAATAATTCCGTTTCCCATACCTGTCATCCCACGACCTCGAACTACGATCCAAAAATAAGTATCACTCAACATAGAACGGAATTTTATGGCGAATCCTTCACCGTACATTCCACTCGATTGTGTAATGAACTGACTACAAATATACAAAGTGCGCCCTCGTTGTCTGTGTTCAAAAGTCGTCTGAAAATACTTTATCTATCATAATTTGGGAGATCCTAATCCCTTCCATTATAACACATCCTTATAAGTGTCGTGTTGCTCTGGTTTTAAAATAATATTATTTTATTACCACATAATATTATATACTTTATTTTTTTTTTTAAGTAGAATTAATTAATGTTTAAAACTCACTTACAGTCTACCACAGCACTTAAAGTTCCCATCAAAATCATTGTGGTTGGCTGTAAGACATTGCTCGTGTAGCAATAAGTCTGCCACTGCGTACTTAGTTTTCTAAGCTTGCAGAAATAAATAAATTAATAAATAAATAAAAAAGTAAATAAAAATAAACTGAAAACTACAATTGCTATTTTAATGGGCGCAGAAGTCATTCATCAAGTGATCCAATACCAAACTTGTAATAACCTCTTTAGCACATACATTCTAATAGCATCTCACATTACATACAGATAATGACTTGGAATAGGACAGGCTATTTGGAAAAAATCAACCTCCGAAATGAATAATCAAAGTTTGAATGGAAATTTATATAATTTACTGTTTTATTATCGTGTATTATTTAAGTATATTTTACTTATGTACATTATGTATTTGACTATAATACTCTAATTTTATTAGTAAGTGTAGGAGGTATAACAAATTTCTTCAGTATAAACTTTATGAATACATCGCCTTCTCTAAATATAATAATAATAAATAGAAAATGCTCCTTCTCTCACAATATATTTTTGTAATATATAGTCAATGACAGGAGTCAATGCTCGCTATACGAGTTATATATATATATATATATATATATATATATATATATATATATACATATTAAACTATTTCTTTCTATCTTATCTTGAGTAAATTAATAAATGTATAATAAATAAATTTCCTCTCTCCACATTTTTAGCTCAACTATTCAATCGTTTTTTATGGAATTTGGCTTCATATTAGAAGTTTCATATATGTATACACAAAATGCATTTTATTTCAATTAATACTAATTCCACACGAATGAGGCCGCGAGAGACAGTAATTTATAACTTATAACAGAAATTAGCTTATACTTAAACTGAAGAGAAATTTCTTTACTTTTCAATAGTTTTTCCAAGCCATTTGTAAAAGTCCTTTACAAAATTAGTGTCCAATATTAAATACAATAGATATTTCTAGGTGTTGTGGGTCTCATTAAAGTATAAAAAAAAATATTAAATTATATTGTCGATAACTTTTAATAATTTCTTGAATATCATTATTATTATATAATAATCGGTAAGTTTATTTTAAGAAAAATAAAAATTGGATGTAAACTGTAAATTGACGAGATCATTCTTCCCCAGTAATAACCGAAGTCAAAATTTATTCGAAAGTTAAAATTTATCGAGCACAAATTGATTTGTCTTAGAACTTTTTAAATAGCTCCTCAATTTATTTGAAATTTGAGATATTAGAAAATTCTTAATTTATTTTCTCACTGAAGTTTTTCTTAATTCAAGTGTTTATATTGGCTATGTTTAATTATTTAACCAGGTTTGCTGAACGAAATTGTTATTGCGAGATTTTAAAACGTGGTACAAACGGTTTAATTAATTTCAGGCATTCACCAAGAATCTTTATATGCTAACAGAAAATTATAAAACAAAAGTACTAACATCGGTCACATTAAGTGTGGAAAGTGAGGTGAGAAATGCTCAAATGTATAATATACATATAATAACATTATTTCAATATATATGATAAACATCATTTGTGTTAAGTTTTGTATTTCCTCCATTGAATGTTTGTATCATTGACGTAGTAGTTCATGTAATAATAATTTAACAGTATTTTAATATCCAGGCTTATTTACTGACTCATTACGTATTAAAGAAGATATGTGTTGCAATGTATAATGTACCAGTTAATGTGTCGGAGGGAGTGATGCAACTTGTTCACTCTTTACAAGTTCGTCGTCATAACAGCATTTGTGATAGACGAATATTGACTACGGGTGTTTTATTTATTGAACCTACACCACATGTACATCATCTTCTATTCAAAATGTCGGATTCACCAAATGTCGGATTCACCACATGTATCTCCGGTTCAAAATGCCGGAGTTGCCGGTGTCACCACATGATGTATATGTGTATCTCCCGTTCAAAATAATGTTAATTGTATTTGCCGTGAAAACGTTTTTAAATATCTTTTCTTAATTTCTAGCTTTAATATGACGTTAGATAATTCTGGTATTTAGTGAAATAATGTAAAATATGTGGTAGGAAATTGTAGATTTTTTTGCTTCCAGCTGAGCAAAAATTATTACATAATAACAAAAATTAATTAAGATACTGCAAGGCCACCCTTGCAGTATCTTTTATTGTAAAAATATAATAATATAATGTATTATATAAACGATGAAATAATAAAATATGTTTTTATCACATTGAAAATAAATATAAACACGTAATTAATTTCACTAGCTATGTAAGGAATACCAGTAAATAACTGGAAATATCTTAAGATATTTATTAAGATCTAACAAAATTTCCTCAACTCATACGACTCTTACTTCTGTTTGTATTCTAAACTTATTTCACATTACAACACTGATTGCTATTTAAGCCAACCTCTTCAATAAGACGAGACTATCGTATACGGCATCGCATTTCTCTACAAGAGGTCTACCATGTAAACAGCTGTATTTAGATCGAATAAAGGTTATCTACTTCCGGAGTAATGTAATGGCCCAATGGCATATCTTAGACGGTGACGATGCTTCCGGTAAGTAGTCCGCTCCGTCGCCCACCAAGGCGCCGCTGCCTGTCTAACAGGAAATGAGAAGTACTAACTCTCCGACAAGTCACTTTTATTTTTTGTTGAACGAAAACTTTTTCGTAACATGAGTCAATTTAAAAGTAATATTTGCATGAGAGTCTGAGACATTTAAGACAAACATAATGTATCGGTTAAGCGCCAAGCCACAAAAAGCGTCAATTTCCTGTTACATGGTTTGCGCACAATAAAAAATATATTTCACCATATTTTGTCATTCTCATAGCATATACTTATACGTGCATTTTAGGTAAAAAAATAATTGACAATATCAGTACTGAAATTGGTCTCAAAGTTTAAATGATTTACGCGTTTTTTAGTTCTCATTGAATTATAAAAACAATTGTTGCATGTTTTAACTAAGTGATGAATTAAAAACGCAGTGGAAAGAATTTTTATTCCAAATCAATACAAAGTAGACAATAATTTTTATTTGTTCTTCGTTAAATATTTAATTAATTTAAATATTAAATAGTGCAGTTATTTATATAACTAGAAGTATTTAAGGAAAGAAGCCATAGAAACTAATAGAGAATAATTAAAAATAAAAAGGGCATTTTGAATAAGCAATAGTTTTGGAAAACTTAATTCCTTCTAAGTGTCGAAGACATTTTTTATAAGGAACTGAGATATCGAAAACAATGTTATTCATAATGGTCTTTGTAAACAAATCTACTAACAATTTACGAAAATATCAATACGTACAATAAAACGATAACAAGACCATATCTGTTCGCATATACCGTAAACAAGAACGGCGAAAACTGAATGAAACTTTAGTTATGATTATCTTAGAAGTTTGGTCAACATTTGCAATAGGAATCGACAACATTATTACTCCACTTTACTATTATTTCCTTAATTAACATATGATTATTTAAATTAACAACAACGATGTCTTTTTCTTTTTTAAACAACCAACATAAATTTGTATATTTATAAATACCCATTAGATGAAGATATTTAACTGATTTTTTATAAATGTTATTAATTCAATGACCTTATTTTTGTATTTTGATGTTAATGACTACGGTATCATAACTATTTATTAGGTCTTAGGGTACTCTCCCGAAGGCAACTCACAAGGAGTGAGTTTGAAATCTAGAAATGTGTCACATAGCACGACTATGCCCGAGCAGAGAGCGGGAAATATTTCTAGCTAGCAATGATTCCTTTACCATTGCCCCATTTACCTGAAGCGAAGCGGTTAAGTTAAAATAAATCTGCTGTAACTCTAGTTCCTCACCGACTCTTTATTCAATGTACCGATAGTATATCGATCAAAGCATATCTCTAAAATTTTAATTCACATTTAAAAAGTATTCTCACGTTCATTCAAAATTTCAAAATAAAACTGCTGAATATTTCGTAGCGTAATCTTGTAATCACTCATAATCATTGAAAACGCAGTGTAAAAGAATCGTTGAAAACGCAGTGTACAAGAATCGTTGAAAACGCAGTGTAAAAGAAAATTAGAAAAATATTTTTTTTCAACTGTTCATAGTATGTTTCTTTGACCATAATTTTAAGTAACACTTGGATTGAATTTCTTTGTATTCAAATGGTTGGTTGGTTAATATATATATATATATATACACACATATATATATATATATATATATATATATATATATACACACACATATATATATATATATATATATATATATATATATATATATATATATATATATATATAATGAATATCAGCAACACAACTAATTTCAAAAATTCACGATAAATAACCAAAAATTAATCGTAATTTTTGATTGAAGAAATAATGTACTTTCATTATTTCTTTCGTTATTGAAATAATAGCGTCACTATGTCCATAATTAAATTTGATTTTTATGAGCATTAAATATACTAATCCCACGGTGCTTCTTAGGGAATATTTTGTCAAGTAATTAATATATATTTTTGAACCCAATAAAACATAATTAGTAAAAAAAAATTAGAAAAAGTAGGCTGAATGGATAATTAAAGTTCAATTACGTTTAATTTTCATAATTTTTTTCAATTTGACATTCAACTTTTTTTCACTAAAAATGAAACTAGTGTTAATGGCGTAAATATTATCATCTAAACTGTCATTATTTCATATTTTTAGGTGGTTTTACAACTACATTTTAAAAATCGTTTTAATTAATCACCGTTTAATACGTTTATGAACAAAAAATATTATTCTATATAAAAGTTCAGAAGCAAAAAAAACAAAAACATTACGTCCTTTGTACTTATCGGATTCGATTTAAATTACTTATATTAAATATATGAAACAAAAATATATTTCTCATTAAGGACGTAATTATAAAATTCTACCCCTCGGGAATGATATTTGCTAGGTGTAAAATTATTAATACGCTCAAAGCGTTACCGTTTCTTGTTGTGCAACAAATTTAGAGCCTGTACAAATAATCTTGAAGGTTTATATTATAAATAAAATGAAGATATATGGTATTTGTTTGGTAGCTTTTTTAATTTATTTTTCTTTTTTAAAACTACGACAATACAACAATAAGAAATAATAGTGTTATTCCAGTTTTAATTCAGTTTTCAGCCATTCAATAAGCCAGCTAATCAGAATAGCTATGTACAATTTATCTTCTACATACGATTTTATCAAGGCAACATTAGATAGCAATTGACGATGTTGGTCGTTATTAACCTCTAACAATATAAAATATGAAAGAATAGGATAATTGCAGAAGAAATATCTTTAGACTCATTTAAATGTTTCATACTATCAACCTTAAGGAAACCACAGATAATTAAAATCTGTCGTCTTGTGACTTCAGTAAAAAACATGGCAGTCAAATGAGAGTCAAATTAAAAACCAGAAAAAAAATTATATGAATGCATGAATAAAAATATAATATTACTAATTATTTATAATTACGAAAGATCCTCATATGTACGATGTCCTGTCCAACTCCTAATCCAGATTTCATTAATTTCTCACAACTCATTGTGCGAAAAAGGGCCAATATTTAAATTAAATTACCCAAACATTGTCTTTCAAAGCTTCGTTTTATAATTGAGTGTTTTGTTGCAATAAAATATTTTCATTCAGTCATGTAAATATTTATTTATGGTACTCAATGTAGCTAAAAAACGAATCAATATTAACCTTTTTATATTTGCAAATATAAATTGTAACAAGAAATGGCTATAAACTTTGGAAGCGTCAAGGTGCTGATATGACAAACTCTTATTCTGATCATTTTTATTGTGTCGCTTTCAAAATCTTAGCACTAATGGAATGTGATGAATGATCTCTTAATATCATTAATATCAATTATCGATGATCCACCAATTCTGGAAGCAAAGCGATTTGATAAAATTTCACTAAAGGTGATTCCATGTGAACATTCTGGGATTGATCATTTGTCACTTTAAATTCATATTTTTAATTATTAATACCAGTCCAGATCGCAAACGAATCGAGCTTTGATACGAAGGTGACCTTTTGTTTTATAAAACCACAGATGCCTTTTATCGATATAAATTTTACCATAATCTGGATGCAAATTGAGTCTGAACGATAGGTACATAATTTCTACAATTCCGCCTGTGTACTGGCCGTATGATGGGGATATGCATAAAAATAATATTAATTGTCTGTTAATAAACTGCATTTCTCAGTGTTGATATGTGAAAGTGTTGCTAACTTCTGAGTACAGTGCATTTATTATTTATTCCACTGTTTATTGATAGCACATGGTTCAAATCATCCTGTATAAAATTTGGATAACTAAAGGAGTTCAATTTGCATTAACACGTTCTTGTTCACTTTGCCAAACAAAATCTCTTAATAACTTTCAGCTATGCTCAAATCAAAGAAGGTTATCACATTGTTGGGCTGCATTGCGTTCTAAATCATGCTACTGATAGGGAATCGATATCAAACCTTTCAGCAACACTTTTTTTGGTTCTTCCTATATTTCGTCAATTATACCCGGCTTTTTACATCTCTCGCCATAGAAAGAGTTTTTTGATACGGGCTTCCTTACCTATATAAAAAGCTGTCAAACCAGAGTACAACGCGCGCAGAGTACACGAGGAATCGGTGTACATTTAGGCAGCTAAAAATATTTAAGGATACTTAGTGTTTCTATTCAACTATTTGCAAATATTAATTTTATTATTGTAGTCAGTAGAAATAAGAGGGAATGCTAAATTTTAGCATATTTTTGGAATATTCTTTTTATATACAAAATTTAAAATTGTGTGACGAGGCAGTTCTTATATATAGAGGAAAAATAACCTGGTTATTTCCCCCTTTGAATGACTATTCCCCCTGAAGGACCTGCTGGTGGTCGGCTAGGAAAAAACACGCCAAAACCGGCAACGCATCCGTTAAGTGTCAACAGCGGCGCACACTGCAATCTGAGCACAACCCTCCTAACTTGTTAGATCTCAAGATACTAAGAAGCCCAAACCGATAGCGTATAGGCCAATATATCGAGGTATATTGACATATACAGCAGTTTGAGGGTAGAGCAGTTCAGCTCCCAGCCGGTATCGGCAAGCCGGAGGTGGAAGGCTACCCAAACCCTCTCAACGATGTACGGCGCCTGTGGTAAAAAGCTCCGTCGTGCATCAAAGACCATGCCTATTTATGATACTTGATCCATCACGCTGATCCTGACCCCAGCCATCGCTACAGATGGTTTCCACGCCAGCCCTTGAGGACAGCCTCGGGTTTTGTGGGGTAAAGCTGAGCTTTTCTTTATGTCCCAGTCATGTAACCCGGCGAGGGAGTCCACTGCCCTATTCTCTAACTCTCTATAGCTCTTTTCACCAGCAGAGTATCGTCTGCATATATGATGGTACCGCATCCCTTTGAAAAAGGTGCTGGTTCGCGCCCCACATTCTGGTGTGTGGCGCACCTGGGAGATGGAGAAAAGAATTGCTCTGTGGTCGCTCCAGAAAGCACCTGGTTCGTTCCGCCAGCTATGCACATGCCACGCGAGCCGAGACGAGGGTGACATCAATATCACTCTCCCTGAGGGTCATGAAAATATTCCAGGCATTCCAGGCATGTTGCACAGCAGGTGGCCGTTCTGGTTTATAAAATCCTCCAGGATTCCTTCATACAGATTGAGGCATCTCCAGTACCACAGGCAAGAATGCGCATTAGCATCAGCATAGATCACAACTGCGTTCTGCTCGATCAAGCGGAGGACAGCGTTTAGGTGCTCGTAGAAAATTCTGGTGGCCATTGAATACTGAAAATAAATGCTAATTACTACAAGCATGACAGACCAAGAGATATCTGGGCCACTACGCAATGTTATGTCGCTAGATGTTACAAGATTGATGTCGACAGATGTTCCTCTTTTGGTTCCAGGAAAATTGCAGCCTCAGGATCAGGTCTTTTTTCCAGAATGTAGGAAGTTTCCAATTCCAGATTGTACCCTCTTGGGACATACGATTCCTAGAAACACGCGATGCAAAATTTATGATCTCTGAGGGTCATCGAGAGCCTGATCATGACCCTCGAGCCCCGCCTTACATTTAGCTGGGTAAAGTCCAGCTTATTGGAAGAACGCCGTCTGCCTCACAGTTATATCTAAAGCCACCCTGAATGCAGATCAAGCATCAGAGCAAACACGGTTGCTTCGACCTGTAGATTCTCAAGTTGTCCTCTTCCTTGACATCGTCAATTTGGTCACTGGTTTAGTTCCACGTTGAGGTCCATACCTCTCCCTCCCTCTCCCTGGTCTTATTGACATCCTCTACGACTACCTTAGATTATATATATATATATATATATATATATATATATATATATATATATATATATATATCACAAATGTATAACACTAAATATAGTAGCGAAATCGGCTTGCGCTTATTCTAAAGAGACTCAATCTAACTAATTTTTTTAAATTTTAAAGTTTATATATCCATATGTCTTTTAAAACTACTCACTCTATTAATCCTTAAGTCTGTGTCAGGACACTCTTCCAGAAAACTGCGGTTTCCCTGTGAAAACATATTTTCACTTTAAAATTACGTATTCACTTTCAGTGACATGACACAAAACTCTATTTCAAATTAAATTTAAGTCAAAAAACTCGAAATTATCATATCAATCATTAGATAATTGATTGGTGACTATTATTGCAGGAGAAAAATAACCAAAACCACAACGTTAATATATTTAATTATTTCTCGAGTGAGGAATGTCCGCAAGCGTGGCGAAGCTTACGAACAGTATAGAAATTAAGAGGCAATATTCCCGCCATAATAAAACAGATTATGCATTGAGTGTTTCCTTCCGTAGAGTTTTCTGCAATATTGAAGGAAGGACGATGCGCTAGATAGAAGTGGTCGCCTTGTTTTTCGCACAAACATATTTTAAATTAAAGAACTGTTGCCGTAGACTGGTATAGAAGCAATTGTTTGCCACGTGTTTTGGAATAAGTTCGAGTGACACTCTCACAATGCAATCCTCCTTCATAAAGACAACGACCAAATACTTGACTATGTCGGGTTATGGATCATCCGCCATACAGCTCTGAACTTGAATCGTGCGATTTCTATTTATTCTCAATATTAAAAGATACTACAAGGACTATTATTCTCGGACGTCGAAGTAGCGCTGATTACATTAGAATGGTCGTGGGAAAAACGTCAAAAGAAGAGAAGATCAACTTCTCTAAGTGGTTCCATTGAAATAAATTACAAATTTGCTAATCTATTCTGTTTTTGATATTCCAAAAATGTTTAGTGTTACTTCTCGTATATATCCCGTATAAATTCAAAGTCACGCAGAGCAGTAGAGGTACTGTGTTACAGTAATTATATAGTAGCTGTAAATATTTAAGAACAATCTGATTATGAGGTCAATAAAACTGTAGAATTCGAAACTTCTAATGAATATGAATATTAAAAACAAGGTATCAAGTGGAAAATTTTCAAAAAGATAAAGAATGAAACCGCAATCGATTTTTCACTTGATTTTCACCCTTCACCCACCTGGCGTGAACAAATTGTTTCTTTCATTATAGTTTTATTGTAGCCGCCGCTGATTAGCGCGCGCTCCCAGAGAATTCATTAAACCCAGTTAGGTATTATCGAGCGACAATCGCAAAGTAAATAAACTTGAATACTTTCTTTTAATGCGTTTCTTTAATGGACTTTTGAAAGTTATTTCAATATTTATCTAAAAATCAAGTGATTGCGATATAAAAATTCATTAAAAATATTAAAGAAGTATGTCAAATGTACTATTTTTATGCATAATATTTTTATTCGGTTTATAATATCATAACTATCAACAGTATTTACTCGCGGAGTAGTTGTGTATACTTGATATAAACAATTATATTTTATTCCATATTAAATAATGCTCTTCACATTCTATTACACGCTTATGATTAAAATAAAAAATAAATAACATATCTACTGTTCCCAGGTACAAAAAATATACTGAAAACATATTTTTTTATCGCAAGAAATGGAATATTTCATTATTATACACACGTAAAGTGGAATGGGCTGCGTCGAAGTGAAGCCACAAGTTTTTAACATGAACACATCTAGATAGAGTTGAAATAAAAATGGAATTATATATCAAAACTTCCCACAATTCACGCAGTAGTTAATCCTTGGGAAGACGCTTTGACATCACAAGGAATTGTATTTGTGTTTAACAAATCCCCCTCCGGTAATGTCTGCACTGGTATTAGGCTGAGCCTTGCATTTACGTTTCTTTCCATTTTATATAAACTACTTCGTACGACTTTGGTAAAAGACACTTTTTGAGATTACTTTGAGCAGCTCTTTACTATATTCACCGTTTTCCACAATTATACTCTTGTGAATTAACCATATGCATGATTATTCTCAAATTTGTTCACTATAATTTGCAATTTATTCATAGACATTTTACATACTATAAATAATTAATTTTATTTGGTACAAATGGATTTTTCTGTCATTTAAATAATCTAATGGGTATATTTAGTATGCACTGTTAAAAAATATCGACCGACAGAAATTGAATACTCAAGAAATACGTCGATTATACGTCATAAGACTGAATATTTTAAAAAATCCTTTTCATTCGCATATACATAAATTCTTGCCTACTTTTATTTATCTGCAACTTAACTGCGCTGTTCGCTATTTATATTTTACAACGTTTTAAATTCATTCTTATTTTCCTAGAGTACTTTTGAAATCTTTTAAAACGTACTCGCAAATTTTGATAGCACCTTTATATTTTTTAATGCCCTTATAACGATTTTTACGTTAGTTATTTTCTAGATTCTTATGTTAGATATATTAAGGCTATGATCAACCAAAAGGAAAAACGTATAGATAAAAAATATTCCAAGAAATAGAAACGTCAATAATTTAAATTGACAAAATATCAAAAGTAAGCCCACCGTTTACGGCATATATCTCATGCAGAAAAATATCCACAAGCAAGAAATATTAAAAGGAAACCTATCTATTCAAATTATTTTCTGGAATATAACCAATAAAATTAATTTAGAACTACGCAGTAGTATATTTTGCAGATTTTGGAATCTCAGTGACAATTTTGGTGAACCATGTTAATAATCTCTTACTTCCCCAAATATTCGATAAATAAAAAAGCAATAAACTCAAGAATCTGAAATATAAAAACCTAATTTTTTTTTGTTTTAAAAATTCAAATTCTAAAAACAATAAACTGCACGATAATAACATAATTCAACATTTTTCACCCTGGTTATACTATACATCCAATAGCTAAAAAAGTGTTATAAGCGAGCATTAGAACTTAATACTTTATGTATGCTTATGTTGTGCTCGTTATTACTCTTTTTATAAAAATCCCCCGAAGTTTCACTAAGCATATCAGGAATTTACACTGCTGCCAGTATCTCAACCCAAAGAATATGCGGGATCCACTGTTTGTCGTTGATTATAATCAAGAGCAGAGTTTTGTATACCAGTAGGTTTATGAGGGAATTAAGTAAGCGAACACAGAAACAGAAGAGCTAAGCTAGAGTGAGCGCCATATATATATATATATATATATATATATATATATATATATATATATATATATATATATATATATATATATATATATATATATATATATATCTGAGATCATTTTTATGCCTCTTTAATATTTTTTAAAATTCTTTAGCAAAGATGAAAATATAGATATATCGTCCTTTCAAAATATAGATCATCCTTTCGGCGCCCAATATAGGTATAGTGGCCATCGAAGACGATGTTAGCATAATAGAAGCATATGCAAACCATGCGCGGTGCACTTCGTACGTAATTATATACATTTTATTCGTCACCATCATAATTTGAAAAACTAAAAAATCATAACTGAGCTGATTAATACCTTTGTATTTCATTGTGGTCCTTATTGAGTGTCGTTTGGCTTTGGCTCTCGATATTTGAAAAGTTATTTATATACGGAGACCTTGATGTATTAAATACAAAGTCTGTTTTACTGACTATCAACAAAGTTCTCAATGGCTTGTGACACTTCAGATGCCTCAAATTAATATGTGAATAGAATAAGTGAGACATTACTATTTAAATTTATTTTTCAAATCACCTTATTAAATTCTTGACACTTTCAAAATAAATATGACTGAATAATATTGGAAAAATACCCTTAATGTTTTTAGATTTTAATTAATATGTACTGTCATTTTACTTAGATTTCATAGAACTATATTTTAAGAGTTCCCACCAAAATTGACAAAAATGTATGTGATATAATTGATAGACCTTTCTTTATAAAATAAGTCTTAATGTGGATCCACATTTAAATATATTATCAAGATAGAATTCAAAATAAAAAAGGGAGATATTATTTCAAAATTTAACTACATTTATTATTAATTTACACACAATTTCAAAAAGAAAGTACCAACTGGTTTCCAGCTTTATTTAGCATTTTTTCAGAAATTTCATTTAAAATTATTTTAATATTTATTCAAATTTTTCATTTTGTGTTAAAATTCAAAAGGCTAATTCCCATTCAATTGCTCTCTATTAATTGCAGTTTTACGCATCTTTCTTTCCATTGAGAAATGCAAATCGAGGTGCTCTCAATTTTATTCAAATGTCATGTGTAATAAGCAATTCATTATGGATGTATCGTGCTGATTAACTAATGGAGTGAGTAGAAACCAGGAAGCGATTTCGGGAATTATTTCTTTAGGTTGTGGTTTCACGCAATTAAAAATATTTATTTGGCTTAGATTAAATTAGTGACATGACACAGATTTCACTTAGTGGAAACTGGTAGCAAAGTATAGTATTTCCGAGGCATTAGGGCAAGAGGCCGATCACGCAAGTTTACCGGTAAATGTGAACTCTAATTGAATTGGTTTAAATTATAGAATTACCATTTTTTTCAGAACTACATCATTAATTTTTTTGCTGTAATAAATACTATTTTTACAGATATTATCGTCAATTCGTATCATAGTTAGAAAAGCTGGTTATAAATATGATACGATTATATATGTTTAAATACGAGGTAATATGGAAAAATAAGAAATGATATGTTTTTTTTATTTCTCTAAGCTTATATTAGTATATTGTTTTGTTTTGAAATACATATGAAAATAAAATTTTATTTTAATTCTTTACTTATATCACTTTTTACAAAAATTATACACATATTTACTGATTTGGTAGCTTACCTGATTTTATTAATACTTTATCCTTTTAAAGATTGATGATGAAGAACTAAGCTCCTTGATATTATGAGTAACTCTCTCATAGTAACGTCATAGTGCTACAACGTATGAGTTTTTAACGTTTGTATAACGATTATAGTACAAATTATAGTAACAGTATTGAATAAATAAGAATATATCTATTTATTACTATTTATAACATTGAATATGAGATGGGTATAAAATTATTGTTATAAGAAAATATGTTTATATTTCCCATTTTTTTTTATAACTTTTAACATTTTTAAAATATGAATATATGCAGCTGCAACGATTTTGTAGCTTACAATTCTCAACGCAAAATATTCCGTATGTTGCGGCCGTATGCGCGTAAATAGCAGAAACGCCACGGGAAAAAAATTAATTTTCAATCTTTAAATTATATTCAAATCTGACGCAATATATTGTTGATTAAATGAATTATATTATCGAATGAAATGAATTATAAAAGAAAAATTTTTGCTACAAATTAACCTTTACATTTTAAAGAAAAATAATATCTATTTTTTACTATTTCTCGCGAATAACGGAAATTCACCATCTGCATGAAAAATTTCATTTACTGACCTTGACGATACAGAAAGCGGCTCTGCTCTGCTGCTCTACCATATGATGACCTGAAGGAGCTGTTAAGGTGCACAATTTTGACTTGCAACCAACCGCAGTAGAAAGATGTCACAATACGATGATGGATCGTCGTCCACAGGATCATTCACATCCAGTAATTCAAATTAAAAAACTTCTTTGTTGTGACTTTCGAAATAAAAGATCAGGATCAGTGACCTCTCTTTATTTTCTTATTCTTATTCACATCTCCTTATTATCTTATTAGATTTATTGTTTTAAATACCAGGGTTGTAAAACTTTCTCGAAATATCCTTATAATCTTATAACACGAATCAGATTCTTCCAGGATCATTTATAATTCTTGTTCAGTATTCTCGATAAACCTTTAAAAAATATTTCATATTCCGATCTTCAAATATTTACCAATTATTAATTAACCAGAATTTATCAGACCTCACGGCAAGTATGTACAATTAAAAATCCTTGTCCTTTAAAAATTGTAATTAAACTTCCACGGTAAGGATCTACAGTTAAATATCCTTTCCACCCGTAGATATGAGTCAGAACTTTACGATTAAGATGTACAGTTAATATCCACGCAATTTAAGAGTCTAACCAGGACTCGATGTGCTCTTGTAAAATATTTAAAAAATACACTAATGGAAAAATTTTACGAAAGAAATGGTGTACAAGAACAAAAGGCAATTTTACAATTTTGAAATGAAATGGAACACATATTATTTCGAGAATGTTATTTTGTATTTATTTAAACTCAATTTAATAATATAGGCACTGAAACATTGAAAGCCATGTGAAAAAACATAATTTTTTTTTAAATTCCAACAAAATTATCACTTTCTGTGTACTTCTTACAATAAATAACAAATTACATTAAATTATTAATCCTTAGACAAACAGTCTTAAAACGTCATTTATCTTAAAGATGGAGATAAAATTGTGTTTAAAAAAATTATTAATACCTCAAATAAATTCTCATGCAATAATAAAGAAATAAATATTATAATTTTAAATTATCACAATTTTCAACCATTTCCACCCGCCTTTAAAAATTCGTAGAATTTTTCAAAACCCCCAGAAAAAATTTAAAAAAAGTAAATATACTCATAAACTTTATTGTGTTGGCAGTGGATATAATTTTACCACTGGACGTTTAAAAGTCCCGAACTTTGTTTTTACCGTAACACGCACAACATTATCAGAATCTGGATGGACTGCCACGATTACTCTTAAAGGTCATTTTTAAAATGACCTTGGTGGTGGAAAGTCTTGTGGTCTACTATCATAACAGTTCCAATATTAATGTCACTCTCAGGAGAAGTCTATTTTTGTCTAACTTTTAGCGTATGTAAATATTCTAAGCGCCATATTTTCCAAAATATTTATACCATTTGGTCCAATAACTGTTTATACTAAGAGAGATTAAAAACAGTTATAATTACCAGCAAACAAAAACAATATTTTAAACTTCTTTGATTTTTCTAAAAAATTCAAGCAAAAAAAATTATATTTTAGACTTCCTTTAAAGAAAAATACAAGTCAAAAAAATATATCTCAAACACTTGACTTTCCCATACAGTGCAAGTTAAAAATAAAAATATATATCAGACACTGGACTTCCCTAAAATGTTTGTCAAAGGTCAATGCCATGTAGTACTCAGCACAGTTAAGTCATTGGTTGGAAAACCCATTTTCGACTCAAGCATTGATAAATGATTAAACCTAAAGAGAGTGTGAGTTTTGAGACGAAATCATTAGTATTAAACATTTTAAGGATTGGCAAATGTAAAAATATATTTGCTGTAGTCTTCATTCTTTCTCACTCGTTGATGTAGTCCGTAAAGTAATATAGAAACACTCGTACAAAAGGTGTCAACTCGTGTCACAACATGATTAATAAGTGCACCCTTTACCAGTTCTTGATACATAACTATTAAAATAAGGGTGATACCAAATTTGCTCTATTCTTATTCTTTGATTATTCTTATTTTCTTGAATATTATATATTTTGGCCGCATAGTCCATTCTTGATTTTTAGTTTTTTGACATACTTTCCGTTTACTGTTTTTGTGAGTTTATCGGTAATTATTCAATGACTATTAGATATTTTTCGACTTTAATTACATAGCTACTATCGTTATATACAAATTCTTCCGATCAGCTGGTATTTTATATTATATTACGCATAGTTACGATTTTAATATATTTTACACTAATGCTTTGAAAACTGATTAAAAGTCTTTATTAATTTACGATTTGTTAGTAACATAATATATGTAATGCACCAAATTTTACGTATTTAGCTAATCGAGAATTACCATATATACTTTCATAAGTAATACGGCTTGATCTAGTTGGTGTAAATATGCACACGATGTATGCCTTTGAGAACTCGGCTAACATACTTTCAAGTGTATAAATTTTCTGAAAAGTCGAAGTTATTTTTATTTACAGAAAACGCGTTATGTGGAAAGGCAGCAACAGCAGCTCAAATTATCAGAATGCTTACATTGTTTTGATGCAAAGACGTCATCACTGCGTTACGTTTAATTTGTTAATACAAAGGTTCTAAGAAGTTATTTAATTAGTTATTTGCAAATTCTTTTGGCGTATTACAATCAACAGGTTACAACAGGTCGCAATATATTCATTATTTAAAAGAAATAAAATGGTCAATATACCATTTTCATCTAAACTCTAATTTTTATGGTCGCAAAATTTTTACGCTCCGTCATTCGTAGATGAAGAGAAGTTGCGAAAGACTTCAATTCTATAAAAGCAAAAGTTACAGCAAATTATATTAATTGTTAATCCGGACTTCTTTAGAGTTATAATAAACTTAGAGAAAGAAACTAGGAATAATACATACCTATACGCACATATAGAGCATAACGAAGAACGTGTTAATTATTCATTCAAGTGAAATTATATTAAATAACTATTTCTGAAAAAGATCACTATTAAAATGGCGATTGCAACGAAAAAAATACATTTTTGCAATTGAAATGTGCTTCACAAAATTATTTATATTAATAATAGACGTATCATTTGTGACACCTGTATTGGATATGCTGCAGAATTGAAAATAACTCCTCGAAAACAGAATAACCAACCATCATCCAATGCATATATTTCATGTTAATATAATAATGTAAATAAAATAAAAGTGATTACTATAAAAATTTGGTAATCTTTGGTTAAACAGTTATTAAATTTTTTAGAAATTTAAAAAGTAAAATAACTAAGATGACTGACATTATAGTAACCAAAAAAAAAGCCCGGACTAGAAGAAAGTAAATAGTTAATTCGGTGATCTTTATTCGACTATAGAGAAAAGGTCAAACATTTATTTGCTCGAGGACATATAAATAGTAAATATCAAATGGAAAAATGTTAAAACACGTAAAATTTAGGCAAAAATAACCTTTTTTCCTATGCTGAAATATTAAACAAGACTAATGAGGACAGTATTAGTATAAACAATAATAATGTATAGGCAAAATATTTATGACGGCAAGTAGCCGCATTGCGCACCATATCATTATACTCACTCCTGCGCCGAATCATTGTTACCTGAACATGCGGATTTTCGGATCCAAATTCACCATATGCTTGGAACAAAATGGAGACGGAATACACAACTTATTCATAGTGTGAAAGAGGACGCCGCAATCATACCTTCACCTGGTCTTGATGTCATCATCGGTAAATTGGACTGTTCATACATAAATATATATCAAACTAATTACTGAGCAGTAATTTTAATTTTATAATTTTTACGATAATCGTGATATTTTTGATGAGAAATTCTATATTGCAAAAAAAAGAGTTGTTAATTTAAATATTGTCATCATCTATAGGTAGGCAATTTGTAAAGATTTTTTTAGTAGAATAGACAGGAAGACCAAAAAATTTAGTAGAATAGACAGGAAGACCAAAAAAAGAAAGGAATCATCATATATATTAATACGCTAAGGTTAAGATGTTACTCTCCCTTTTTAGAAAAAACCTCACAACTAATCCACATAAATTATATATCATTTTATAGATAATTGCTTGCTCTACCGGCATCCACACCTAAAAAATGTATTATTGCTATTGTTTTTGCAAATTAATTAATTATTAAAATTATATACACAAAACAGCAATGCTGCCATCTAACGGCTCAACGTCAATATGATTGACGGTCGGTAAAATTATTGTTTAATTTCAAATCCACTCACGTATAAATAAAGTGGCGCTTTAACTCAATGCTTTTGATACTTGCGCCTCTATATGTCAATTTTAGTAAAATATTTGTTTGATCTGTCATCTGAGCTTCATAGTGGAATAAAAACGTAATAAGCAGTGTGCAAAATTAGAAATGAATCGAATACCTGCAATCAATTTTGATTTATTAAATTGAGTTGAATAATTTATAATGCGAAGACTTCGCACGGGTCACGCTAGTAATATTTACACGTACTAGGAGTGTTTTTCCTGTCAAGACAATAAATATTTTCACCATACAACATAGCCACCAGGCTATGAAAATTTCAAGCGATATGAAAAAAATATCTTATATTTTAGAAATATTTTTGTAAAACCATTACTATAATTGTTTTGGATTTTTGTATGGTTTAAAATTGTTTTGTGACGTAGTCATTTTTTCCAGTTTTAAACCTTTTAAACTATCATGATGTATCATATAAGTATGGAATCATAACGAATTGTTTGGTAACACATTCGTAAAAGGATGCAATATCCATTCATCGATATCGTTTAAAAAAAATATAAAAAAACTTCCATGGTATCTTTACACCAACAAAAAAATGACAATTTAATAAATAGCAGTATGTAAAAAATTAAATTATGTAAAGCAGGTTGGTCAAACTACTAAATATTGCAATTGATGGAAAATACTAAAATATATTAATAAATCGTGATTTCAGTCTATATATCGGAACGGTGTCATTATAACGAGCCTCTCATCAGACAAAACCCACTCAGGGATATAGTCAAACTGTAATGTATCCAAATTGTTTAATTTCTCCTCAGATTTTAAAGTCTTTCAACTAAGTCCTGAAATGATACTTCCTCTATAGATGGACATATATATATATATATATATATATATATATATATATATATATATATATATATATATATATATATATATATATATATATATATAATATTATATATATATATATATATATATATATATATATATATATATATATATATATATATATATATATAAGGTACTTTTCAAACCCAAACTTAAAAGTTACTTAGTCTCTAGTTGGCAAGCAAGCGCCTAGCAGTCTTCCGAAGGAAACAAATGCGCGCACGCTATGCTATGATCTCGGTCAGCCGGCGCCGGCTGCGTTTAATGGCGCGACCAGAAATAGTGTTACGCCACTATTACCCGTCGTCGCCCTCGAGATTTATCGAAAATTGCTCTACAACGGGAAGCTTTCGAGAAACTTTCGCTCGTGCCAATTCTGAGTGGGGATTGCTGAACTATATTTCTCCGTATATTTCATTTTAAAGATGAGTTTTCGCCTTATTTAATACCCATTATCTATCAATTTCATAGTTTCATTTTTCATCAATTTAATAATTTCACATTAAACGTACACGTGGAGAAATATCCAGGACGAAAAACGAGTTGTATTGTTTATTCGGTCATTTTTATTTCTTGATGATTAAAATTATTATTTCAATTTTATCGGATCTTTGCTTCATTTACGGCTTTAAGCCCTCGAGATATGTAAAAACCTTTCATTGAGATATATTCGGCATTTCTTTTTCAATCAAATCAGAAGCTTAAAAATAGATAAACTCACGGCTATGATTGAATATTTCTAGCTCTGAAGCCATCTAGGGCGTATATTTCTTATGTCTTTCCTTTGTCCTAGCAGCTCGATATGCATTTTGAAGCAAATAGTAGATAATAATTCGATTGTGAATAATTTTTTGCACATGTAGCATTACTTTCAAGCGATTTCACTGGCTATGTTTGCTGTATCTCATTGTGCTCTTTTACTGTTATTTACATTTCATGTCTTCATTTCTCACTTTTTATTACTTATGTCACTATAATATAAATAAAGCCTATCACTACCGTTTATTGATTTTTTTGATAAAAACAGATTATATCTAAAATAATGTTTTAATACCACGTTGCCAATTTCAATATTCATGTGCTTTTAAATCGACATAATTTTGAAATATTTCAGATCCACTCGTACCATAAATTAAATAGTTCATTTGCAGCTATCTAGTTTGTTACGAAACGTGAATGGGCAAATGTCACGATTCAATTATGAAGGCTGCTCAATCTTTATCCTCTGATTTTTTATTAATAACGACAAGACAATAACAAAAATACGTTCTGTACCTTCGAGATATATAATTTATTGGTAATGGGCTATCATATAGAATTATGGAGGTGTTATTGGTGTACGGGCTGGATAAATATTTGTTGCTTCATAGATTAAAATCGTCGCATCTTGATAATAAATTCTGCAGTTGATGGTGTACTTACTTACCGTGACAAAATATGTGTATAAAGAATGAATTTTTCATATTACTGTAACATGCCCGTACACCGAATCCATAATGCGTAGTAACACAAATGTTTTCAGTATGCTGAAAATCTACAGTTAAATATGATAAGTGTAAAATATTGATTATGACAAGATAACCGTAAAATAAATAAAATGAAGATAGGCAACGTAATTATTTTATAATAGTTTATTTATTTCGCAAGTCTACTTTCAATAAATAGAAAGGCAGAGATTAAAAGAAAGACATGGCTGAAAAGTAATAGGAAATATAGGTACAGAAAAAAGCAAGACTAGTTGTTTAGAATAGTATAGTGGTACCAATAATGGGATTCGAAAATTGGTCTTGAATCATCCAAAAATTGTTTGAAAAAATTAGTACATTTTAAATCAAATCATTGAAAAATCCTCGTGTATAAACTTTTGCCATAAATAAAAAATACCTATATAGGACATGTTTCTATTTTTAAAGTACAGTATGTTGCGATGATTTGATGTCATCGAACATTAAAAACGAGAAAAAAAGAGAGACTGCGAAAAGAATATACAAATGATAGAATTGGATTGGAAATAAAAACGGCTATCCGCTTTTTTCCAGACCAAGAAATACATGAGTAAATTGAATTTGGATACAAATATTCTCATTACAACAAATATTAACAGCAAAACATTAGCTACACATTATTTTTTATGCAGACAGTAATGTGACGCATAGCAACGAGCACAATGATAATATGATAGGTATGACCAAACACGCTTAAAAAAGGTTACATTGGTCAGAAATGTATAACTCGGAATACTGTGACATATCAGCACAAGCCTCTTGTCCCATTCCTTGCACGAGCTTCACTGAATCCAGTCCTCGTCATGATTTTCCAAGGAAAATACAAAGAAAGTAACAAAGGGTTATTTGTTATTGGTAAACACGTCTCGTTCACCTTTTCTGCTCTGTCGGTCTTTTTTATATAGAATGAAGTAGTTTTCTTTCTTATTTAATCTTTTTCTCGTTTTCTTTATTTTATAAATTTTATTTTTTGTACGGAGAAGATAGCAATCGACTTCTCTCAGGCTTACTTTTTAAAGTTTGTGAATATGGCAAGGGCAACATATCCAAAATAGTCTTACGTTCTTTGTTAGGAGAAGGCTGAAGTGATATAGATGGTGGAATCTGGCTTAATCTAGTTGTGGATAAGTCTAAGTTTGTTAAAATTTGTCGTAAGAAAGGCAACTGGTCCAGTAATTTCTGGAGAATATCAGACGCTAGATAATTAGAATTAGTGTCATTTGTTGCCGAATGCTAGAAAACGAAAAATTTTAAACATCAGGTAATATGATATTCATAATTCTGGAATTTGTATTTTCTATAGATTCTTCTATTTTAAATTTTCCAACATCACCTGGCAGGTAATCTGAATCGCTGAGGATATTTTTATTTAACTCATTATTTCTAGCATGTATATTGGTTCTTATCCATACAGTGCATTATTCAATAAAGATACTGTTGTCAAAAGTTTCATGTAAGATCTGTCCAAAGGTTGGAGCTTGTGCGTTGTGTTATGTTGTTTATGTTTTAAATAATGTAATATATAAGATATTTATCAATGATAAATAAAATTATATTAAAAGTGTATTTACTACCAGGTATTGTCACAGCTCATAGTGTTTAATTAGCTGGCAGCGGTAGCTTGCCGCGCATCCTCACTGCAGTTGCGAGCACGCCTGACTTCTTCCGCGTCACCCGCATACAAACTACGCTTTACTCTTTCTCTCACATGACAAATGATCATCTTTTCATGGTTTGCAATAGGAATAGCGTTTATCCGGTACGACCTGATGTACCTGATGTGCTTTAAGAAACTTCCTCCTACGCATCTACGAAGAAAATTATATTTTACCTTTTTTTATTAAACCAATTTTTTGATTGAATGATTCAAATTACATTTAATTTTTTGCTGACAATATTATGAGAAATAAGTAATTAAAATGAAAAAAGACGTATATTATCATCATCTTCGAGAAGTGTTATTCTTCAATATGGCTTTGTATTTTTAATATATTTCGACAAAAGAACTAAATTTAAAAAAAATAAAACGAAAAGTTTACTTGTTTGTTCATTCTTATTTAAATACAAAAGTACGATTTAAATTTTAATATATACATTAAAATGCGGTTTCTACTGAAATTCATATCATAACACCATATGTAATTTACGACTGTTCTACCTAACAAAAAGATCCTTTTGTTCGAGATTAGTACATAAAGGGGTAAATCGAAAAACGTATTAAAACATATCAAGCAATTTAGTGAAATTATCACTGATAACAAAAAGGTGCTTGGCATATTTTCCCCTTGAGATTCAGACGAGTATGGCTCGCTGCACGATTTACCCTGAAGCAAATCGTAAAACGAGATAACCTCTGACCAATAAACATGTAAACGTACATAGGATTTCTGTTAAACTATTTATAAATATTATTTTTCGCACCGTAAATTAAATATTTATTATACCTTTCATATGGGTAAATGCATAGTACATATTTAAAAAATTATAACATCTAGGATAATTGCTATATTTTCTTCTAAAGTTCTGGTCAGATTTTAACAACACTATTTTTTCATGATTTTTGATTCAGTAGTTTCAGAAATAGGGCGGTTGATATGTTATAATTTTAGATTTCTTTTAGAATATCTTTTTAAATATACAGTTTAAAATTGCGAAATAATTTAAAATTTCTCATAACAAGCCTTTTCAAATGATGCTCCACACGACATATAAAATGAGGAAAAAAAATATTTTAAGACCTTTATTTTTATATGAACATTAAAAAAAAGTTGGTGGTATAAAATATATGCTAAATATGTGGGTTAATAAGATACATTTACTGTGCCAACTTCCAAGTTTCTACGTCGGAACGTTTCTGAGAAAATCTACTTTGAAAATTGAAAAATGTAAATTTATTGCCTTTGTTAGGAGTATTTGGGGAATATTTACAAAAATTATTATATCTGGAGTCATAGCCACAGTTTCGCTACAAACTTTGAGTTGACTTCTAAAAACGCATATTTTTTTCATAATTTCAGATTGGGTAGTTTCGAAAGTAAATGGAAGGGAATATGTCTTTTAATATACTTTTCAACATATCTATAAAATTTGAATAATATATATTTTTGAGACCCGTGTAACTAGCCTCTTCAAACGACATCCTGTACTTTATACGGAATTTAAAAAAAATTAAGTACTTAATTTGCCCTCCCTAAGATTTCCAAACGAATATTTTTGTATTTTAGCTGTATATATATATATTTTATTACCATTTAATGTTTCAGTGTTAAGCGGTTTCTGGGGAAAGCGGTTGTGACGAACAGACGCGTGAGTGACAGACAAACACGTGAATGATGTTATAAGGGTTCTGTTTTTCCTTTTAACCTACGGAATCCTGATTGATAAACCTCATCATACTCGAACCACAATAAATTGTAGTTATTATGTCCTTCTAGCATCAACAAAGGTAACGATATGCAAATCGTTTTTGGAGGTTGACATCTGTACTATCTACAATAAATTACAGTACAATTTACAACCTCAGTAACTTATAATACATGCAAAATATTTTATATTTGTTATAGAGGAAACACTCGTGCTCCTTTTTTACATTGACGATTGTTTTACATTCCGTTTAATAAAAAAAACTGACGGGCCTCGCTCTCCTGGAAATACAATGAGAATTACTACAAGTGATGTCACCATCCAGTAATACCGTCCTTGTCTCTATGTTTGTTTAAATTTTTGTACCGTGAAATTATGATTTATAAAATAATAAAAAATATTTACAAATAGGTGTTTGAGATTTTTATGTATCTGTCTGAACAATAAACTCATAAAGACCTATAAATGGTCCAATTTCTTTTCATAAATATTACAAAAACTTTATTAAAAAACAGTAGCGAAATTATCTGTGCTTACGCCAAGCGAGACTCTAAATGTAACGAAGCTAAGCCCTCAAAGAGTTAAATGTGATTTTGTTTATATAAACGATACCATTTACACTTTTTCAGATAAGATTTACACTTTTTCAGATCACGATTTTTTAAATAAGTTTTTTTTATATTTCGTCACTAGAATTTTAACACAAAGTATTGTGGACTATATTGCTTTACTGCTGAGCTATTATAAGCGCTATACTAGAACTCTACTTCGGTCTGCTTAACCGCTGAACTCGAACTGGAACCCGAACACTGAACACAAATTGCAGTGAATTTGCACCGTCTCTTATACCCGATTCAATCTCTTTTGCTCGGTGGCCGGCTCCCGCTTCAGGGTTTGTTAACCCACGGCCGCAAAATTATTGCGTTAGGTACATCGGCTTTAGGCGTCGGGATTGTAGTGGTTCTCAACTCTCGTTCTTAGGCGTCGGGGCTGCAGTAGTCCTCACACTATGGTTAACATTATTAAATATAACATAGCTTTGTGTACTAATACGCCAGTAGATAGCGTGTTGTGCTGTGCTTAGCCACTGGTGCCAGAAATTGCGTGGATAATATTTTATTAATACCTGCAGCCCATAGATAATCCGAAACAATTTTTTTTATTTATTAAACAAATTTGCAGTAAATTCGACATACTGATAATGATATTATTACAAATTAATATAATATACATGAATAAGGCTGGTAAACAAGGCACTATAATTCTCTTAAAATTTTATTTTTTATCATAGATTGGAACCGGATTTTCAAAACGTAAAGTACTCATACGATTAATACGTGATCCGTGTTATTACATTCTCCATACTAATATTTCTATGCTATTCACCCTAACGCCGTACTATATATAAGTTAAACCTGTGACAATCAACGCATAAATGTAAGTACAATCAGATAATAGATATAACTTACTAATTACTTAATTTGACATTATTCATAAATTCGTTTATTAGGCAGTAATTTTAATAAAGTCATAAACCGAAACGGCCTTTAAATAATTTGAGTTTAAATGAAGTTAAAATTTAAATTCATTTGTATCCGTACCATTTTATTTATAGACCAGCAATTATTTAGTTTTTAATGTACGTAAATAACCAATACACACAAGTCTTCAATAAAATTAATATTTTTAGGGTTTCCTATACCAGAATGAAAAAAAGGATCTTTATACGATTACATTGTCCTTCGTATGCTCGTCGAGATATTTTTGGAAGAAAAGCCCGGCGGTATTAAGTTGAAATTAATTTCAAATATTAAAGACAAAATTAAGGTCCCCCATTGGGATTATATTTATTAAGCATTACATAAAGAAATTTGTTAAAACTTTAAAGACTACTTCAGTTTTCTATAGACTTCGAAATCTTTCCAAATGAAACTAATATTTTTAATTATTTCCCAAGTCAAAATTTAGAAAGAAATACTTTAAATTTTATTTTTTTCATATCTATGATGATTTTTATTATATTTATGATTTGATAATGGTATATATGAATATCAGAAACTAAAAGTAATTTAATTTGAACTTCGACTTTCCTATTTGTAAATAGACAAAAACAAGAACATTTTAGTTTTTGATACTAATTATAATCGTCATCATTTATTTGTATACCTTTATACTCTCAAAATATACGTTTATACTCTCTACCTGTTACAATATTGTGCCCGTACCAGCTTTAATTCCCACCGGCCAAACCGCAAAAAACTATGCACTTATTAACAAATGTCGTGGATTACAACAGCAGAAGCGATAAGAAATAAATTACTTAAATACAACGGAACACAGTTAACACAACCCGGGAAACCACCAGAGATCCAATGCTAGGAAAGTGTCAAAGTCTATTCATGTTTCGATTGTCTTGCGGTATTGCGTTAATGTGTCTCCAATGAATTCCCACAGAGCGCACGCGTAATGAGGGGCGGCCGCAATAAAACGATAATGAAAGAAACAATTTGTTCGCGCTAGGTAGCTAGATGGTTAAAGCGATTAACAATTCCAAAACAAAGGTTACGATGAACGTACACGGGGTGATAATTTAGTCTAGTAAGGGAAGGGAAGTTAGAATGAAAACTGTTTTTCGATGTTCTAAAAACTTTATTGAAGGGTGTTTCCATATCACAATCTTTCGCTGTCATTTTAAAAACTTAAATTTTGTACTTGAAGCTAATCAACGCCCTGATGGGAGTATATATTTTTAGTTACATTCAAAGTTGTGTTGTTTAGTTGGTGTTTAAATGATAAGGCATAGTTACCAATCATTTAACGTATAAATCGTGTTAGGTTTATTTCAATTTTCAAATTACCAAGGAAATTTGTCATAATAATAATTATATAAGGGATGTAAAGAACATGCCAAAAACAATTGAAAAAACTAAACCAATTTCAAATTACCATTGAACAAAAGTGCAACGAAAAGCATAAAATAAGGAAAGTAGAAACACTTAGTTGGGACTTTTGCGATACAATATCATTACCAAACATAATTAAATTTACAAAATTCTGCTACTGGTAGAGATTTTTGGAATTGGTGCTAGATCGATGCTTTTTTGCTCTCTAACTTTCACATACGCCCATATCCACACAGGTAAGTGCCACATTTTGTGTGGCACCGACGTCATGAGAATATACTGGGATATACGCTTTGAAATAAAAAAAGGATCATCAAAATTAAGTTATAAATTCTGAACAATTGAGGTAACATGACCAAAAAAGATTCATTCGAATTAAGAACCACCTTCTTTTTTGAAGTCGATTAAGAAGTTTAAACCTAATAACTTAATTTTTTGTACGGGGAAAATTCCATGTAAATATTCTAGTCTATTATTTATTGAAACTATGTTATAAGTAATCTTATGCATGAACAATCCAATATCCGTCCATTACGTGCGTACATACCTGCATGCATGCTTGTGTGCGTGTGAATGTGCATGCTTCTTATCAACGTATGGAAAGTCACGAACTGTCCAGATAATAACTTGCGCGTAATTCTACCACTGCTTGATAAATTAACAGATTACTTCAATAACATAATAACATATACTTAATAACATAAAAATATGTTGCTGATAACTGTTATACAGTTATCAGCAACATATTTTTATGTTATTAGTAACCATCATTCCAACTATTCGCTGCTAGTTTATAATACTGATACAGGATATTGGTGTTTGGTACTTCATGTTATGAAGTGAATTTCTTAATTAAATAATGACAATGAGTTAGTTTTCTAACAATTCTTCTTCATTAATTAATATCGAAAACCGCAAGTGAACTACAGAAATTAAATAAGTGTTATTTTTAAATTTGTAATTGTTTTTAGATCTAGTGACAATAATCCATTAAACTTTAAAACTTTCCTAAAGTCATTTTAATATCGGATAATTTATCGCTTTAAACAACTGTTAATTCTAATAAGTTTCTAGCGACTAATCACACGTAAACAGTCTAATACACCAGTTAAATACGTGTTATTTTAAAGTTTGTAATTATTTTTAGATCTAGTGACAATAATCCATAATACTTTAAAACTTTCCTAAAATCATTTTTAATATAAAATAAGTTATCGCTTCAAACAACTGTCCATTTTAATAACTTTCTAGCGACTCATCACACATAAATAATCTGATTACACTATAAAATTTGCCAGTGTACATAATGGTACCGTCGCAAGTAATGGCCACCAAATCATTTAAACTCATTTTTTGTGATGTCAGAAGCATGATTACATGCAGATGGCAAAAATGTTGGCTTTACCTCGAATTGGGAAATCGAGTCAGATTTTGGGCTCTTTTATAACTATTAGATGGTATTTTTAGCTTACTTAGTTACAACCTTCTGTTCCTTATGTTTCTTTCAACCTAACTTCATTGCATACCTCTTTTTTCCATCGTATCTTTGGTTTATCTATTCTTTCGACATCCAATTATATGTACTGTAACACAGCCTAAACGATCAATGCAGTTGCTCTGTATGAAAATCCATCTCAGTTAATGACTTTGACAAATGAAAATGAAAAATGTTTGTGCCCGGGGTTTTAAAATATTGTAATTTCCTATTACAATATTTTAAAACTTTGAATAAGGCCACAAAATACTTAGATTTTTTGAAATTACCTCGCGATGAAAATATGTTTTCCTGTTGATACTTCCGTCAATCCCTGTCTCATGAATATTTGTTCTGAGGGACTATTAATCGCAGAAAATGTTGCGTAGTTATAGGAAATAGTGGCCACATTTGAGATATGAAATAAAAAATTTTATTTCATATTTTGATGGTTAATTAAGTGGATATTAAAAACAAATTTTTGAAACCTTTTATGGAGTATAATTTCATTATAAATTTAGAAAAGCACAAAATTGAAAGATAAATTTGGAAATGTACAAATTTTTCCTACGAAATTGATTTTAATGCTTCCAAAAAACATTCAAGAGTCACTGAATCCCTTCCCATTCCTGAAAACAAAGCTTCAAAAATCTTTAAGATTATTCAGGAATATTGGAAGTAAAGTGTGGATTTAATGAAAATTATGAAGTGCGAGTTACATTCGACATTTTCTTTTTACATGAAAAGAGCGTTTGATGAAAAACTTACATTTTCGTTTTGATACTTTAAGTATCGAAAAACCTTCTATCCGTACCTTCATCAAACTTTTTCCCCTAGCAGTTTGCACTTCTCTTATACTTTTTTCTTATATTTTTAACTTCTGCTAGTATTTTAAAATCAAAGTTTATTGCGTTTAAATACAAAATATTTACGATTGTACGAAATAAATACTACTTTTTCCCACCCACCTAAAAATGTTGTGATAGAACGAAACCTAGGTCGTGGTAAAGAACTTAAATAAGGAGAAATAATACTACTTCACGCAGTTTCATTTGATTGTCGTACTGACTGTAAAAAGTGTACTTTTATTATTTTTTTAAAGAAAATATTTTGCTAAATTAAGGCTATAAGAATTATAATGTTACAACTTGATCATTTACATTTTTCAACTCTAATATATACATAAACCCTTCTATAAATGTTTGGAGCAAACTTAAACGAAATTACGACATCCTCAATTTGCTATTTTGGTACAACTTGTATAAAAATTGGTGTAAGGTGAGAGTGGTAAAATAAATATGACATGTGGTTAACTCCAAAAGTCCGGAAGGAAGAAATGAAAGAAAACATTAAATATATCTCTACCGTAGCCCCGCGACCCGTTCCACATATGGTCTTTGAAGTGAAATAAAGAGTGCCTCCGTGAGTCAAGCAACTTCACTCGGCGCCTATGTATTCTGTTTTTTATGTTATTTACAACTACCATCAAAAGTATTTTCTGTGATATAATACGGAAGAAGTTTTCAAAAATATAACTTGCTACAAATGAAAGTTTGCTTGGTTGTTTCGTTATGACGAGAAAAGTAATTGCATAAGTCAACTTTTTGCTCGCATAAAATATTATGAAAGTATAACTTTGTGCTACTACATGAAGACCAAAATAAATAAACTTGTTAAGTATGAATAGACCTCGCGCTACGATGGTTCCGTATACAATTATGAATGTGTAAAAGAGAGTGTTGCATATAATGTTTCTATTAGGCTATTCGAAGATAACATTATTTCTCGCTGAAAAATAAACGGAGTTCTCAAAAACCAGACAATTTCTCAAAAATCCGGTGTTTTTATTACTCATACATTTTTGAACATTTAATATTTTGCTTTCTTTGTAGTTCCTTGTTTAAATTTAGAATATGAGTGACTAAAGAAACAGATTGCAGCTTCTGATTTAAAGCTTTATCCGTTCTCAAAATAGGCCTGGTTAAAATATGTTACTAAAAACTGTGATTTTGATGGTTCTCCAAAACGTGATTTCGAACGAAAAAAATTCTTAAAAATATATTTCCATTCTACTTAGAAAACTCTACCACCCATATCTACTCTACTACTCATTTCGATGAAAATTCACAAGCTTAGGTAGCGTACCTCTTCTAATCAAGGAATGGTCAAGGAACTTTGTTACTTCGATGTCACGGATTCCAATTTATCTTAACGAACTTAATTCGCTAACAACAGAATCTCTCCAGTTGAGTGTAAGAGATTGCTCTCGTAGCAATAAGTCCGCCATATGTATCAATCAGATATATTAAAATAGATAAATGAATAAAGAAATAAATTATTTTGTTTAGAAATTACAACCTCTAAACAAGGACAGCTAAACAGTAAAACACACAAAACAAAATAGGATCCCATTTTAACCCTTTGGTAATACGGAACCATAAAAACGAAATGATCACATATTTTGATAAACTAATGAATAATTGAGTGTAAATATTATTATATATTCTAAGAAATAAAACTAATAGAATTTGTGAAATGTTTTCTCAAGTTAAATCAGAATTCATGGGTTTTCCCCATACCTTCATTTTATTCAATTAATTATTACCATTTCAACGTTATAATACAACAAGAATAACCATGAGTAGTATATATAATACTTATAAACAATATCAGGATATCTATTTAATTTTTTTAGGGATTATTGTAATAGATAGCAAATTGTCCCGTACATTAGAGAAAGTAAAATCGTATTGAAAATTAGAATAAATATTGAAGATATGTAATCCGGTAGTAGTATTTCTTGACATGTTAATTAGCTAAACGTCGATTAAACAACGTTAAAGTTATATTTAATACACATGGTGTTTTTAGTTCATTCACGTAGATATCACTTCAGAAAATATTTTACTAGTTTAAATACTCTTATGGATTTGGATTTTAATTATCTTCCAGTGTTCCAGTTCCATATATTTCGTATCAAAAGTGGCCTGATTAAGATATAGTGTAAATATTTATTACTAAAAGCCAGACGCACATTTTGCCACTCAAAACCAACGAAGAATAACATATTACTTTCCTTTATTAAGTGTAAATTAAAACGTAAACAATATGGTAATCATATAACTACCCGGTTTTGATCATTGTATTATGTCAGTAACTACAGTAGCCAAAAGTATGTTTCAGATTCTGGTACCGTCAATTTATTTTTTTGTATTACGTTCATTCCTGTTTAATTTTAAACATGTGTTCGTTGAATATTATGTAGTATTTGAATTTGTGTAATATAAAACAATGTAATTCATACGATTACTTTACGCCACTGCTTAACGTGATAATATTTTTGCGGTGTCCAATAGAAAGAATATTCTTTAACGTCTAGAGCATTCAATAAACTTTCATTACAATTAAAACATATTTACGACACCCGCTCGTACTTAGTAGTTCTTTTTAACTTAGTCTTTTTTATTCTTATCGCATATGCAAAAGTGTAACTGCCGAAAATGATGTGTGAATAAGCGTTTCGTCTGAAGTTAAATTTCTTAGACATATAGTCTAATAGATTTAACTTTAGACTTTATTATCCGATAAAGGTACCGCGTGACATCATGATTCTGATATGATAACGAAACAATGAATATTGTCGTTAGCGAAAAAGACGATAAAACTGAATCATCCAAACTATAATTACAGTTTTGTTTCGAAAAAGAGGTCTGGGGAGAGTATGTAAGAAAAATAATGGTTTATCCCTCATTTTAGTACATATTCGGTCTGTCTTCCGTTTCCATTTTCGAGAAAATTCTCTAGCAGACAGCAGTTGATAAGAATTATTTAGATTTGTTGCGAGAAAGTTATAGTACGTCAGACAAACAGAAATAAAGACGTTATAATACGTTAAACCGAGCTGTATATTCTTAGTATTATGTTCCTTTTCGAAAGAATAAATTGAACAAAAAAGACGGAGTGTAGCTTTGTCGGGGATACGACCATGTTTTTATGAGTTTGAATTAAGAGGATTGTGAAGTGCGGCGAGTGGTAAGCTTTAGGTATTTAAAGCGATGTTTGCTATTTCATAATATCTTTTATTTCCACATCACAGAAAATAAATAGAACACAAACTAGCTCCTACTAAAACGTACTGGCAATATATAATTCCTCTATGTAGTAGTTTATGTTTTTTTTGTTAGCTATATTTCCCTCTCTGCTACGCAACGTCACCATGCTAAGATTGTTGTGGTTAATTTACCTTAATTTAATTAATTAAGGATTAGAGTCTATTGCCAAAGTTTTAATTTTCCTCCGGTTATGTGCTCACGCTGACCTAGACATAATTATTCAGTTGAAGTAATCAGTGATTAAATTTCAAAAATCGACTAAGTAATAAAAATAAAATTGAAAATACTGATAAGAATAATGGTTTTTAGCAGCCGTTTCAGCCATGCAGACAAATGATTTTATAAACTGGTAGCTGGATTCAGGTGCATCAGGGAATGGTTAGAAAACGAAACTGCTCCACCTGTTCACCGTATACGTATTGCCGATGAAAGCTGCGGCAATGTGACAGTTCGAATACCTATGGATGATGGCAGCAGCATAGCAATAAATTGTTTGTACCAGAATTATCTACCAATTTATTATCTGTAAGCAAATGATAAAAGCTGGCTGTTGAATTTAATGTAAATTGATGTTCAATACATAACCAAGTAGGCAAGAAGGTGACTTCAGCAAAACTTATTAACGATACTTATCAATTAAATGTCAGCAATATTCAAACTCAAGCAACGACGGCGACAGCAGAGCCAGAAACCTACCTTTCAGCGCATGGGGCACCTAAATGTCAATGACATCAATAAAATACCAAATTGTACAACTGGAGTGAAATTGTCAGTACCGAATGAGAGTTGTGTCTACATTCCATATCTAGAGGACAAGCAAACCAGGCAACCTTTTCGAAGTAGTGGCTCCCGGGCAATCGAATTCCATACGGATGTATGTGGTTCGATGCAAACTACATCAATTGGAGTTGCAAACTATTTCACAACTTTTAATGATGGCCGCTCACTTAAGGTATTTGTGTATTTTATTAAGAGTAAGGCAGAGGTATTTAATAAATTTATGGAGTTTAAAAACCATGTAGAAAAGGAGTTAAATAAGAAAATGAAGGTGTTGCGAAATAATAACGGTACAGAATAGACAAATAAAAATTTTGAGAATTATTTAAAGATAAATGGAATATTACATCCAATATCGAATCCATGTACTTCAGAACAGAATGGCTTAAGTGAGAGAATGAATTGTATGCTCACTGAATGTGCCAAATATATATTGTTTAATGTTGATTTACAGATAAACTTACGGGCAGAGGCGGTGGCAACAGCTGTTTATATTGTCAACCGTTGAGTACTCTCCTATATCACTCTTGAAGAAGTATGGACGGGACATAAGCCAGATTTAAGTCACATGAGAATATTTGGATGCAAAGCGATGTTGCTTGTACCGAAAGAAAAACAACAAAAACTGATTGTACAAGAGATATCGCCTGAAACACCCAAAAAGTAGAAAGGCGGCCATGAGCAGAGATGAAGTATTCCTTGAAGCCAGCATAAAAAAAGATGTCCATTTTGCCCCTGAAACAAAAGTAATTGAAAAGATTACTACAGAAATTCTTGAAAAAATTTATAAAGATATATTAAGTATGAAGAAAAATGTGACTAACATACCTTTAACAGAGAAACAGCCTGATGATGTTCATGAAGATGTATATTCTTCACTGAGAGCTCTGAACATTTATTTTTCAGAAAGTCCAGGACCCAGTTCACCTTATTCGTCTCCCTCTATTTCAATAACCTTCTTACATTTATCAAAAAGGGCCTTTAACCCGGTCAAAAAATATTCGCGGCTTTTGTCTTCAAAATGTTCGTTTACGGACGTCTTCAATTCTTCGTTACTGGAAAATCTCCGTCCTCGGTTCAACGGTGGTGTTTGAGCATCCCGACCTGGGATCATCTTCGAGCGACTCCCTCCTTTGTTTAAACTCTCGGCTCTAATGTTTTACGGTCACAAATGAAGGTGCAGACTTCCCATAAACGGCTGACATCTCTTCATATATTTCCGTCGTTGTTTTGTACTTCTTTGTAAGGAATTTTATGACAGCTCTATGCTCCAATTTCGTGCAAAGTGCAGATTACTCGGACATGGAGACGTTTATGGTTCCGTTACTAAAAGCGTAATGATGCTAAGGACATGAAACTTGACATTTATATTTCTTAGGATACCCCCAATTGTGATGTCCTGCGCGAGTCATTAGTAATACTTAAAGGTACTTAGACTCAAAACTTTTCAGCCGCCCCTCATAATATACCTTATGAAAACTTGGAATCTGCTCCGAGGCTTCTGCTAAATCTACGACCTCGCTTAGAATCGCGATACAGAAAAGATGACCTTACGTCTTATATGTGTACAAATGTTGAATCCACGGCAAGTTTACTTAATAGCGATCCAAAAAATACAGATGAAGCTCTTAATTGTTTCAAAGCAAATGATAGGAAACAATCCATGCAGGAAGAGTATGAATCATTAATAAAAAATAATACTTGGTCGTTGGTAGAGATACCCGTATATATAGATATATCATAGTTTTTGTTTTATTTTGTTGGCTATGCTCCTCTTTCTGCTACGCAACGTCACCGTGCTAACATTGGTGCTGTTAATTTACTTTAATTTAATTAATAAAGGATTACAGTTCATTGCCAAAGTGTATGTTTTCGTCACCACACCACATTTACTACACACAAACAATGTTCGTTAGTGAGTTTCATTTTTGAGTGGATGTTATTGTTTACACACCTAGTGCAGTTCAACACAAATTGTAAAAAAATGAATTGTTTAAGTCATTAGGGATAAAATAAGAATCAAGATATACTTAAACCTAAATTATTTATATTTAATTTAAAAATATGTATATAAAAAATTACTTATTTTTTGAGACAAAAATTAAAGATAGTGTACAGAGGGATGTACCTAAACGAATACAACGGTCGTTCTTCAATACATAATATCCCGATACACAAACATTTTTTTCATGTTCACTTGCCAACAACAGGTTCGTTGGCGGCAAAAGATATATCAAAATCGTTTATCAAGTTTCTTGTGGAAAGTGGCATAAATCATCCTGAGGTAGTCCTAACACTATAGAAGATAATAACCTTGCAGAAGATCGCTGAATCGTTTATTTCAATAAAATCTAATAAGAAAAAATCTTCGAAACAATGTGTAACTAGTCATTGGGTCGCCGTTTGTTAGAGCTTGGTATTCGATATTTACTATATACTTAAAAGCACCCGTCATCACCTCTTTTCGTGATTATTTTGTATACCAGAATGAACTGATCTAAATCATCTACTCTTCCCATGACTTTATTGTGCTTTTGAATTTGATGTGGAATTTCGACATCAGTTTTCTATCTCTCGTCCGCGCATTTTCTTCAGTTTTCTGAAATAAATATAGTACATATATTATTATTCTCGCATCAAACCAGCAACATTTTTTTCTCAAAAGGCAAAGCGTATTCAGCTCAATATTTATCGATGAAAAAATCTTCAACCAGCACGGAAGACATATCTTTGCTACTTGCTTAGCTAAGTTAAAGTACACTTATTAGAGATGATTTTCAAAAATGCAGACAGATGTAGACATAATATAATATACCGTCTTCAACTTCACATTATAACCTATGTGTTGAACTCAAGATTTCCGCGCATTACGAGACAAAATAAGGTAAATTGGAAGTATATAGAATTGTAAATAGAAAACATTAGTTTGTAATCATTTAATTTTCAGTTACATTTGAAAATCCAATTAATAAAGTAGGTGTAAAAAAGCATTGGGGAAAGAAACATTTTTTTATGGTAATGGCTATTCGCAACTTCAAAATATTTGCACTGGAATAAATATGCCATGAATATCCAATAATTCTTTCTAAACAATCGAGAAATATTTATATAGGAACTTTAAATATTGTGCAGGAGACGAAATTCTTCTAACTATTCAACAAGAAAAAAGTTTGCTATGCCACGTAACGAGGTGGACTCAGAAGTGTATCTTTCAGTTCAAATCACTTTTTGAAAAGTAGATATTCGAAAATATCTCTCCGCATTGACTAGTAATATCACCATTACTTATATTTGACGGAGCATTTAATAGTGCTGGGCAATTTGACTCAATTATTAATCATCACGAGGATCGTATCAAACAAGATGCTATGTGCAGCAACATATTGAAACAATGAAGTGGAAATGCACAATCGCTTGCAAAAAAAATTGCCCACAATAATTCCAGACAGTTTACCAATAGTGCATGGACCGAGAAAAAAGAAAATATGGAAAAAAATAAGGTTGCATTTTTTTTAGGATCAGTTGAAATTCACGAAAAAACGTGGAAATACTCAAATACGAAGATGTGAACCCAATACACACTATAGATTGCTGCAGCTAAAAGGATATACTTATGATAAAAAGAAGACAATTTTTCTGGCTTCCTTGACACTAACGGGAGACCGGACGAGGGGAATAAAAAGGGATACACGAGCGACGAGGATTTATGAAAAAACCAAAGCCGAAAAAGGTTAATAGTTTTTAAATTTGGTAAAATGTGAAAAATGAACCAAAGTACATTATGGTTGGAAATCATAAAACATTTTATTATTCTATTTTCAAAGGCAACTCTGTAACAAAGTATAGAAAGCAACATGAAGTAAAGGGAATTCTATGATTTTCAAGAACCACTGACCTTGATATATTGCCATGTGAAATATATAAAAATGTTAATGGCTATTGTTTAGGTGCAAGTTCCGATGGGCTTATTGGAAATTACTCTCTAATATAAATGAAATACCCATTTTCGATTGCCAACATCTCCCCTTGTTAAGCCATACAGAATAAATAATAATGTTTTGACAGCTACGTGGAAGAAAAATAATGCTTAAAAGAAACCATGACTATCATTAAGTACAAGGTCTGCTTCAGGTGACTGGCAGACAATTTTATTGTGTTATCGTATGAATATCACATAGTTCGATATATGAAAAAAATAAGGCGATGAGTCATTTTATAAAACTCAGAAAATGCAACTAAAATTGAAGTCATTTTATTATAAATATTTGCTGCCGGAATTAATTAACTCAATATTTCCCAGAAATATAACATTTAGAGACAGATTTTCCCCATAGTCACAATAAATATCTTGTAATTTTCAACAGCTTCTCGTGTATTATTACTACTATCTAAACGATATGTTATTAAGCATTCTTGTTTTGTTAGAAAGAATAATAGTGTATCTGATAAACATATTTTGTATCGTTATTAACATTTATTTCCCACCTCTAGATGTAAGTACCTTCAACTTTCCCGATCCAAATCATGCAAATGGAAGGAATACTGTTCCTAGTGCTAGTTACCTATATTTAATTATAAGAAGAATTTTGGATCCAAAAATTCGTAAATTTAGTGGCATTTATTTTAAATTAATATTTGTAAGATAAGAACATGTAAACCTAGATAAGATTCATAATTAAATGAAACTACCTGATGTAGTATTATTTCTACTTTCTTTAAGTTCTTTACCACGACCCAGGTTTCGTTGTATTACAACATCTTCAAGTGGGTTATTAGCAACGATCTTTACGAAACCTAGATCGTGGTAAACAACTTAAAGAAAGTAGAAACAATTTTACATCACGTAGTTTCATTTAATTGTGAATAATGAATTTCTACAAAATTAACGCCAAATATATTCAATACTATATAAGATTAATATCTAGTTTTCAAGTTAAATGTCATACAATTTCACTATGTCCTCTCTGTACTAATATCAAAATATCTTGATGAGAGCTATTGATTGAGCCTTTGAAGAGAATCTTTGCTTCACCGAGTCAAAATGTATGTGTCATAGAAGTTTCCAGACATGCGAAAACACATTTAAAACCTCGGCGCCCACACTGTGCACAACGCGCGATACTTAGTGTCCGCACTTTGCGTAAAAATATATTTTATGCTATCTATATGTATACGATAGATTGCAGCTCCAAATTAAGCAAATCCATAAATTAGGCAGAGCTCAGAAATTATCTGACAAGGGTAAAATTCGATAAGCTCTCTCATGATGTCCAGTGGTGTGCTAACATATCAAGCTAAAAGTATTAATCGTCATATTAAAGTAAAAATCTGTTCGTATTTGATTATTGTTTGTCACGTATTTACTTAATCTATTAATTTTAAATTTGTCTTACAGAAAAATTACAAGATTTTCCAAAATAATTTCATTACGGAAAAACAAATGCTGCATAGTTTTCACATATTAAAAAAAAACATAAAAATCTAGAATGTTAAACACATTACAAAATTAAAAATGTCAAAATTTTTAAGTATTTGTTCTTCATTCTATGAAAATTATGGAATAAACTGTATATTACATTTGCAATATTTATTAAAATGTAAAAATTAAAATTACTTTTGGCAATCATTTAGAGAAAATATCTTAAACCACACATGTAAAATACAAATATATTCAGTGACGTAATATTTGTAAAGCTTATTTTTTTCTTGAACTAATTCAAAATTATCACATCTGTAAATAATTATTAATTTTTTTTTTCTACATTCGTTTATATTTTTTCCTAGTAATAAATCTATTAAAATCAGAAAAAAATCAACTAATTAAGAATGAATAGGGTCCATATTACGAGGGTTATATATAAATAAAATGTACTTAGGTGGACATAACATGGTTATATTGTATTTCCATTAAACTATATATGAATTTCGATATTATTTTTCCCTGCGTTTTGTATTCGTAGACAAAGACTTGATTGCCTATATTTCCCTAATTCATTAACGTAAGTTAACTAAAATAATTTTGCATCGGAGAATTCACAATGCCGTTACTGTATTTTTTTTATTTATGAATTATTTGGTAAAAAAGTAGTCGAAGGAAAATACATAGACAAAAAATACTAGACATTTTTGAATGAATTTCAAGTAAATATTCAATAATACTCCCGCTCTAAGAAGATCGAAAGAAAAAATAATTCCGTGTATTCATTTAATTTCAAAAGAATTAATTTCAATTACGTTTCCTTGTCAAATTTCATCATGGTTATTCTTATATTATATTTGGTTTCGACTATGATGCTATGGCACGAAAGGTATGATGAAATCATAAGGGTTCTTTTTTCCCACTTGACTGTGGAATCCTGAAAATAGAATATAAAACGAATCGTGCGATGAAATGACTGTACTGGCTAGCTTCTTTCAGAAGTACCGTCCCGAGTAGGTACAAATTGTAATATATTGAAATTTAACTCAATCTAATGGATTCCACAAATTCCCTTTCATCCCTTTATAACTCAAATTACAATAGAACGATATAATTCGTATCCGGAATACACAAACGGAATAAAATTTATTTAAAAAAAAAATTCATTTTTTCTTTCAATAGGTTCGATGTAGGACATAAATTATGCAGCTACAGAGGGAAATAAAAAAATGGCAATTTCAAATTCCACTTTAGCGCACACTTGACATCGCTTACTCGCACGCCCTCTATGTGACGGGAATAAATTAGTTTACAAACATTTTCCTAATAATATAAGTATGGACTTACAGGATGAACATGACGTTAATGTAAAAAATTAAAATGACAAAATGTTAAATGTGTAGCAATTACCCGGTGTACAGTTCAACTACATGGTCTTTGATTCAATTTTGATAATACTAAAGTCCAAATCCTATTAAAGTCCACTTTTTATTTTTTACTTTTGTTAATAAAAATCACTAATTACTCTTGTCGGTTGATTAGACTATGAAGAATTACAAATCTAAAAGATTTACTTTTCAAAAATTGTCTACTTGAAAATTATTTATTATAGGCATTTTTTTTTAAAATGTTTTAAAGTCTGAGGTCATTTTACTTTAAATTAATGAATAGTTTTGTGTTGTTTTTTTATTGGAAACTTGAGAAAAATTTGTTAAACCTGTATGGACTTTATGTCGAGATAAATTATTATGTGTCAATGAGTATTAGACGTTTTACGAAGGAGTGCATATTACATTTAATGTTAAAGTTTAGTTCTATATTGTGCATGGCAATACTTAGCCATAGTTGTAATTCAGGTATTGTTTTTAATTAAATTAAGAAACATCCAAATTCACGTTAAACCGGGAATAAAATATTTTCCACGCAGAATGTTTAGGATATAATTTAAAATTGATATTAAAATCCTCTCTTAGATCATTGGACCTTAAAGTGTTTCGGAGAAATGGGAATATACACCGCATGAACGTAAAGATAAATCAATTTCAATATTGCCAAAAATAATGGCGAATGTACCATTATATATTTACTTCTTGTTTCTGTAAAAAAAGAAACTTAGATATTTTGGCATATACATGACAGGTTAACTTAAATGTTCAGTAACATGGAGACGTCTATATATCTTTCTCATTTTGATGATTCGTTGCTACTTATTAGTATTGTTTCGTAGCTCAAAAAAAAGTAAGTTATAACCGCTTTTCTCAAAAATTATTCGACGTAGATATTTGAAATTTGACATACAAAGTATCTATGTAAAATGTATATATTCCCAAGCTTAAAAACTGCTAAAACCAAAGTAATGAAAAAATATTTTTTAAAGTTTACTAGAAAATATGCATTGGTATACTTTCCGGATACAAGTTTCCGATTCGATATTTACGATATTTTATGCTTGTAAAAGACATATTAAGCACTACATTTGCGTGCTGAAAACAATATTCCCCAAAAAACACTCACATGACAAAACGCTTCGTACTATCCGAGGAGAAAATAAGTTTCACCTATAAAGTTCGTGTATTATGGAACAAAAAATGAACTTAGCAATGTTTTATAACCGAAAAGACGCAAATATTATTTAGTTCCATATTTTTTGGTCTTCTCATTTATCTCAGTATCCTCGCTTTCTACATTTTCCTATTTTTTCTGTTAAGTATACACTCCTATAAAAGCCTGAGTAATGTTAAGTCATAAATTTTTCAAGCCAATCTTTAAATTCACCAACTAGTAACGGTAAAAGCACGAAATAACTATTTTCTTGGTGCTTTTACAATCTTTCACTGGTAAATCTTAGATTTTATATTAGTTATTTGGTAAATATTGTTTTTTTTTGAGAATGAAACGTATTTTCATATATGAACATTAACATGTTTGGAATAAATATTGCTTTCCTAAATTAAAAGCCCCGATTTTTTCGACCATAATAATTTAGGCCTAGTGTTACGAGCAGACTTGTGCAATTTTACGAAGAAATTTTATTTAATACAGGTTGCGCATAAATTTTCAAATGCGTTTAAATTCGTCATTCTCAATCAGTTTAATATCAATTCATTTTACTTTCAATATGTCAACAAAACGGTTGATTTCGAGTAGAACCTCAAACAGATGGATATGCACTCCTAAAATAAACAATTGCAAATTTTGAGTATTACTGAGATTGTATGTCATTAAACGTTCACAAGGAAACTCGTATACACTCGTGAAGTTCATGCCATTCTCGTGTAATTCGTGACGGAAACTGTGTCGGATATTTTTAAAAAATTGGGATAAATTATAAATTCGAAAGTCTACTTTCTGATTAACGTGGATTATTTACCGGAAAATATTTTGGATTTTCTTGAGAGACAGGTAAATAGATTCTTCTAAGATGTAAAGGCAATGGAACAAATTGCGCGCGAGTGAGGCAAGTCAGATTTTAATATAATTGTGAACTTTTGCTGTATGCTGATGCGGGAACGTGCGACTCCGAACATAAACTTAAGTCGTTAAAAATAAGCTCCCAAGGAATTCAAAGGAAGTATTACAAAGATTTGTAATACAGTCAATTAGGTATATCGTTATATTATAGTCATTTTCATAAAAACAGCCCATTTGAAAGAAAACATTATTATTTCTATACATCAAGAATTTTTCAAGATGTACAAAAAATGATAAATAAAAAAATTTCTTCTCATAATCATTTGTGACAAATTGTAGCTGCATTTTAAAAACAAACAGTGATTGTTGAAAATTAGGTGAACGAGACATGTATTTCAAAAGAAACAATAAAATGAAACTAAAACTTTATTAGGTATCAAAGACAATCTAAACCAGTGGAATGTGGTGAAATATTTTAGTAAATTTTATATTTTTATATCAGGTATAGGTACCGTCAAGTTTTCCTCAAACATAACTTCCGTTAATATTTATAAAAATATTTATACAGTAATCCATAGCTCTAATAAATATCTATCTGCACGTAGGTTATCACGCAACAACCATTTGATAGATGTTAATGATACTTTGTAATCATATACCTTAGAGGTTCGTCCAATATCCATAATCATATCGTGAAATCAGAAAAGAACAATACCTCATGTTGGTTCTTTAAATCCGAGGATTTAAAGAACCGACATGAGGTATTGTTCGACTTTTTGTACGTAATATTTGATGTGGTAAAATTACATATACTTATAGTTTTATCTAAATTGAATACTTGGTTAAACACCTAATGAGAATTTAATAACGCAGAAATCACTAGAATGCAATATCTTTTGATTGTTGCCTTAAGACTAAAGATTCACCAAAAGGTTATTGAATCTTTTTTTTTCATTCGTTGCCAGATCCTTGTATAAAACTTCATTTAACTAGTTCACACTATAAATACTCGTTTACTTATACGGCGCTACGCCTACGAATGATCTGGGAGTTGTCTAACACTTTTAGTTTACAATGCTGCCAGTCTTTTCCGATTTCGGGTATCCAGATCTCATAAATCTCTTTTGTTCATCCATGTCATCCTTGGCCATCCTACTTGA
The DNA here is from genome assembly GCA_039881145.1 of Druceiella hillmani. Lineage (NCBI taxonomy): Eukaryota > Metazoa > Arthropoda > Insecta > Lepidoptera > Hepialidae > Druceiella > Druceiella hillmani. The sequence continues at coordinate 37,950,339 of JAYKKI010000012.1, read as the reverse complement.
TGGTCGTCTTCCGATTATTATAACTATATAATCATGAACATCATTGGCGGAGTTTACCTTACTTCTATTAGTAAAATTTCTAATATCCGTAAGTCAGTCCCAGCATCATATCTCTTTCAGCTTAAAACAAACTGTGAAGAAATTTATATGTAGTTGAATTACATGCACTGTTTATTAAAGTTAAGAAAAAAGTTTATGAAATACCAGTCACGGATAAGCACGTCAAAATATTTTGGTGTTTATTGAACTTGGAGATGAATACAAATTTTTAGCGGATACTACAATATCCGCCAAAAGATTTGTTGTTATCTCCAAATCCAATACAAATGTTTTAGCGGATATCACAGTATTCGCTGAAAGATTTGTTTTCATCTTCAAATTCAAAATAAACCTTTTAGCGGATACCACAGAGTGGGATATCATTCGAATGATGTATTGAAATACCATTGAAAATGTGTAGAAATATTTTTATTTGGCTTAGTCTTTGCCTTAGGAACTTCTATATACTTATATAGTGTAGTATTTGCATTTGAATTATACACATAAAAAATCTTAAAAAATTATAAATTAAAAGTGAATATAACGGCATTTAGACTCACTTCAACGCAAAATTATTTCGGTCCAATTACCTTAATAATTAAAAAGATATGGGCAACTAACTATTTTTCTTAAGTCGATGAAATATATATGAGGCATGTGGTTATATAGCGGAAAATAAATATTGATACAAATACTTAAATAGAAATACTACGTACCCCAAACTATTTAGACTTTAATGTATTTACATTATTGTGTACTGAATGCTCGTAGTACGAGTTCAACTAGTACCCAAAAAAAGTTAGTTTTCACTTAAGTTACTCATATGATGGTCATATAATTTCATTACTGTTAAGTAATTCAACTCTCGAATTACTGAAGTAAGTAAACTGGAAATGTTTACTTACTTCACAACAATAATTTTTATACAAATCTTAACGTTTCTTCACTATGCACGTATACTTTTATATATGTACGAAATTTAAAGGTATGAAGAGTGAAAAAAAATCTCATGTGAGAAATATTCCAAACCATGAATTTGTAAATTTATATTGTTTACTTGTCGACAATTATAATGTAATAAACAAATTCATTATAATGTGTTTTTCAAACCACTTAACCAACTTCAAGAAAGAAAGGGGTTTCTCAATTATTCGCATTTGTTTCCATGTATGCTCAGCGTTAATTCGTTACCGAGTGGCCTGATTTTGATAATTCTTTATTTGAATACTATAACGGTGGTCCCATACAAATATAATGACAATCAGATGATGTTTGGAAATTAGTGATGGAAGTCCTTATAAGAATTAAAGCTGGGGTAAATACTGAGACATACCTTAATATTTTTTACGGGATGGTACTAAACCATATGTAATTTAAGATATTTTCTACTGGTAGTTTTTATTTTTCAATAAAACTGCACCATCGACCAGGCCCGGGTCGAATGATGAGTTCTGGAGATGAACAATGCAAAATGTAATCAATGTAAATCAATCGTGATTAAAGCTTTTTTCTATTGATTAGTTGTTACTTTGCAAAGTACGGTACTGGACTTCGGATATAGAGAACGTATTTCCTCAACGGCTAACAGCTAACCAGTGGCGGCTATTACTATCACCTTTCCTGATGCCTAAATATTCACGTACGATTATCTATACTTGCCTCATACATAAGCCTAAACCTGCCCAAATTTGGTAATTGGTTGCTCTCTTGTCAGTCTTTGTTATGAGCCGCAAAGCATTGACATTATCTTCAGTTGTCGCTGCTGACGGATCTTTTACAGGCAGATCATCACGGCTATTACTACCATCACGCTTTACTTCGTTAAGAATGAGTCATAAAAATTATTGATCGAATATTTTCTCTTGATGAATTCATATTAACATGATACAAACAATTCTCAAACTGCCCATAATTTACAAAAACAAATCATAAATTTAAGCTAAGTACCTCAATGAATAATAAAAAATTTTGATTTTCAAAATTTTAATAGTTATTTTCTTGAAATTATTATGTATTATTTAAAAATTCGGAATATTACCATTCTTCTAAATAGTTAATTCTAAATACTTTCAGAGCTACCTGCGTATTCTAAATAAATATTTTGTGCTTCTTCACGTTTGGATGATAAATAAAATAATAATTAAATAAAAAAATTATGTATAGTTACTCTAAGATGTTATTAGAGTGAGCTTATTAAGTCATTCGAATGGGTGTAAAGAGATATTGATTTACAATATGAATGTTGTACAGTACAGCACCTGGCCCAGTTCATATTAAGGGTTTATTACATTGTTGATTAAAGCCGCTATTTTTGTTAAGTTTAGTCTAAACTCTGGAAATATGCAGAATAATTAAAGCAGATTACTTTATAATGATTTTACATATCTGTTTCATTAAAATCATATTTTTGCAACTCATTCCTCGCTAAAATCTCTAAATAATCCTCTAAACGTCTCCCACATTTAGAGGATTAATTTCCCACATAAAACTTTTAGGAAAACTGTAAAGATGATTCTAGATTTCATAATTTTTGAAATACACATTCTTACATATATGAAAAACAGGCAATACATTACGTTTTTCTATACTCTCACACTATTTTCTCATAAGTGATGTGAGGTAGAAGCTTAAATTTGGCATAGTAAAACACCTTATTAACCCATATATTTGCAATAATTAATTTTTTTAAAATAGTCATAGAAGAATTAAAGCAGGGGTAAATACTGAGGCATACCTTAAAATTATTTTACAATTTTAAATTTTGTATTTAAAAAAATACTCTAAAAATATGCTAAAATTTAGCATTTCTCCTTATTTCTGAATCTACTGACAACAATAATAATATTAATATTTGCAAGTAGTTTAATAGAAATACTATGTATCCTTATATATTTATAGCAGCCTAAATGTATACCAATTGCTCGTAATGCGGGTTCTACTCGTGTTGACAGTTTTTATGTAGGTAAGGAAGCCCGTATCAAAAAACTCTTTCTATAGCGGAAGAAGCAAAAAAAAGTGCTGCTGAAAAATTTGGAATTTATTCCATATCAGTAGTATTATTTAGAGCGCAATGCTGACTGCATTAACAATGTAATAGAGTGTCGGCGGAAGTTATTAAGAGATTCTTATTTGGCAAAGTGAACAAGAACCTGTTAATGCAAATTAAAATTTATTAGTTAAACAAATTTTATACAGGGATGATTTGAACCATGTGCTATCAATAAACGGTGGAAGAAATAATGAATGCACTGTACTCAGAAGTTAGCAACACTTTCACAAATCAACACTAAAAAATGCAGTTTATTAATAGACAATTAATATTCATTTTATGCATGTCTCCATCATACGGCCAGTACACAGACGGAATTGTAGAAATTAAGTGCCTATCATTCAGACTCAATTTGCACCCACATTATGGTAAAATATATATCGATTAAGGGCATTCGTGGTTTTATAAAAAAAGGTTACCTTCATATCACAGACCATCACGTCGACCCGTTTGCGAACTTGTCTGTTCTGGTCTCTTAATAATTGGAAATATGAATTTAATGTGAAAGATGATCAATCCCAGAACGATCACGTGGAATTGCATTTAGTAAAATTTTATCAAAACGCTTTGTTTCCAGAATTGGTGGTTCCTCGATAATTGATATTAATGATACTAAGAGATTATTTATCATATTACATTAGTGCTAAGATTTTGAAAGCGACACAATAAAAATGATCAGAATATAAGTTTGTCATATCAGCACCTTGAGGCTTCCAAAGTTTATAGCCATTTCTTGTTACAATTTATATTTGCAAATATAAAAAAAATTATTAATAATATTATTATTGATTCGTTCTTTAACTACATTGAGTACCATAAATATATATTTAATTGACTAAATGAAAATATTTTATTGCAACAAAACACTCAATTATAAAACGAAGCTTTAAAAGGCAATGTTTGGGTAGACATGTTTAATTTAAATATTCGCCCTTTTTCACAAATCTGGATTAGGAGTTGGACATGACATGGCACATGTAAGGATCTAAAAGACGAAAAGTCACCAAGAAACGTAGTATCTTTCGTAATTATAAATAATTAGTAATATTATATTTTAATTCATGCATTCATATAATTTTTTTTCTGGTTTTTAATTTGACTCTCATTTGACTGCGATGTTTTTTACTGAAGTCACAAGAAGACAGATTTCAATCATTTGTGGTTTCCTTAAGGCTCATGAAATGAAAGATTTAAATGAGTAAAAATATTTCTTCGGCAATTATTCTATTCTTTCATCTTTTATGTTGTCGGTGGTTGATGAAGATCAACATCGTCAATTAATATATTTTGTTGCCTTAATAAAATCGCATGTAGAAGATAAATTGTACATAGCTATTCTTATTAGCTGACTTGTTCAATGGTTGAAAACTGAATTAAAACTGGAATAATACTAATATTTCGTATTATTGTATCGCCATGTATCGTAATGTTGATTACCAAACAAATATCACATATTTTCATTTCCTTTATAATGTAAGTTTTCAAGATAATGTATACAGGCTCTAAATGTGTTACGTAACAAGCGTCATCTCTTTCTGCGTATTAATAATTTTACACCTAACAAATATCATTCTCGAGCGGCGGAATTTTGTAATCATGTCGTTAATGATAAATAGACTTTTTTTCATATTTTTAATTTACATGGAGTTTGATAAGAATAAAGACGTAATGTGTTTGTTTTCTGTTCTTCAGAGCTTTTATGCAGAATAATATTTTTTGTTCATAAACGTATTATTAAATGGTAATCAATTAAAAAGATTTTAAAAATACAGTTTTAAAAGCCCCCAGAAATATGAAATAATGACAGTTTAGACGGTAATATTCATGCCATTAATAATAGTCTTATTATTAATGAAGAAAAATTGATCGTCAAATTGAGACAAATTATGAAAATTAAACGTAACTAATTTTCAATTATCCGTTCAGCCTACTCTGTACTTTAGTTTCACGATAACAAGTTATCAAATTTATCAATATAAAAAAGAAAAAGGAATTGTTTTTATTAATTATGTTTTATTGCGTTTATAAAAATATATTAATCACTTGACCAAAGATTCCCAGGCATACACATCGAATCACCGTGGTAGTTTCAAAAATATTTTATTACAAATACTCATAAAAATGGAACAGAATTGTCAAATATGGTGACGCTAATATTGTAATAGACAAAAGAAATAACCAAAATATATTATTTTTTTCGGTCAAAAATTACGATTATTATAGTTTTCAAAGTCCAGAGGCCAGTTTGTGGTTATTTATGATGAATTTTTGAAATTAGTAATGACTTTGACCAAACATATCTGATATACAAATGTGTGTGTGTGTGTATGATGATCTCAAATTCTATTTATTCCATCTAAACATAGCATACAAAAAAGTTTGTTTCTGCTGTGTGAATTATAATAATATTTATTACCAAAGTTAATTAAAAAAGCTAGTGTGAATTAAAATAATGTTGATTACCAAAATTAATTAAAAAAAAGAAGGTTTAGAGATTAATTGTATTCGCTATTGGAATGTTTATATTTTGTTTCATAGCTATTTCATAATAAACATAGATGAAAGTGAATTACCTAAGCTGATGTGTTTTCTACTTTAAAACAATTTATTTAGTTTTTATAGGTAATTTGTTGGACATCTCAACGTAAATGTACTTTGTTAAATATGTATAAATTAAGCAGATTTTCTAACTGAATTAATGAAAGATTTTCTAATTTTTATAAATTAGACGTTCAAGTTTTGTAAAGTTATAATGTTTTTTTGATTCCGTATTCAACATAAGCATTGTTATGTTGAGCAATTAATATATAAATAAAGACTGATGAACAGCCGGTTAAGCTCGTTAATTTTGTAACTTTATTTTCTCCGGGAAAAAACTATATTAAAATATTGATATAAAGGTTATTGGTTTTATTATTGAGAACGCGTTAATTTTCAGTTTATTCATGTTTGCATAATTTGAATAAAACGACTTAACCACTAAAATGTGTTTGACTAAAGTATCATGTACAGACTAAATAATCAATTAGTCTTTGTAACCAATTAAAGACATTAAATAAACCAGGCTTAAAAGTAAATAGACTACTTGCCTTAGAACTTATTTGCTTTATTTTTTATAGACAATTAGCTTAATTTAGGAGGTTCATTTTAAAATATTTTCTTAAAAATAGATAGAAATTAATTATTGGATTTTTTTTAATTAGATCTAATCAGTGATTTTATAAGTGGAGAAAACAGGCAATCATATTTAATTAATAATTACTTTTGATTTTATTCGTCAATACGTGGGCTAAGTGCTAATTATAAGAACGTTATTTGCGATTTCCCAGATATCTACTTTGTTGAGTTAATCCAGAATTTAATTGATTGAATAATAAAGTAATTTTTAATAATATAACATGTAGAAAAACTAGATTTCCAGGTTCCAGCCCTTACAAAAAGCCAAAAGCAATATTACTATTTTATACATTGATTATATAAGAAAATAGCGGCGTAATTAATAATTCTGAATTTATTATTTGTCACCCATCATTTATTTTTTATTTGACTAAATTAATAGTCTATACAAGCATATCGTCACTGCGGTGTGTTGGATTGATCATTGGCTTATGGTGGCCTAACATACAATCCAACTGTGTAAATTAACATTTTTATATAAATAAAAATTTGACAATAAAACAAAGATATGTCCATAATTAAAATGATCAATGGGCTTGTACCGCAAGGTCCACAATTTTAAAGTTAAAACTCGATTATAATTCAGAAACCTGATCCTCCTCCCCTAAATATTTATTTTATAATTGGATTCTGTATTGATTTTTAAGCAATTTCCGTAAATTTATTAAAAAACATTTGGCAGCATCAATATGCCCATAATTAGAATATCACTAAGCTTACACAGCAATGGATTCAATTGTAAAAATGAAGATTAAAACCATTATTAAGATCATACCACAGTGACTTCAATTATTAAGAAAAAAATCTTTCCTGCACAAGTGGAATTAGCGCTACGAGGGTTCCGTACATATTTAGGCATTTATTAATATTTAAACGTACATAAAATACCTGTGAAATTGTTTATAGAAGAAGTAACTTGATTTATTTACGAGTGACAAAATGTGCGGCATAAATAGTCGTATTTATATGGTTCTGCTTGATTGCGTTGACTTTGAAGCTTGATTTTGTTATATCTCTAAGGGACCGTATACTTAAGTATTTGATATTAATTTCAATTTGATACCTCTACGGCTTCCTGAGAAAAAGGGTCTTGACACACTGACGGACAATGAAATGATCGTATAAGGGTACGGAGTTTTTCCTTTTTGAGGTACGGAACCCCAAACATTTATTATAATTCAAAGCCTTTTACTTTTTTCCCTTATTTTGCATACATTTTAACAATTACTATCAATTTATAGAAAATCGCTTCTTTGGTAAACGATATAGTTTTAATTTAATCCACTTCGTATCTTCTTTAGATAATACAATTAAATACTACTTTATTATTGTAAAAATATTTCGATGGCATTTATTTTATTGTGCTGTAATACATTTTTTATCTCATTTTATTTTTGAGAAAATAACTTTCAATTAATATAAGTTATGGATATTATTTAAAATATATGTAGATTAATAACTCATGGCAAATAACATGCAATGAGATTATATTGTTTCCACTCTGATTTCATCTATTGAGGAAAGTTTATACTTTAAAAGAAACTGGCTTAGAGGTCAGTCGCAGTTGTTTCTTATTAAAAAAACTTATTATTTGCGATGGAATTTAAATTAGTACTGGGTTTTGGAATACTTTTTAAAATTTATTAGTTTCTAAGATCAAAAATTGCTTTATTGCACGTTAATTTAAACAATACGGGATAAAAAAAAACCCTCTTCAGATCATCAGGTGTCCCTATGTCCGTCGTCCTTCCGTCGTCCTGCTCAGAAACCTAAAATTTGATATATAAAGCATGTGAAACCATATATATCTCAAAGGATAAAGGTAAACAAATTAATATGGATATTTTGGAGGAAAGAAACAAATTAGCAGATTTTTTTAAATTTCTAATGTCGAGTACCAAAGTTTCAAATCGAATTTAATAAAATAAAAACATCAGGCGATAGAAAATTGAAAACACAGTTGTTCGATAATTTATTAATAATTCTAGAGATATTATTAAAAATGATCATAAAAATATACAGATCTCAAAATTTTTGAGGGGGTGAACAAAGTACTAATTTTCTAAAATTTTTTAAATCGTGTTAATTGAAAGGATTCCAAAATTATTTTTAGTTACATTATAAAAAATAGCGTAAATAGAAATTTATCTAAAGTTTATCGAAAAAGTATAGTGATAATTTTCCCTTTAATTGTAGTTTTTGTTATATTTATGATACATATACGCCTGTAAAAGATACATAACCTAATATAATTACACGGAGAAAAACTATGTTCGTACTAATGTTTGTACGTAGTTAGGTTAGGTATGTTAGGTTATAACATTACCGACATAAAAATAATCACAGAATAATATTTTAATTTTTTAAAAATTTCTCAAGTGACCTTTGGCTATCATGGGATTCAAAAAATCGGTATTTCAAACATGCAATAATATATAAAAGAAACTTTTTGCCCTATAATAGTTGAGGTAATTTATAAACTATAAAAATGCAAAAGAGTTAAACTTGCGTTTACAATATTTACCGAAAATATTTATTTGAAAACCTAATGAAAAAATCGTAATTTTCCAAGCGAATTAATTTCGCATTTACTTGAAACTTGTGGAAGGTTTAACGATCAGGAGAGGAGGCTCTTATTATCCAGGTTGATAGAAACCATACGCAAATGTATCCGAAGTACGTATGGAGTCCTCTAAATGTATGTTTTACACGACAGATTTATTTGGAAGAATGTGGAATACCCATGTAGATCAATAGAAATTTGCAAGTAAATAAATCGTTTTATTTTGTAACGTACTATAAGAAAATTAGATGTACCATTGAGAGAGAGAGAGGGAGAGAGTTGACCATTTGGATTAAAATTGAAAATTAGTCGGGATAAAATGATGTCTGAATAATTTAATTACGTATGCTGCCCAAACAGTTAAAAAAATAATCTTATTGCTTAATAAAGGATGTTGATGCGTAGTAAAATATATTATTATGAATTTCATAGATCTGTTTCAAATAATCCGAATACCCATATTGAATTTTCCATTCCCTTTTCATTTTTTAGGAGATTTACGAAAAAAAATTGGAGTGCTTACTAAGCGTTTATACGACTAAGTTTCCTAAGGAAAATTTGAAGAATATTTTCTTTTATTGTAATGTATCTTTTTATCGACTTAGCAGTTCAATGTAATAAAATTACTTCTCAATTCAAATCGAGATAATTGTAATCGACGTATTGTCTTTTTGAAAATATTGTATTGAACTTATTTTTTTAAAATTATAAATGCTATAATAATAAATCTAAAAAAAATTCTGTGTACAATTCCTGTAAAAAATAAGCAGAAAGTATTACATACCTGAAGGTATAATAGAAAACATTCAAATCGCAATATACAGTCGGCTTAAATAAGACTGAAATATATTACTTTTGTAACATTACTTTTGTAAGTGTTTTGAATTATTTTTTTGTTGTCTGTAGTAAATTAAATCTCATACAACGTTTTCATGACTTTACGTGAAAATATACCTTCATAAAAATCCCTCTATAATTATTTTAATTTTGACAATAACGCCATTTTCCAAAGCATTTTCAATGATGCAACCAAGGCTGCAATTATATTATTTCTGTACAAATGTTGTCCTTGATTTTATAAGTTGTTCGTGGCTTATTCATATACATTACGAATTCTAAATAACCATGATAGGGACTGTTACTCTGAAAATCGTGAGGGCAAACAAAATTTAAGTTTTTTTCCCATTAATGGTTCAACATAAATGTTACGAAGAATTCAGTTGTCAGTCTGGCTGTATGAATAATGACTAAATCTTATTAGAATCTAACGTCTATTATATTATTATTATTTTTTTTTTTTTTATTATTATTGCAATCTGTCATTTGAGACATTCAGCAATTGGTGCGTATGTTAGCATGTCTTGTACTGAGTTCGTCCTTTTGAACTCATTTCATTTTGCCCCTATATAAAGTCTTGGGGAAGTTTTTTCTTAAGCCTTCTGGGTGCCGTTATTGGGTTCATCAGGTGTATAGCCAGTGGATTGGGATGATTAGCGATTCGGTCTCTGTATGTCTTTATCATCTCTGAGATTTCTTCTTGGACCAATTTTATGCCAAGCTCCAAATGAAGTCTGTTGTTTGTGACATACCAGGGTGCACCAGCTATCATTCTAAGCGTTTTTGATTGAAACCTTTGTAGTATTTCAATATTTGATTTTGCCGCGGTTCCCCACAGTTGTAGGCCATAAGTCCATATAGGCTTGATCGTGCATTTATAAATTAATAGTTTATTTTCGAGCGACAATTGAGAGTTTTTGTTAAGGAGCCAGTACATGTTTCGCACTTTTTGGCCCGCTGCACATCGTTTGGTCAGGATGTGTTTGGACCATGTCAGACGTCTGTCGAGATACACGCTAAGGTATTTCGCGTAATCGGCTTGCGGTAACTGTACTCCATTTAGGTTTACTGCCGGACACGTATCTCGTTTGGTAGTAAAAGTAACTTGTATTGATTTGATTTCGTTAACTTTGATTCGCCAATCTTGCAGCCACTGTGATATTTGGTCAAGGCTTGTTTGGAGTTTTTGTGAGGCTATGTCTGGTCGGTGGTATGCTGCAAGAACTGCTGTGTTATCAGCAAAAGTGCCCGTAACAAGACCTTCTGTGACTGGGAGGTCAGCTGTGTAGAGCAGGTACAGTATTGGGCCCATAACGCTTCCCTGGGGAAGTCCTGCTTGGATCGGATAGAGAGACGTAGTTTCAGTTCCCTGTTTAACGTAGAAGTGTCTGTTGTGTAGATATGATCTGATGAAGTTGTAGTAATTTATGGGTAGGTTCTTTTTAATTTTAAACAGCAGTCCCTCGTGCCATACCCGATCAAATGCCTGGGATATGTCCAAGAAAGATGCAGAACTATATTGGTTTGACTCAAAGGCATTATGGATATTTTTGACCAATCGATGGACCTGCTCAATGGTTCCATGTCTCTGACGAAAGCCAAGCTGGTGATCAGGCAGTAGATTATTATCATAGATGTGTGGCATTAATCTTCGCAGAAATAAAATTTTCATAACCTTGGAAGTAATTGGTAGCAAGCTAATAGGTCTGTAAGATTTCACATCAACAGCATTTTTGCCAGGCTTGAGGACCATTATTATTTGAGCCACTTTCCACTGGGGAGGAATCGAACACGTACATACGATTGCATTGTACAGGATTGTGAGGAATGAAATTCCTTCCTCTGGGAGCTCTCTTAGAATTTTGGCAGTTATTAGGTCATAGCCAGGTGCCTTGTTGATATCAAGTGTATCAATAACAGCTTTTATTTCTCTCTTAGTGAAATTCGAAATAGGGGGATCGAGTTGGTGGCATTGATTCAGAAAAGTTGACACTTCTTGCGTTTTGGGGGAATTTATTTCGGGGTTTGGTACAAAGACGCGTTTTAAGTGTTCGGCGAATGTAACTGCTTTTTCCGCTTCACTGGCTGCCCATTCATTGTTCTCTTTGAGTAGATGGGGTTGGTTTAAGACTGGACGTTTCATATTTTTTGTGACTTTCCACAGTGAGTAATCAGTAGCCGATGTCACGTCTAGACTTTTTAAGAAAGATTGTATTCCTTCGTTCTTGTTATCGCTAAGTGCTGATTTTAGCTTAGATTGCAAGTAGTTTAGATGTTTTTTATCTGATGCATGTCGAGACTGTTGCCATTTTTTTCTAGCACTACGTTTTTCAGTCAGGAGTTCACGAATAGACAGAGGACATTCGAGTTTACGGTTTGTGTCTGTAAGTGTTGGGGTAGCAGCCCAGGCAGACCTTTGTACACAATAGTTGAGGTGTTCAACAGCTTCCGTTCGGTTTTCATAGGTAGTGACTCGTCCAGGCATTGAGCCATTAATTGCCTAAAGAGATCCCAGTCAGTTTTGCGTGTGTGCAGCTTACATGGTTTTGGAGCTAATGTGATGGACCTTTTGAGGGTCATTTCTACAGGTGAATGATCAGAAGACAAATCTAGACTAGTTCTACTTGTGATAAAGCTGCTAGGGAATCCTTTGGTTATGAAGAAATCTATCACATCTGGTATTTTTCTTCTATCAGTGGGCCAGTAAGTGGGTTGCCTAGGCGAGACAACACTAAGATTTAGTTTGTCAATTGACATTTTTAGTTGCCGTCCTTTTGTTTTTACTGTACGCGAGCCCCAGTAATGATGTTTCGCATTATAATCTCCACCAGCAACGAATCGGTGGCCCAGTGTGGCGAGAAACCTTACATAATCTGCTTCCTTAAGTTTATGTTTCGGTGGGCTGTAGACAGCCGATATTACAAAAGATCCTACCCAGTCTTCGATTCGCACATTTGTTGCTTGGATATCTTCAGTACAATATTGTACTGTTTCGTAATGCTTAATATTATTTTTTATAATTATTGCACTACCCTCATGTGCAGTTCCATCAGGGTGCATTGTGTGGTAAGTCTTATAGTTTTGTATTTGGAAATAACTCTTTTTTGTAAAGTGGGTTTCAGAGACTAGCAAGATATCAATATTATGTGTCTGCAAATACGATTGAACCTCGAGGGTGTGTTGTGGCAGCCCATTGGCATTCCATAGAGCTATTTTTAAGCAATCTATTTTGAGAGATTCGTCGTGAGTGCTATTATTAGGTTTGTCAATGTAGTCAATTGCTGCATCACTTGTTTCATTAAGTCCATTATTTCATGCATATCATTTGTACGTATGTCGCTATTTTGTGGAAGTTGATGTCCTTTGGTTAATACGTCTCTATATGTTTGTATGGTATTCTGAGAGTTCCCTTTATGAGCCGTTAGTGTTTCTTGTTCATGACTTTCTGTGTTATCAAACTGATTTTTATTCCTGGATCTACGATCTGGTGCTTTTGGGAATTTCAAATTTTGAAGCTCACGATAGACTCCACAGCCTTTGTAATTTGCATGATGGTTACCTATCTATTATTTGCAGGATGGTTACGTCTATTATATGAATATTTTTTATTGTTGTGTATAAAAAAAATATTCATTCGTGTTTGTCTATGAAACTCCAAAGACAGTTTTTGAGTTAGCTTCTTAATTTTAAAAAAATATGGAGATAAAACTATTATACTGCACTAAATCGTACATTTGAGGAGATCCACTTGATATTTCTGTTTTTATTTAAATTCTTGCAGTTTAATTTATTTAAATAACTATCTAATTTCAACTGTGCTTCGTCACTCATCACAAGGTTTTTAAAAAAGTTCTCAAATTGTATAATCAGTAGCAAGAAATGGTTTCCACACTGCGATTCAGTTCGTATTTATTCGATGTTGTTCCTCAAGTTTTTATGAACGTCTTTATTTTCATATTTCTATGTAAGTACCTAGTCGTTTAAAGCGCATTTTTAAAAAATGCGATTATCTTAAAATCTTGTTTTATTTCATTGTATAATGTAAAGTGTAATTTCTCATAATTTAATTTTTATTGCTACATGCTCAAAACTTACCATAAATATACTTAACATTTATTCACTTTTAACTATAAAGTATGTGTTCTAATCCTAACTTCTGTTCCTCTAATTAGTTCCAACAATCAGAATGAGCTAGAACGTAGCGGACCCTTGCCGGCAAATAAATATGTCGCATTTTCGGACTAAATTAACATGCGGGGGCTATGGTTTCAATCTATTGGCACCGGCTGCGTTTAATGATACGACAAGCAATAATGTTTTACCACCACCGATCACTGCCGCCCTAGATTTATTGACTACTTACTTCTAAATTTAGATACGCACATTAATGAATTAATCTTCAAAAAAATGTCTCCAATTCTAATGTTATCTTTATAAAGATAACGCTGAATATTTAATAAAACAAATGCAAATGCAAAAATAGGCCTTTCTCTAATATCGATAAACTCGGTATGCTTGAGCGAATCGCTGATAGATTTACGTTTTTAGATTTATATTTATGAATCATCAATCAGTGCCAATATTTATCATTGACATTGAATTTTGCTTTAATTTGACTGAAGGCGATCTCATTTAATTCGTAAAGGAGAGGACTCAACGAAAAACAAATATGAGTTCACTATCGATTCATTCAAGTTTTCTTACTATTATATTTAACTAACGGTTTACTGTAGAAAATGTATGTCGTAAACCATACTTATTTCTATAGCTTTTAATTCCATTTAAATTCTTGTAGCCCTATTACAAATACTCAAAGTAACTCCCTCAATTTTATCCAATAGTTATAAAGATTAGGCTAAACTCGGAGAAGAACAAATATTATTTAGGTGTGATTTACCGGGAAATGATAAATTTATTTTGAAATAAAAAACGCACATTTTAACAATATTAAAATTTAATAACTCATCATCAATATAACTAAAGTCATCTATATTATTTATCACTCTCTTCGGAAAACCAATAAAAAGTATCATGGAATGCGCTAATTATTTGATTTCGACCGCCATGTAATTTACCCTTCTAGGGTTCAGTATCATGTCTCCGTAAATTTCATGAAGCGCTCGCGTAATGAGCGACAGCCGCAATAAAACGATAATTAAAGCCCACGTCCTCGAACTATCCAGGTGATTGCGAACAATTGCAAGTGAAGCGGCAGCGTGAAACCCGCCGACCATATTACTCTTCATTAGGCAATAGTTCTGATTCGATTTAATTGTTATCTATAAATTGGTGTTCATTAATACATATGGTATATTTCTTCAGAAAAATTACCTTATATAAGCTTTTCTCGTACAATAATCTGTAAATTGGCGATGTAAGGGTATTTGCCACTCATCTCGATATGCTGAAAACATTAACTTGCTATAATGCTTGCATAGTAATCTGTCTTGATTTGGGAGTTAAAATTACTCACCAGTTGTATTTACAATATATTTCAAAAGCAACTGAAAAAAGCAAATTGGTTATTTAATTTTTATTAAACAACGAAAATCTCAAAATGAAAAAGCTAAAAAAAGTAGGGAGTAATCTCGTCCCTCCTCGGAAATTAAGAAAATTTTTTTAATTGGATCAGAAAAAGACGGATCAACCACATTTGGATACAAAAAATTCAATTTTGAAATGTACTAATAGGACAATAAACATTCTAAAACAATCATAAGTTCGTAAAATGAACCAGGTATACAATTTCGATATTTTTTAAAAATTTCTTTATGTGTTGGAAACTCCTACTGGCAGGAATGTAAAGCAAAGATTCAGTGTAAAATACTAATAGGAATATAATGAAAAATGGTAGAGACATTTTATAATCTGGGCAATCCCAGATTTTAATACCAACTGTTAGGGAGTAAAACTAATCTTTAAGAAAAAACTGTCTTTTTAAGGTCGGAGCAATGCATAAAGCACACAAAAATAAGAAAATATACTTAATAATGCAATTTTATATTAGAAACGGACATTATTAATCTCAACGCTTCTTTGCCGCAACACCACCTATCGTAGAGGTGTTAACAAGACTGGAAATCTATATAATACAAATTGGTGATTTAATTTTTATTAAACAACGAAAATCTCAAAGTGAAAAAGCTCAAAAAAGTAGGGAGTAATCTTGTCTCTCTCCGGAAATCAAGAAAAACTTATTAATTGAATGAAAAAAAGACGGGTCAACCACATTTGGATACAAAAAATTCAATTTTGGAATATACTAAGAGGACAATAAATATTATAAAATAATCGTAAGTACGTAAAATTAACCAGGTATATGATTTAGATATTTTTTTAAATTTCTTGATGTGTTGGAAACTCCTAGGAATGTAAAGCAAAGATTCAGTGTAGAATACTGATCGGAATATAATGAAAAATTGTAGAGATATTTTATAATCTGGGCAAACACAGGTTTTAATACCAATTGTTAGGTAGTAAAACTAATTTTTATGAAAAAACTGTCTTTTTAAGGTCACGTTTATCACGTCACAAAACCTATCGTATCGGAATTTATAAATTCAAAAAATTATACAATTCAAAAAATAGCCATATCCAGTTTAAATTTAAATCCGCAAGTTGGGGACCTTATGGTATTGCAGAAGCATGTTTTAATCTTATCTACATTCATTTGATATTTTTACTACTGTTAACAGGCTTTTATTATTATCCCATTTCACCAAGTACTTTTAGCAAAATCTTCATATTTCTATGTTAATAAACAGGTGTTCCTTAAACTATCTCTCTAATTTTCACTTCTTATTTAGTTCAAAAGAATCTTCCCCCATTTCCATATTCAGATATACAACTTGTATTTTAACTTGTCTGCTTTATTAAATTATAATAACTTAGAATAGTTAATTGTTTTACTTATTTAAATTGTAATTGCAAAAAATGTTTTATAGTTAGAAATCCTCATCGAATAATGTTTTGTTAAAATGTGACAAATAACCATTCTCCAACCAGAACTTGCATATACATATCAAAATTACGTTATTAAGTAATTTAGGATAGTAATGTTTTAATTAAGTATTTTAAGTAACAACCGGAGAGACATTTTCATTTTACACAATTTTTTTTAAACAATACGGGTATGTAGGTTTGATGTTGAGAAATTATTTTAAAAAGCTTGGAACCCTTATCAATTTTACAAAATTATGAATGCTTAAGCTATTTATTTAAATGCTAGTGTAAAATTTATGCACATAGGTGATATGCAAGTGCTGTGAAAAAACATGAGTCCAAAACTTTTATAAAATTAAAAAAAAAAAGACAAAAGGTTGAAAGTATGTAAAAATTTCTATCAGCACTTAATAAAATAAAATTCTTACGTGCTTTATTATCAATTACATTGAAGTAAACGATGGAAACAAAAAAGAATTTTGCAATAATATCGTTAAAGAAAAAAGAAATTCTTTTATTACTGAAAAAATACACCACACATTTTTATTACAACATTAAACAAATCACATCTTCTGTTATTTACTTTATATTGAACAAATATGCGTTTGTATAAATGTTCCTTTACTGTGTAACCACTCAGGTGAATGTGCATATAACAAATAGTACGAGGCACTTAAAATTCAATATGTATGTGGATACTTGAATATTCAGCTCCGCTGATACATTATGTATGTGCAATAGCCGGGTTTAATACAATTTTGGTAGCGCGTTGGACACCGTTCACGGAAATGTCGTTGCACTTTATTCACTTATTAACATTGAATTGGAAATATGTTCAGCTTTTTTTTATATCACAATTTGGAATGTTTTCATCACAATTAGAAAAACTATATTGCATTTTTTTGTTAAAATTAAAATTATTAATTTAAAAATGTTTGAAATCGTATAAATCTTTTAAATTTCCTTTATATTTTTGAAATAATCTTCTAATTGACAATTTTTCTGAAAATTCTTTTTTGTTTTAAATTTAGAAAGTAATGAGGAAGTATCATAGCGCTTATAATATAATCTGTACCTATATACAAATAAAATATAGTTGAAAACGTATAACGAGCTATAATTCTGTACCTATTAATATAGGCACAGTTGCGCACGAAGCGCGACGCGATAAATATTTGTTTTTGATTTTTTAGTAAGTATTGTGTAGGCATAATAGAAGAAATCACAGAAGAATAAATATTATGTAATCATAATGAAAGAAGAATTGTAAACGGACAAAGTGATAATTTGTATAGAACTGATATGAATATTTTACTTCTAGAATTATGAACTATATTTCTTTTTATTTTCCTAATATAAGCGCTAAAATAAAAAGAATGAAATTTTTTTTTTTACTTTTTATAGTAAATAATATACCAAAATAATACGTATAATTACATTATTTAATGGTAGAAATGTGCGTCTTACACCTATATTTAATTAATTCGATATTCAATTTTAATTCAATTAGAACGTTGTTTCATGACATAATATTTTATGAAAAGTCTCATAAACATTGAATGAATGTGGACATCCATAAGTAGTTTGTCAAAAAAGTATTAAATGTATTGGGTATGTTCAGGTGAAACGTGAGGGCCCTAAGTGCACTGTAAATTGCAGAATTACACCCGAAAACATAGTCAAAACTGAGCTTTTGCAAGTGTTGTCTGTCATGATTTTGCAATTAAACAAGATGGATGTACACGCAAAGCAGCCTTTTGACATAGCTACTTAAAAGAAGCATGGAAATACATCAGTAAAGTATTACTGGATGAAACCAGCGCTGCTTGAAATTGACAGGAATATTAAATTTACCAAAGTCAAAGATTTAAAAATTAAAGTTTTCACATTTAAATTTTGGATAAGATCAAAAGCTCATAAGATAAAAACAATGACCTACATTATTGACATAAACATAGAAATGAAAGGTTAGCTCCACTATCTGAATTACAAATATAAGAGCATAAAAAATTAGTTTAGTATGAAGGGTTTCTCAGAAATTTTCAATTACAATATTATTAAAAACAATGTGTTTTGTTTGAGAAAGCAACGAAAAATCAATCTGATTTTTTTTTATGGTTCGAACTATGGTACGGCAGAATTACGGCTTTTATAGCTCATGAAGCATCTAAATATAAAAATTTAGATGGTGTTGTACTTGTAGAAATGGTTTTAACATCAAATCAGTTTAAAGAACCGATTACTATACAAAGAGATACCCATTATCAGTTATTTATTTGAATATGTCGGTGTACATTAATATACTTAATGTTGATTTTATTTTAGATTAAGGAAAATGCCTGGAACACAAAATAAGAATACACGTGAAAAAAAATAAAAATATCACAAGAAAGAAATATGAATTATTTCTGTCAAACAAATATCTTACTTTAGGTTCCTTTACAGAGGATGCAACAGAAGAATATATTATCGAAATTAATTGTCCGCTGAAAAAGAAAATATAACAAAGTGTTGATATAGTTAGGCATAATACAGTATTTATATAAGTTTAAATATAAGTAAGTATAAGTTTTTTAATTTCACTCATCATAACATTTAATAACTGTTCGATATACACTTAACGACAAAACAAATAAGACGATTGATTGACGTAAGTACGCATATCGTTATGTTTAGTACTTCGCTTGCATTTGCTACGGAGAAATGACGCCATAGAACTATTTCAGACGAAATAAATATTTTTATGCGAAGTGCGACTTCAAAATTCTATAACTTTTTTACTTTTAGAGATGCATTAATTTTTATTTAAAGCTTTTGTTTCATGTATTTTTATTTGAATGTATAAAAAAACAGTAAACTTTTCATTATGAATTTTAAATGCATACTGCAAGTTTAAGGGGTTTTATTGTTTAATTTCTTAACGAAACAAATGTCTTTATCGTGGTTCACCTATTACCATTTGTGGAGAAATTTCATTCAGGTGTGAGTCTTTATATCGTGACCAAATGTATATGGTACTACCCATAAATTATACCCTTCTGAATGAAAAAAATATGTATATATATAGATATATATATAAATATATATATATATATATATATATATATATATATATATATATATATATATATACATATATATATATATATATATATATATATATATATGTATGTATATATATATATATGTATATATATATATATATATATATATATATATATATAAAAGAAAACAAATACAGTCGATCTGAAAACCTTCTACGTTTTTGACGACGGTTAAAACAAATTATAGGCGGATATATAATTACTTTATTATGGCCTCCCAATAATTGCCCTCATACAACAAATATTAACCTAAATCATCAGAACAAAAATACTTAAATAAAATGATATTTGTGATGATACTAATACGCTAGTGATGACACTAAAAATATTATATATTCACGTTACTTTACCTCAATTATATGTATATAGCTATAAGTCATTAACTATTGATGGCTTTCCACTAGGGTATATTCTATTTGTTCATATACACACATAAAATGCAGTCAGCTCGATCTACATTTATTTGTTGATATTCAAAATGAAATTAACCCAGTTGAGACCTTATTTCGCTTCTAGGTGAATAAAAATAAAGCCGATGGCAAACGTTAGTAAAAAACTTGAGTTTTGTAAATATTTTCTGCGCATATTATTTACACTCGAAAGGAAAAGTAATAAAGAGCAACAGTGCATGAGGGACCAATATTTGTTATTTAAGTGGCATCTTCATTTGTGCAAACAATTTTTTTCGCAAACAATTTTGTTACATAAAGAATACAGCGCCATCTTCTAATAGACATTTCGTTCGAGGTTAATTTTGATGACTGATCATTTGGCAATATACCTATATTTATATGGTTATCTAGATAGTTTAGATGGCATACCTCCACTCAATGACGTTTGTATTATATAGACGTGTCATTTGAGATCTCAAAGTGGTAATTAAAATTAATTTGTGTCTACCTAAATGCGACTTTCCCGTTTATACGTGGACTATCATCTTTTTCACCATAGTTCACACATGACGATACTTGAGACCCTACGTCTTTTTCGTTTTATTGGGGTTTAATGTGTCTTTTAAGAATACATCTTTGGCTAGGACAGATGAGAAAAATATATAATTACAATTAATTATTGTTCTCCAATAAGGGATTTAATTTGTTTTATACAAATATAGTATTTTAAAAGTTCTTTTTGTTTTAAGTTTTATCCCCATACAATAACCAATATATCTTTCAGTTTCTTATCTTCTATTATATATATATATATATATATATATATATATATATATATATATACATACATATGTATATGCTTTCGAGGCAACCATACCATGATGGAAAAACATTTAATGACGTTCATAATGAAATTCACTTAAATATATAGGTCAAGTTGAAGCCAAATTCTTGTCTGTCAGGTAGACTATAATAAAAGATACTGGAAAAATCTATTATATCCATCACAAAAATTTCTAGATGTTCATGCAATACACTACTCACTCACATTCTTAGTGACATGAGCTGTGACCAAGGATTTGTGGATTTTTTATTATTACTTAGAATTATGCTAGAGAATCAATTTCACCTTGTATAAAGAAAAGGTCATATTTATTTGGGTAACTATATAATTATGACTTAGCTAGCATCTAATTACATCATTGGAATTTTATTACAACTTTAGAAAAAAGGTGGGTTTATTGAATGGTTATTTCCCTTAATAATTACGATAATATATTTACTTTTACGCATAAAAATATCTCGATTCAATAATTAAATCAAATAACTACGTACAGAAATATTTAAAAACTAACAGTTTAGCCGGTAGGGTTAGGGAACGTAATTCTAACAGAAAGGGTCATCTCAATGCCTAATATATCGTAAAGAAATCGCTGTATCGAAGATGTGTTCATGGTATAAAAACAATATACTTCAAAATAAAATCTGTTCAAGATACCCTACGTAATAGGATATGGAGATAGAAAATCACGCCTATTTTGCTCGTAGGGTAAGTATAGTAAAAAGTGTTTCAAAAATATTTTATTTCATGGAATTTAGTCATTATAAGTAGGTATAACCCTGCCAAATTTCAGCTTTATAACTTTGCGAGGGAAACGCTGTGACACGCATCTGAAATGGTAAAAGATAGTTAGGGAACCCAAAAGATATAATTTTATATCATAAATTATTACAGCCAACCCAAGAAAAAAATAATTTTGGAAATCGCTTTTCCAATTATAATTATTACTATTAAGATTAGCCAGTTGATATGATATTTTTTCCTATATTTAATTATAGACATAACGCTTCACAAAAATCTGAATACGAAAAGATTTGTTAAAATTCAGTAGAACTCACACCGTGAAGGTTCTATATAAATAACCGCCTCTAATATTCTAATAAATATTAACAAATACTAAAATTGTTCACCCTGTAAATTTATTGCCTTGAATATCTTTATCGGGGCGCGAAATCCCAAAAAACTGTGAAATTTAGAATCGTCACCATTGTTTACCTTTAATCTTCTAATTAGATTCTATCAACCTGTTTTGAGTATGTATCCGAAATAAGAAAAATGTACCTCAACCCCCCCCCGGGTTGAGGTACATTTTTCTGCCTGCACATTTTAGTGCATATCTTTAAGATTATGTCACTTAAAATTCTAAAAAATATATTTTTATGTAACTACCTTCAACGATGTGTAGATGAAAAAAATCCAATTGTTTATTTGCACCCCAAAAATTACAATATAAATAATATTAAATGTTAGCTACTGCATAATATGGTTAACATGGTTTATTACCTACTACGTCCAATTTCATAATTTTAAGTTTCTACGTCAATCATTTTCAGATAAAACCCCCGAATTATGCTTGAAAAAATATATCGTAAGGAATAATACAAATAATAATAATAACACAAATATGTTTTATTATTAATTTGGTTCATAGATATTCTGCATAAAAACTAAACAAGTACACAGGAATACTTTTCATGTTACTAGTCCTTATGGCTGTGAATAATTATATTGATTCATACTTTTACAATTAAAGAAGGAGTACCAACATTTAGTACATTTTTACATATTTTGTGAAAGTAAAAAAAATAAAATTATTATATATTCTTACGACCTTCGATTTCCAGATAAAAGTGATCTAATACATAAAGACTTTATTACTACTTTTCATAACATAGAATCCAAAAATGATCATTAAATTTACTGTTTCTTTTACTGACGTCCTAATTTACGTTTTCACTACATATTTACCAGTGACCCGATATGTACAACAATGAATGTCTTAGAATTATACAAAATGCCTTTAATATCTTATGAGTTTCCACCCGTCTACTGCATAATCTCCCACCAGAATTCGTTTGAAAATGAAATTGGGATAGCAAATGTGTAAAAGGTCTTTTTATTTATGAAACATTTACGCGGACTTACATTGCGAGAAACAATAACACACGGCTTATAGGTGGAAGTCTATTTAACATAAAAGAAGTGAAAAATAGGTAGGGCCTTGGAGATAATTTTACAAGTAGATGGATATACGTTACAGGAGAATTCATAATAAGTATCAAATCATACGTATAAGTATAGTACACTTTAGTATAAGTGTAGTATTATTGTTTACGTAGTATTTTAAGAACCATCATTACTTTATTTAATAATTTAGATTTAGAAAAGGTAATAAAACTATATTTAAATCACTCCATAAAGATAGATTTTATATTATAATTGCCACACAATACGATTTTTGGGGATATAATTTAGTAACGTTTCCCACATTGTAACTTCACCACTAACGTGCTTCCGCACATTAGCATGTATACAACTAAGCTATACTGTGTCAGTCTATAATGTTTAAAATTAATGTAATAGCTTTCATATATTTTCTACTAATTACACTATTTTTTTAAGTCAGTATTACAAATAAAATTTTAGTGATATTTTTTTTGACATTCTACCACACGAGTAACTTAAATATTGGTTTATTCGTTCCCTTACATTTTCTTGATAGAGAAATAATCCATAGGATATTTGTTATACTACATTTACTTTTTTACAATCAAATAAAATCAATATTTAACTTTGTATTAATTAACGTTACATCTGTATCAAAATTTGCCAAGTAATCAAGTCATTAGACTCTCCGTTCATTTTACTAGATCGTGTTTACAGACGAGTGTACTAAGCGAAGAGTTCGGGGTCTAGCAACAACAAGCGCAAGGCATGGTTTGTTGGAGCCTTAAATATTCAAGTCATTTTAGTAGTAAGCCAGTGATCCCCTTACTTCGCAATTTATGGTCTGCATTAAAGCATTGTGAAATTTACGCGTTATTTATGTATTGTCGAGAGATTCACGTCGACATGGAGCGACATGACGTTTCAAAAGGTCTTTGTATCTTAAACATTTGCCTTTTTCAATTTAAATACCGCCGACAAGATAATGAGGTTAGGGTTTGAAGTTTTATGTAATATACTTATTATAAGCAATTATAGGATGAAACGGTAAACGAATATCTGGAAGACTTATCCATTATAATTTATTCGATGTATTATGTTGAAAATAAATCATCAAAGAAAGTACTCCTGTTATTCGCATCCATATAGTATAAAGCGTGCATTTCTTGACATTGATGTATTTTTTTAGTTAATGTTTCCGATGTATCTACCTCCACCTATTATCTGAAAACACCTGACCAGGAAAAATCTATAAACACACTTAATAATTTAGTAATTTTCCTACACCGACCCCACTATTATTTATACTTAAATAGTGGGATTAATTTATTTGATATAAACGCAAGTAGGCACGCAAGCACGCGTGCGGGCGTACGTACATGCGTAAGTACGGCGGGCAGGCAAGTGATCGTACGTGCGTGTGTGCATGTGTGATTGCGCACGTAAGTATCTGCGTGCGCACGTGCGTGCGTGCGTGCGTACGTGAATTTATATATTATGCCAGGCTATTGTAGTCTGCGAAACGCATTCACGCACGCACGCATGTGAAACGAAATTTGTATAGGTAGTTTGCGAAATGCACGCATGCACGCACACATCTACTTCTGAAG
This sequence comes from Druceiella hillmani, assembly GCA_039881145.1. Taxonomy (NCBI): domain Eukaryota; kingdom Metazoa; phylum Arthropoda; class Insecta; order Lepidoptera; family Hepialidae; genus Druceiella; species Druceiella hillmani. Next base: position 37,925,619 of record JAYKKI010000012.1, on the reverse strand, counting down.
AACATACCTCCATCCATACATCAAGGAATTCATTCAAATTTCTATCTTTGTTAAATTAGTTGGAATTTCTAATTTATTATTCAACGATATTTATTATTCGGTTGTTTTTTTCTATTATAAATTCTCATCCATTCAAATATTTTATACCACTATATACGTTTGACATGACGTACTTGAATGTCCAATAATTTTAGATCACATCGATACATCACGCTTCCCTGTTATACGCGATATTTCTGTTATATTATTTTTTCCAATTAGAGGGAAGCAGGAATGGTTTTTATTTACTTATACGAGTTAGTCCTGCGTGTACCAGTATTTAGATGTTTTGGTAGTATACAAATTATTAGAAGATAATAATTTTTTTTTAAAAAGTGTTTTTATTTAGCCTTTAAGTATTTAGAAACGTTTGTGTAACATCATTACGGGACAATGATGTAAAAACATATATTTTACACTAATTGAATATAGCAGATACGTTGGAAAATAAAAATAATTTTAATCGAATGAGGAAATGTTTTATATTTTCTTTCAGAAATAATGAAATTGAATGGAGAATTTGACTTAAATTTAAATAGTTTTTCCAACTGAAACAATATGGATGTTAAGAGACCTGAATAATTTTTTATTCTTATTTTATTTTTCCTTTTTTATTTCAAAATCATCCTGTTTCATTGGAATAGTTATTTCTTAATGTTACACGCTTGTTTTCAAATTTATAAATTCATTCACTTGTTTGTTGCAACTTTAAGGCTTTACCTGTTATATTAATTTTTTAAACGTCAAAATTCCGCAGAATGTATTAAGTTGAAAATTTTTTATTATCCCTATTACCACAAATATATCTAGATTGGATATACGTGGATTCGTTATATTTATTAGCTTTATTCCACAGATTTACATTAAACATTTTTACGTCCCCCTTTCACGTTACATATTATAGGAAATTTTGTTTGTACTATTAAAATATTTATTTATTTATTTATTTAACATGACATTTGCACATACGATGTACGTATTGCTAAAATCTTTTAGGAGTCAAATCTTTCAGTCAACCACCATCAGAGAATTTAATTAAGTAGGTCAGACGTTGATTGTAAACATTAAATCACCATGTTTAAAATAGTAATAACCTTTAAAAAAAAAAAGGAAAGAAAAATATTGACAACCAAAAAAAGAAAAGGAAAAATACGTGAACACACCGGAAATGTGTGAATTAATTAGAGGCAGGTATATTATTTCAGGCTACTTCTAATAGCGCATATGACCTATAATTAATTTCATAACTCGGTAGCGTAAAGAGTGAAAGAATATTTACAAAAGGACGAAAAGTCTTTAGGAATGAGAAGCATGCGTAAGTTTTCAGTGCGTATATCTGGGCAGATAATTTCATTAATAAGTCAGCGAGGTAGGAAATAAAGTAAAATAAGGTATTTGGTTTGTTTGAAATATTATAAAATAGCGAAAGGATACTAAAATTGCGCCGATCACGAATTAAATTGAGCAGAGATCTAAACTTGGAAATGAGGTCATATTTTTTGAGATTACATTTTATATTATTATGATTACACTTTGTATACACATATATATATATATATATATATATATATATATATACATATACATATACATATATATATATATATATATATATATATATATATATATACACATATGAGTTGCCACTCGGATCTGTAATCAAAATAAGAACCTTAGTCCTATTTTGGTTTACAGAGGGAAAAAGGCCTGATAAATCTGGCGACCAGCACACGTATGCAAAGTTTCACTATATTACAATGAACCATCTGAACACAAAGAAATTCAAATCAAGTATTACTTAAAATGATTGAGTTGTCCCCAGGAGACTGTCCTAAGACCTGGTAAATAGTACCTGAATAATACCGTAGTCATTAACATCTAAATATAAAAATTAATTTCATTGAATTAACAACATTTATCAAAAATTTAATAAATATCTTCATCTAACGCTACATATATATATATATATATATATATATATATATATATATATATATATATATATGCAAGTTTATGTTGGCAGCTTAAAAAAGAAAAAGACGTCGCAGTTGTTAATTTAAATAGTCATCCCTTAATAAATTAAGTAATATTAAAGCGGAGTGATAATGTTGTCGATTCCTATTGCGAATGTTGACCAAACTTCTAAGATAAGCATAAATACAGTTTCATTAAATTTTTCCCGTTCTTGTTTACGGAATGCGCGAATACATACGGTCTTCTTACCGTTTTATTGTACGTATTGATATTTTTAAAATCTTAAAAGATTCCTTTACAAAGACCATTATAAATAACAAGGTTTCGGATGTCTCAGTTCCTTATACAAAATGTCCTCGACACTTAGAAGAAATTAAGTTTTCCAAAACAATTGCTTCATTTCAGTTATTTAAAATGCCCTTTTCACTTCCTTATTTATTTTTTATTGGTTTCTATAGCTTCTTTCCTTTCCAGTCAAGTAAATGACTGAAATATTTAATGCTTAAATTAATTGAATAATTAATGAAAAATACATAAAAATTCTTGTCTATTTTGTATTGATTTGGATTAAAAAATTACTTTTTTCACCGCATTTTTAATTCACCGTTTAGTTAAAACATGCAACAATTGTTTTTATAATTCCATGAGAACCAAAAAACGCGTAACTCATTTTAATTTTTGTAACCAATTTCAATACTGATATTGTCAATTATTTTTTCACCTAAAATGCACGTATGAGTACATACTATGAGAATGACAAAGTACGGTGAAATATATTTTTTATTGTGCGCAAACCGTGTAACAGGAAATTGACGCTTTGTGTGGCCCGGCGCTTAACCGATATATTTTGTTTGTCTTAAATCTTTCAGATTCTCATACAAATATTACTTTTAAATTTACTCATGCCACGAAAAAGTTTTTGTTCAACAAAAAATAAAATTGGTTTATTGGAGAGTTAGTAGTTCTTATTTCCTGGTATACAGGCAGCGGCGCCTTGGTGGGCGGCGCAGCGGACTACTCACCGGAAGTGTCGTCGCCGTCTAAGATGTACCATTGGGCCATTACGTTACTCCGGAAGTGGATAACTTTTATTCGATCTAAATATAGTTCTTTCATGGTAGACCTATTGTAGAGAAATGCGATGCCGTATACGATAGTCTCGTCTTATTGAATAGGTTGGCTTAAATAGCAATGAGTGTTGTAATGTGAAATAAGTTTAGAATACAAACAGATATAAGAATCGTATGAGTTGAGGATATATTCAAAGCAAATTAAAATATTGTAAATCTTATTAAGTCAGGAAAATTATCTTAAGATATTTCCAGTTTGTTACTATATTTAATAAAATAAAATTTGTTTAAATTTCGCAGAGAGGTTTTCCTTCCAACACATTATAAAAATGTATGGATTTGTAAATAAAATCGAAAATTTGCAAAGTTTTGCAAAAAATAATGACAATGTTGTTAAAGGCCATCTGCAGAAAGTGTCTCAACCGATTTAATGGTAAAGATCTCATATAGTAACACTATAGGCGAAGCCGATTCAAATAAATATAAATATACATTTGATATATAAAGAGCGAATTATATTAACCTTCTATTGGCAATAAATAAAATATACTTTCACAACAAGCAACTTGAGTTTTATGTAACCCCCGTTAATATTTAATAGTGATTTCATCTGCTATTTATTTGGTAGTTCCCCTTATCTAATTTCATATAGTTTTCCGATGGCCTCTTCTATTCTATTAGATAAATATCGACGTTAAAAAACTAAACTCTAAACGTTTTATCAGATGAGGTTTCCTTGAGATGTCGTCTCCTAAATTGAATAGCAGGTTGATTAGGGCAATAAGTAGACAAGCATAAAATCATAATTCACAAATGTGAAAACTTCTTTAGGGGCGTTGAACGATTTTTGTAAGGAGAAATCTGATGGGTTTGCGTAACAGACATGCTAATGTTAACATTATATCTTATTTATATATATATATATATATATATATATATATATATATATATATATATATATATAAATAAAATATAATGTTAACATTAGCATGTCTGTTACGCAAACCCATCAGATTTCTCCTATATATATATATATATATTATATAATACTGTAATAGCAGTATATCTGTAGTTATAAGAGTGGCGTATTGTGTGTTTAATGTGTCATGTTTAATTTATCTTTTAGTTTGATTATTTCTTTAACTGTTTCATTATGGGATAACTATGCAGTATAACAGTGAGTATTAAATATGTTAATATAATTACTACTACTAATACTACTTTACTAATACTACTATTACTACTACTAATTATTAAATGTTAATTTTTGATACAACAATTAATAGGAAAATTCAAATAAAACCACTGTTATTTCATAGTTTTAAGTTTTCACTTCTGTCTACGAACTACATGACTGCCTATTTTTTTATGTAAAATTCCTATTTGTCAGATTTAGAAACAACATAGACTTTAAAGCGACTTATCTATCGGCAGCTCCCGAATGGTAACGTAAATGTTTATAGTGTTTTATAAATAGTTACCATTTTTCAGTTCATGTACACGTATCAGTTTTTAATTTCTATCTTTTAGAATGATATCGCTGAAGCAAAAACAAAGCATTACAAAAAAATTGTTCAAAGCCATAACAGACTTCTAAATAGTAGGTGGAAATATTGACTACATTTTTTTGCTTATTTTTATTCAGCCAAGAAGAGTATACCAATTAGAGCTACTAATTTCATAATCCCAGTTTTAATTAATTGACATTGTTACGCAGTGCATGGAGCTATATTTTTTGTTTATTAGAATTCAATATGATGTACATTATTTCCCGAACAAATAAGCACGAAAATCCTTCTGCCTCTAATGAGATCCTTAATGGTAGGTTTATGTAGAAGTTGTAATGTGGGCACAAGTTCATAATTCATAATAAAGTGTGATGATGAATCGCACATATATTACTCAGTAAGCAACGTGGCATATTTGACTTACGTAATTTCGTAAAAATTACGTAAAAGAGTTAAACGAAAAATTATACTTTTATTGACAGGCTGCTGGCCACATGTTTAGAAATTATCTTTCAAATAATACTATTTTCACAACCTATTTTTAACCTACAGGTATTTCTTATATAGCTAGTGAAATTAATTATTTGTTTTTATTTTGGTTTCAATGTGATAAAAACATTTCTTATATGGCTAGTGAAATTAATTACATATTTTTATTTACGTTTCACTGTGATAAAAGCATATTTTATTATTTCATCGTTTATATAATACAATATATTATTATATTTTTATAATACCACCCTTGCAACACCTTAGTTAATTTTTGTTATTCTGAAATAATTTTTGCTCAGCTGAAAACATTTTTTAAAAAATATACAATTTTCTCCCACGTATTTTACTTTATTTTATTAAATACCGGAATTACCTAACGTCGTATAAAGTTAGAAATTAAGAGAAGATATTTAAAAAAGTTTTCCCAGCGAATTAAAATAAGAATATTTTGTACCAGAGATAATATTGTACTGTACATGTCGTGTAAATTTAATAAATAAGACATCAGTAGTCAATATTAATATATATTGTCACGATGACCACCTAGTAAAGAGTGAACAAGTAACTGACTGCTCTGCATCCCTCCCTCCGATACTGCGCATAACTGGTAAATTATACATTGCAACACATATCATCTTTAATATCTAAAGAGTCTGTAGCTAAGTCTGGATATTAAAATTCTGTTAAATTATGATTACACGAACTACTACATCCACGATACAAACATTCAATAGAGGAAATACAAAACTTAACAGAAACGACGTTTATCACATATTTTGAAAGAATGTCATTATATGCATATTATACATTTGAGCATTTCTTCCTTCATTTTTCATTCTTGATGTGACCGATGTTAATACTTTTGTTTTATAATTAAAAATTCTTATCATAATATTCATTATAATATTCATTGGCATGTACATGCCAACATAAATATATGAATCACGAAAAACTATAATGAACAAATAAATTTATAATTTTGTAAAATCTCAAAGTTCAAAAAAGTTCTACGACAACTTCGGTTATTACTTGGGAAGAATATTCTCTTCAATTTGCAGTTTTCTCCCAATTTGCGATGTTATATTTTTCTTAAAATAAATTTACCAATTATTATATAATATTAACCGTATTCAATAAATTATTAAAAGTTAACGACATATAATTTAAAAAATGATTATTTAATTACTAGTAACGCTACTTTATCAGAGTCGATCACCGAATAAGATACATCGTATAAAAGTATGTTATTTTTAATATTATTATTTATGACAATTAAAATAATCGAATTTTTTTATTACTTTATTAAATGATTTATGCACTGATTTCCGAAAAATTTAGCAATTAGAGAATTCGTTTGAGTATTTTTATTTTGCAAATATTATTTATATTTTTACATTTTGATAAATTTTTCGTTGTATCAAAAAATGTGGCCAGGTAAAAGAAAAAAAAGTACATACAATTCGTAGGTTATTTAAATAAATTTTCAGCTGTCAAATATTGGAATAACACTAAAGTTGAAGAGTACATTTATTAGCTATTAAATATTATTAGCATTAAAGGCACAGTATACTTAAATTTACAACAAATTTTTTTATAACTTTGAAATTAAAGTTTAATGAAATAGTAAATTAAGGTAATCAATTCCATACTGGCTAGTTATTATTAAAAATTACTAGGTATGAATATTAGAAAAAAGAATCATAAAAGCTATAGTATTATTGAATTTTATTAAAGCAAAATCAATTTCAAATGTCCTCTTTCGTTTTTAAGCTACATAATAGCGTCATAAAAAAATAATATACTTTGCTATTTGCAAGATAAAACTCAAAGTATTAGCATTGCTTTAATATCATTTTACTCTCCAGATAATATATTTATTTATTTATTTATCTACTTTAATGTATCTAATTGATACATATGGCGGACTTATTGCTACGTGAGCAATCTCTTACAGCCAACCATACTCATACCATACCAATACATGTACAATGGTGTTGATTGTACGGTTAATATTATATGATATGATAGAGATTTATACTCTGGATAACATTTATTATCTCTAGCTACAGGATAAACATGATATCAGCTATGTGCACTGAAAAACAATCAATCAATAATTACGGAAATCGAAAAAGTATTTACTGAACGCTAATCTTATGTGAATCGTTTGTAGGGTGGATAATAGATTGGAAAAGAAATATTTCTTCAGAGGAAACTTTTTACACAACATAAAAATGTTTTTCAGAATAGTTATGATAACATTTTAAATATGCCGTACGCTTATTTGATTAAAGTGGTTGTTTAAATATCAAAACTAAAATAATGTTTACTTTACTTAAAACTCCAGCGCTAACTGCCGTCAATTGACTGCACTTTGACCTATTTATACCCTGTAGTAAAACCTTCTAGATTTTTGAAAATTTTTATTTTTATAAAAAAATAAAATTCGTACTTAGTGGAAAATCTTTAGAATTATAGTCGTAGCTTAACTGAAAATAGTTAATCGACTTGTCCATTATATATCCCAATGTAGTACTTACAATTATAGTATGTAAAGTATATTTATGAAAATATTATGTAAGGGGAATTTTAATAATGAATCCGTTCATTAGCTTTTTCGTCGATATAGAATATTTACTATTTGTAGAAAATTTACTCATCAAAATGCCACTTTTTATTTTCTAGCGAGCAGGGATGTCGCATCAGGGCAGAAGGTAAAGTAAACTTTCCACCGAAATTGACATCATCGACTAATATGTTCCAGCGGCCAATACATCAGGTCGGTACCTCCATTCCCACCGGAGTTTTTGCCACGGTATTTACAATAGAAATTTTATAACATATACTTTTACATAAAGAAAACTTATATTTTTTATGACTTTCTTTTATTAATTTCAACGTAAGTAATACAAGTAAAATTATTAATAAGTCGATCGACATTCGATTACTCTACATTTCTTCTTCATTTTCTCCTATTTCTGTTTCATCTTAGATTTTTGTTCATTCTATTGGCATGTATAAATATCGTATATCGTTTTTACTTTTGTACACCTAAAAGTGACAAAATAAAAAAGTAACTTTTTTGTTCAATTTCTCACATTTTTATTGATTTTTTCAATCCGGTTTATATGGGTTATTGATAAACATAGATTTTTTCAACACAGAAGCTTTGCCTTACAACTTACCTCAGAATGTTTCAAAGGATACTTTACCGATTAAAAGAAACATGGTAATCAGTGAACAACAAGAATAATGACGCAATATACTACAGCTACTGCTATATATTCCTAAAATGCAGCGAATATTTAGAATAAATTGCTTTGTGGTCCATATTTCAGGTGAATATTTAACTAGTTAGAGCGAGGGAAGAGGTAGCAGTGTTGTGTGATCTAGTTACTGCCGAAAGTGAAGGGATTTACATTTTGTGTCTTTGTACATTTACGTAACTGTAACTAGTGTTAGAATCTATTTAAGATTTTTGAATTTTGAACTGTAATATTGAGGTATGTTCAGGAGGAATTAATTATTATCTCGTAGGGATTCATACGATTGAGATCTGTGTAGTACCTATTCCTTGGAGATAATATATCTGTTTGTCTCATTCAATGGTTCTCAACTAGTTTTATTGAGCCTTTATGTAATACCAGTAAGATAGGCAATTGAAATGTTAGTACTTACATATCCACAATAAACAATGTATGCAAGTATAGTACCCTCCGAATAGATTTCCTGATTTTTTCGCGCATTGCTGTTATTTAAATACTTATTTGTATAATACATTTATATTCTTGGCATGTTGGTAAGGTACTGCGGAAAATATTAAATGAAACTTCAATTCAATTTTCAAATATTTTTCTAATGATATTCGATGGAAAGCTTGGAAAAAAGCTTTCCATCGAATATCATTATATTCTAAGCAGTAAGTCTACGACAGACAGGCAATCAGACGAATATGACAGTATTACAAAACTTCTCTGGTTTGCTACAGGATTCGATGGAAAGAGAAACAAGTAAAATGTGAGGTGAAAACAGTTTCTAGATTTTTGAAAAATTTAAAGACTGGGATAGTTTCTCATTACCCGTGTGTGCATTTGCCAATCTCTCAAGCTGCATCTTGTGAAAAGACGAAAATGAAATATTCAGTAAAATAGTCATATAGATAAAATTATATTATTCTACTGGTTTATTGAAATTACTTGTGTTTAAAAAGTAGCTCTGCGTTAGAGGCTCTGCGTTTAATGCTTACGTATAGCAAAAACTTTACAATTAAAATACGAGCAAATTAAGAAAGGGACAAGGAATTAAATTACCATTCACAGGCAGGAACTATACAAAACAGAAGACGGGCTTTCTGCTACCCCTGATTTCGATCATGCGGAAGAAAAAACACTGGTAATATTTTCCAGCATAACTGGATAAGATTCGCAGCATGACAGTGGAAATATTGCAGGTACATACTAGTAGGTGAATCCTTTAGCAAATCTCAATCTTGCCAAAATATACAGGAACAAAGTTATCATAGAAAAACCACAAGAAAAAATGAGTTACCAAACATAAGGTAAAACGTAATTTTAACCAACCAATAAACACTTATATGGGCCTCAAAATAGCGGTGACTATACTTCTTCGTTAGGAGCTTTATCCGCTAATTAACTTCTACCTAACCATTAAAATATTAAAAATTATGCTATCCGTCGAATAAATCCTATCTGGTTGTTTGTCTGAGAATTTAAAAATCGACTCCAATACAAACGATAGCGTAATTAATAATCAAACCAGTAATAGAGCAAAAAACGTCAATTTGTACAATATATTGGGGAAAGAGATGAAATTTTTTACGCCGAGGTTATTTTAGTAGGTGATGTGCAACTAAAATTATGTCTTAATACAAGTTATTTGCAATGTTTTTTGCATAAATGACGCTAGTTCAGAAATAAAGAAAATAAAAACATTTCTGTCGCTAGAAGTGACGCTAGAAATTCCATAGGAATGAAACACAATGGTGAAAGGTACCAGTAACGAAGTAAGTAGTAAACGAAGAGGCAATGAAAAGAATTTCTGAAATAATTAGTATTTACTTATAATCAGTGGCATTATCTACCATATTTTACATGTCGTAAAGGTTTCGATGACGCTAGAAATTCGAGAGGAATAAAAAAAGTAAAGAAGCCCATATCAAAAAAGACGTATCAAAAAGAATTTGTATTAATCCCTTGTCAGTAGCACGATTTAGAATACACTACCCTCCAACAATGTGCTAGTTCACTTTGATTAGCGCGTAAGCAGAACCAATTCACAGCTTCTTGGTTTTCCAAGTATCCAAAAAATATGTGAATGCGAATTACACTTCATTAATTACACAGATTTTACACGGGAATGTTTCGAACCATGTGCCATCAATAAAACATGAAAAAATAGTAAATACACTGCACTCAGAAGTTGGGAACACTTAAACATATAAATATTGAGGAGTGATGTCAATAAGACAATGAGGTTTCTTTCAAGGAACCACATCCTACGACCGGTAAACATACGGTATTGTAGAAATTAAATGCGAATCATCTAGCTTCAGTTTTTATCTGGATGAAGCAATAAAAGAAACAAAATTGAGAGTTGGAAAACGATTGTGGTACAATTAATATCAATAAAAGCATCTGTGTTTTTATGAAATACAAGATCAACTTCGTTTCACTGGCCATGAAGCTTGCCTGTTTGCAGTATGGACTGGTTCTAATAAATTTAAGTGTTTTTTTGTTATCTTTAATAACGACTATCTTTCCTAATTTCCAAAAAATAATAATCTCATATTTTTGTTCACGCTTTCATGTTAATTAATTTATAATATATATTTTTCTTTTAATTTATATTTTTCGTCTGTTTAATTTACTTCACGTATAATCAAAATGTGTTCTTACGGGGTTTCCGAGAAGGTAAGTTTCATATGCCTGAAAGATTTAAATGAGTCTAAAAATATTTTCCCTGCTGTCCTATTCTTTTGTCTTTGAAGTTTTCGGTGATTGAAGATGGTCAACGCTGTCAATTAGCTACTGCTATATATGTTGTATAAAACGCCACATATGGAATATAAAATCATTATACGCAGTCATTCTGGTTAGATGGCTTGATCAATGAATAAAATCCGAATTAAAGGTAGAACAATATTAATACTCGTTTTTCTTGTATGGCCACAATTACAACTCTGCAAAATAAATAAAATTGCCAACCAAACAGATAGAAAACCGAATTTTTTATTATATGTATAATATAAGCGATAAAGATACTGTACCTAAGTTATAAATTAATTGCACACCGACAAGCAGCGTCGATACGCGTGCATAGGAATTTTACGACTGGTAATATATGTAAATATACGTTATGAAGTGGCAGGATTTTGTAAATATGACAATAATTTTTAATTAACGTATATGCATCCTCTAAACATATTCATTGGATATAGAAGGGATATTTGGAAGAAAAGAGAACTCAAGTAAATTGCTCAATTTCGCGGGTAGGTTTTTCCTAAAATAAGTAGCATGTCTGTTTTGTTTGTTTATATACTTTTTAAGGCTAAAATTGTATATCTGTCATTCGGAAACTAGCTAAATCAGAACTACTAAATGAAAACCAGCTTCTGTCGATTTGGATTTTTTATTTAGACGCCAGGATTTCTTTTTAACCCAAAACTATTGCTACGCCTCCGGGTATAAATTTTCAATTTTTAATCAATATTAAACGTTTTGTTGGGTTCCGCAAAAATACGCAAGTTTTATGCTGTCGAGATATGTGAGCAAAATATTTAATATGCGAGTACATCTATCCATTGATATATTATAAGACTAAACGTGCACTATTCTGTAAAAACATCGAGCTTTGTCGAGTTCTATATGTTAAGTCTACGAATCATGAACAATATCTTTACCAACATATAGGAAACTTTCTTTAGCCATTTTAGTCTAATTGAGTAAGAAATTATTGCATTTATAACATTAATTAGTACTTAAGAATAAATTATCAAAAATATTCAAATTTTCAAGCTAGAGAGTCTATGTTGAGGTCTGATAAATGTTCATGCTTGTAAACAAAACGTTCGAACAGAAAATAGAGATTTAGTATCCTATTGAAAGCTAAAAATATTAGAAAGATATGACAGATATTGAAGAGTAAATCCGAAAAAAAATTGGTGTTTGATTTCCCAAGGCCACTAAGCTCCACCGAGGTTGACATAAATGGTATAACAGAAGAATTACTTCTTTATCTATAAAAAGACTTTACCTTAATTCTATTCATCCACATTTACACTGCTACGGTGCAGTCTATAAACAATACCGCATATATTACAAGAAGTCTACGTTGGCCGTAGGCAGCGTTCCTCTTAACAAATGACAGTAATTAAACATCCGGCGAAGTAATCAGACCGAGCCCGCGTAATCGTCATCTCGCGGTGTAACGACAGCTTATAATCACCTCGCTAATGTTAAATGCTCACCCGCAGTGGCGTAATACGGTTTTGAAGTCGTATACAAACCTTTATAATAGCCTGATGTATCCAAACTGCTAGTTTGTATGCTGAAAAAATTGTTGAAAAACTGTTTAGTGTTTAGTCAAATTTTGAAACAATTTTTTTCGCAATGAAAAATGAACATTGACGAGATCGAAGTTTATTTTCGATGTCGAAATTTTTGGGATAAAATCTAGTGAACGACCTGTTTGCGGTTACTTTTAATGAAGTATCTTCATCGCAAGTAGCAAAAAGTTCCTGAAAAGAAAGAACTAACTAACATAATATTGCAAAATACCTAAAATTTTTACAGAAAAATTCCTGCACTGAATTCCCAGGCTTAATCATTTTTGATATTAAGATATTTCTTTACAAATCCATACATTTTTATAGTTTTTGGAAGCAAAATCTCTGTGCGAATTATAAAAAAAATTTTTTTCACTTTTTTAATTATACTTTATTTCATTTCTAAAACTTTCCGCAACAGAATTATTCAAATTAAGTATATTAAAATAAAATAAAATTGTGTGTCATGCAAATTTTATTTTATTACATAAAGTAACCAACTGGAAACATCTTAAGATATTTTTCATGACCTAACAACATTAACAATATTTTAATTTGCTTCGAATATCCTCAACTCATACAATTCTTATTTCACATTACAACACTCATTGCTATTTAAGCCAACCTCTTCAATAAGACGAAACTATCGTATACGGGATCGCATTTATCTACAAGAGGTCTACCATGAAAAGAGCTATATTTAGTTCGAAAGTAGTAACGTAATGGCCCACTGGCATATCTTAGACGGCGACGATGCTTCCGGTGAGTAGTCCGCTACGCCGCCCACCAAGGCACCGCTGCCTGTCTACCAGGAAATAAGAAGTACTAACTCTTCGATAAGTCACTTTTATTTTTTGTTGAACGAACATTTTTCATGACATGAGCCAATTTAAAAGTATTATTTGTATTCCAGTCTGAAGGATTTAAGACAAACATAATATATCGGTTAAGTGTTAGGCCACAAAAAGCGCCAATTTCCTGTTACACGGTTTGCGCACAATAAAAAATATATTTCACCATATTTTTTTCATTCTCATGGTATGTACTCATACGTTCGTTTTAGATAAAAAATTATTGACAATCTCGGTACTAAAATTGGTCCCAAATTTAAAATGAGTTACGCGTTTTTTAGTTCTCATGGAATTATAAAAACAATTGTTACATGCTTTAACTAAACGGTGAATTAAAAACGTGGTGAAAAAAGTAATTTCTTATTGTAAATCAATGCAAAGTGGACAAGAATTTTTATTTATTCTCCATTAATTATTCAATTAATTTAATCATTAAATATTGCCGTCATTTATTTCACTGGAAGCATTTAAGGAAAGGAGCTATAGAAACCAATAAAGAACAAAAAAAAAAGAAAGTGAAAAGGGCATTTTAGATAACTGAAATGAAGCAATTGTTATTGGACAATATAATTCCTTCTAAGTGTCGAGGATATTTTGTATAAGGAACTGAGATATTGAAAATATTGTTATTCATAATGGTCTTTGTAAACAAATATTTTATGATAATATCAATACGTACCATAAAACGCTAACAAGACCTTAGAAGTTTGGTCAAAATTGGAAGGTAGCAATGAACCTGTTAACTATTACCATTGCTGCATTTACTTGAAGCGAAGCGGTTAAGTTTAAGTAAATCTGCTTAACTTTAGTTTCTTACCGATTCTTTATTCAACGTGTCGATAGCATATCTCTGAAATTTGAATTCACATTTACAAAATATTCACATTTACAAAGTTCATTCATAATTTCAAAATTGGAAGGTAGCAATGAACCTGTTAACTATTACCATTGCTGCATTTACTTGAAGCGAAGCGGTTAAGTTTAAGTAAATCTGCTTAACTCTAGTTTCTTACCGATTCTTTATTCAACTTGCCGATCTCTGAAATTTGAATTCACATTTACAAAATATTCACATTTACAAAGTTCATTCATAATTTCAAAATTAAACTGCTGAATATTTCGTAGCGTAATCTTCATAAGCTCGCAATTGTTGAAAACGCGGTATAAAAGAAAATTAGAAAAATACATTTTTTGTACTGTTCAAAGTATGTTTTTTGACCATAATTTTAAGTAATACTTGGATTAAATTTCTTTGTTTTCCGATGGTTCACTGTAATATGGTTATTGGTTCACTGTAATATGGTTGTGCGTACGTGCGCTGGTCGCCAGATTTATCAGCCCTTTTTCCCTCTATAAACAAAGTAGAACTAAGGTTTCCATCTTGATGTCAGATCCGAGTGGCGAGTTATATATATATATATATATATATATATATATATATATATATATATATATATATATATATATATAAGTTTAGATCTCTGCTCAATGGAGTTCGTTATCGGCACAATTTTAGTATCCCTTTGCTATGTTGTAACATTTTAAACAATGCAAATACCTTATTTTACTTCATTTCCTCTCTCGGTGACACATTCATAAAATTATCTACCCAGATATATGCACTGAAAACTCGCGCATGCTTCTCATTCCTAAAGATTTTTCGTCTTTTTGTAAACATTCGTTTTCTCTTTACGCTACCGGGTTATTAAATTAATTAAATCTTTATTTCACAAATTATAAGCCATATGCGCTATTAGAAGTAGCCTGAAAATATATACCTGCCTTTACATTTCCAGTCTATTCACGTATTTTTCCTTCCTTACTCTTTTCTGTTTCTGCTTGTCAATATTTTTCTTTACTTTTTTTTAATTTTAGCAATACGTACACCGTATATGCAAATGTCATATTAAATATTAAATAAATAAATATTTTAATTTTAGAAACAAAATTTTCTATAATATGTAACGTGAAAGGGGATGTTAAAATATTAATAGGCAAAAACCGACTTCGTAACTATATGAAATATTCCGGTAAACATATACTTTTCACGTACAACCACTAAAATCCGTGCATTGAATGTATTTTTATTTAAATTTTCCTGTTTATGTAATTAGAGTTATTTTTGGATAAGTTTACTGATTCATAAATATTTGGAATACGAAATGTAATATTAAAATTTTAATATTTTGCATACAAACAACCCTTTTGAATTCTCCGTATAACATTAAAGCAAAATAAATAAAATTTAAATTTTATTCTATTTCCATATGTTAATTCATATTATTTTCAAAATTAATTCCACGATTTTTTTCTAAATAATAACAGTATTGTAGAAATTAGACTATCAAATCTATGGAATAAAACTAATAAATATAACGAGTCAACCGATATCTAATCAATATATATTTGTGGTAATACAAGGGATATCAAAAATGTTTCAACTTAATTCATTCTGCGGGATTTTGACGTGTAAAAAATTAATATCACAAGGAAAGTCTTAAAGTTGCAACAAACAAGTCAATGAATTTATAAATTTGAAAACAAGCTTGTAACATTAAGAAATAACTGTTCCAATGAAACAGGATGATTTTGAAACAATAAAAAAAGAAAAATAAAATAAGAATAAAAAGTTATTCAGGTCTCTTAACATCCATATTGTTTCAGTTGGCAAAACTATTTAAATATAAGTCAAATTCTCCATTCGATTTCATTATTTCTGATAGAAAATATAACACGTTTCGTCATTTGATTAAAATTATTATCATTTTCCAACGTATCTCGAATGATTTCTAGGAAAGGTACATACACAATTAGTGTAAAATATATGTTTATACATCATTGTCCCATAATTATGTTACGCAAATGTTTCTAAATACTTAAAGACTAAATAAAAACATTTAATTAATAAAAAAATTATTATCTTCTACTAATTTGCATACTACCAAACATCTGAATACTGGTACACGTAGGACTAACTCGTATAATTACATAAAAACCATTCATTTTTTTCGCTAATAGGAAAAAATAGGGTAAAACGCTACAATACGCCCCACTTTTACGGGATTCTCAATAAAATGCCCTCTAAACTTTTATCAGTCATATATTTATCATAAATGCAACAAATGGTATTTAAACTACAAAATGGCACTTGAATTTGGTTACATTTCTTATTACACTAGTTACAAAAAATATTTTTTTCAGACCTTCGGTGGGGCGCTTTGTAGCACTATGTGTTGATAATATGCCTCACGGCTGTTACAAAATGCCCCATTATAATATTATTACAAAAATAGAACAAACTTAAGATAATTAAAATAAAAACTCAACAATCAGTCTTAATAATTACTTCGAGATCAATTTCAAATCACCACAATCAGTTTTACGTGGTATTTACTGAATAACATTTAATTATTTTTCTTTGTTTTCTTAATCATATTGATAGCTTCCCGTTTAACTTTTTTTCCACAAACATTGCACAGAGGATTGTACATGGTACAAAACTCATGCATCCAAGATGAGCATGACAAACACTTTATCCAATCCTCTTTAGAAGTCGTGGAATAATAATTTTCTATACATTCAATGCACCTATTCTCTTCTTCATCAGAAATATCTTCTTTCGAGAAGCTTTTGTAACTTTGTTCATCAATATCGCTTTCTGATGATGAAGAGACAACGGTCACTTTCTTTTTTTGATTTTCCTTGTTTTCTTTCCTGTGTTAGTTTTTTTTCACATATCTTCAGTTTCTTCGTCACTGCGTCCTTCTTACACTTTTCTTTAGCTTTTATTTTTTGTATATTCTCTGGGGACGTCAACACTATAGCCTTTTGTTTTCTTTTCAACGTCATTGCTGGTAACTTAGGTATGGGATGAACTTTAGTCAAAACTTTTGTAGGCGTTTCTTGTGCAGACGCTGAGGGTAAATCTGGAAATTTTTGGGGTGTTTTATCAAATGCAGTAAAATTATACCATTCAACATTTTCTGTAACAATTTCTTCTTCATTGTTTCCAGAGTCATTTTCAGTTACTTCCACTTCCGAAATTGTTGGTTCCATTTCAGCTGGAAGATTATTGATATTTTGTATCCCTGAAAAGCCTTCGCCAAGTTCATTAACATTATTATTATTTCCTTGCTCATCATATACAAGATCTTGTTCTCGCAACGCGTCCGAATGTGAAAAATAGTGCTCTGGTATGTCGTTTGGATCATATGGGTAGATCTCACAAGACTTTAAAGCAGCGATTCCATTAGATACACTAGCAGCCTTTCCCCAGGCCTTACCAATAAGTTTGGACACATTGTAGCGAGTAAGTCGTTTATCTTTATACATGATCATCCAAGATTTTGCTTTCTGAGCAAAATAAATCTTCAAAGGTCTGAAAAATGCCCTATCCAGTGGTCGAAGTGCATGAGTCGTGTGACTTGGTAAGCATAATAATGTAACATCATTCTCTTTAGCTACTTCTAACAAGTGAATATGATTGCAGTGTGAACTGTGAGCATCCATTATCAATAGGGATTTTCCAGGACCTTTTTTTTGTAAGAATATCTCCTCGAACCAATTCATGAAGAGTTCCGAGTTTATGTATGAGGACTTTTTATTCATATATACTTGTGAACATGGTGGTAGTCCTTCAGAAAACTGAGGCTTGCTGTAGGTACCCTTATAAATTAATAACGGTGCCATAAAGTTACCTTGAGCATTGCAGCAAGCTATGATTGTCACATTCTCTCCCTTTTCGCAACTAGTCAAAGTATAAACATCTTCAGCTCCTTTGCTGGCTATAACTTTACCAGGTTTATTATTTATTTGGATGCCAGTCTCATCCATGTTGAATATTTGGTCCGGGTGTTCACCCAAGTCGTTTTCTTCATATATCTGAGCCAGCAGTGTAAAAAAATGTTGGATATCCTCTCGATTTACACCATAAGCTCTAGCAAGTGACAGACCTTCAGATTTTTGCTGACTTAACTCAGGGTTACGTTTCAAGAACCAGTTGAACCAAACGTTACCTGCTTGATGAGTGTCGTTCGAGAATGGGTTTTATGTTAAGCGTTTGAGCTAACTGGTAAGCCATTTCTTTGACATCCTTTCGGTCAGGTGCAAAGCCAACTTTTTCAATTTTTTAATATGAGCTACTAGTTTTTTCTCGTGTTCTTCTGAAAAAACAGGTGGTCCCCCGAGTGGCATTTTAAGTTTTCCTGTTACCAGATGTCGTCTGAGCGTTCTAGATGGGATATTGTAAACCCTAGCTTCATTAATTCCCATATCCTTGTTACGCACTTCTTGCATAGCTTCATTTAAATCCGTATCAGACCAAGAAACCCGTAGGGTTTTTCTTTGATAATTACGCGACATCTGTAAAAATAAAAAGTATTTTTTTAATAAATAATTTGATTGGGTGATGGGGCGTATTGTAGCATAATGAACGAGGCGTTTTGTAAATTTATGCTTACAAAACGCCCGTCGCAAGATGGACGCCGTTGCGAGTAATTCACTACAAGGAATACGTTAAATAATAGGTAAATTAAAGCTGTACACAAATTTCCAAACAAAAACTGCATTAAAAAAATAAGTAAATTTGTATGGTACTCACCGTAAATTGTTAAAAAGCAATTGGTGAAGATTTTGATGTTTTTTCTAAATAAGTCACATAACCATACCTAACCGGCAGCACTGATGGCGGGCGACTGGCGCTGCGCCGTACGTGTCGCTACTTGCGTATTGTAGTGTTTTACCCTAATATAACAGAAATATAGCACCTAACAGGGAAGCGTGACGTATCGATGCGATCTATCAATTATACAAAAACATCCATGTCCTTTACAAGTTAAGTATTTAAGAGAGAAATATGATGATTTAGTTTATCGACATACGACGGAGCTTTCTCGAGCATGCTGCATCGTTCATATCACCTGGGAGAGGCGGAGAGCAACCATACACGCACGCACGCTCGCTCGCACGCACGCACACATGCACGCACGACCGCACGCCCGCCAGCCGTACGTGCGCAAGTAAGCATGCCCGCACCCGTGCTTGCGTGCATACGTGCGTTTATATAAAATAAATTAATCCCACTATTTTTTTCCTAATTTTCATACGCGACAATGCAACGTAAGGGTCGGTTTATAATTTAAAAGAAAAAAAAAAGGTAATTAAAGTGTGGAAGGGATTTCCTTTAGTAAAATTAGCTTCAGCGAATGTGTATTGTATATGTTTATGATAAACAGACCTTTTGAAACGTCATGTCGCACCACTTGGATGTGAATCTCTCGACAATACATAAATAATGCGTAAATTTCACAATGCTGTAATGCAGACTTGCGAAGTTGATTACTGGCTTACTACTAAATTTTTAAGGCTCCAACAAACCATGCCTTGCGCTTATTGTTGCTAGACCCCGAACTTTCCATTTAGTACACTCGGCTGTAAACACGAACTAGCAAAATAAACGGAGAGCCAAATAA
The DNA here is from genome assembly GCA_039881145.1 of Druceiella hillmani. Lineage (NCBI taxonomy): Eukaryota > Metazoa > Arthropoda > Insecta > Lepidoptera > Hepialidae > Druceiella > Druceiella hillmani. The sequence goes on along the minus strand of JAYKKI010000012.1, from coordinate 37,905,651 downwards.
TTGGGCAAATTTTGATACTAATGTTACGTTAATTAATACAAATTTAAACATTGGTTTTTTATTGTAAAAAAGTAAAAGTAATATATCAATTTCCTGTGGAATATTTCTCTATCAACAAAATCTGAGGGAACGAATAAACCAATATTTAAGTTATTCGTGTAGTAGCATTTCAAAGAAATATCACTACAAGTTTTATTTGTAATACGGAATGAAAAAACTGGGGTATTTAGTAGAAAATATATGAATGCTGTTACATTATTATTAAATATTATACACTGACACAGTATAGCTTAGTTGTATATATGCTAATGTGAAGAAGCACGTCAGTGGCGAAGACACAACCTGGGAAGCGTTACAAAACTATATCCCCAAAAATCCTATTGTGTGGCAATTATTCTATAAAATCTATCTTTATGGAGTGAGGATAAACGTACTTATATAGTTTTATTACCTTTTTTAAATCTAGATTATTAAAACAAATATCGATGATTCTTAAAACACTGCGTAAATTATAATACTATACTTATACTAAAGTGTATACGTATGATTTGAAATTTATTATGAACTCTCCTGTATCGTATATCTATCTACTTATAAAAGTATCTCAAGGGCCCTACCTATGTTTCACTTCTTATATGTTAAATACACTTCCTCTTATAAGCCGTGAGTTATTGTTTTTCACAATGTAGGTTCGCTTAAATGATTCATAAATAAAAAGACCTTTTACACATTCGCCGTCCCAATTTCATTTTCCAACGAATTCTCATGAGAGATTATGCAGTGGACGGGTGGAAACTCATAAGATATTAAAGGCATTTTGTATAATTCTAGGACATTCGTTGTTGTACATATCGGGTTACTGGTAAGTATGTATAGAAATACGTAAATTAGGACGTAAGTAAAAGAAACAGTAAATTTAATGATAATTTTTGGATTCCATGTTATGAAAAGTAATAATAAAATCTTCATGGTATTAGATCACTTGTATCCAAAAATCGAAGGTCGTAAGAATACATACTAATTGTATATTTCTTACTTCTACCGAACATATAAAAATGTATTAAATATTGGTACTCTTTAATTGTAAAAGTATTAGTCGATATAATTATTCACAGCCATTTGGACTAGTAACATAAAAAGTACACAGGAAATTTAGTTTTGATGCAGAAATCGCAAATATCTATTTTTTTTTATTTATTCTATATAGATTTGTATTATTCCTTACGACATATTTTTCCAAGCCTCATTCAGAGGTTTTATCTGAAAATGTTTGACGTAGAAACTTAAAATTATGAAATTGTACGTAGTAGGTAATAAACCATGTTAACCATATTATGCAGTAGCTAACATTTAATATTATTTATATTGTAAATTTTGGGGTGCAAATGGTTTTTAACAACGCATCGTCGAAGGTAAAAAGAATATATATTGCAGAATTTTAAGTGACACAATCTTAAATATTTGCACTAAAATGTGCAGGCAGAAAAATGCACCTTTCCTTCCCACCTCCCTCTTATTTCGGATACATACTCAAAAAGGTTGGTAGAATCTAATTAGAAGATTACAGGTAAACTATGGTGACACTCGAAATTTCATAGTTTTTTGGGATTTAGCGCCCCGTTAAAGATATTCAAGGCAATAAATTTACAGGGTAAAAAGTTTTAGTATTTGTTAATATTTAATAGAATATTAGAGGTGGTTATTTACATAGAACCCTCACGGTGTGAGTTCTACTGAATTTTAACAAATCTTTTCGTATTCAGATTTTTGTGAACCGTTATATCTATAATTAAATATAGGAAAAAACGTCATATCAACTGGCTAATCTTAATAGTAATAATTATAATTGGAAAAGCGATTTCCAAAATTATTTTTTTCTTGGGTTGGCTGTAATAATTTATGATACAAAATTATATTTTTTGGGTTCCCTAACTATCTTTTACCATTTCTGTTTACCTATCCAGATGCATGTCGCAGCGTTTCCCTCGCAAAGTTATAAAGCTGAAATTTGGCAGGGTTATACCTACTTATAATGACTAAATTCCATGAAATAAAATATTTTTGAAACACTTTTTACTATACTTACCCTACAAGCAAAATAGGCGTGACTTTTTTCTATCTCCATATCGTATTACGTAGGGTATCTTAAACAGATATTGTTTTGAAGTATATTGTTTTCATACCATGAACACTTCTTTGATACAGCGATTTCTTTACGACATATTAGGCATTTAGATGATCCTTTTTGTTAGAATTACGTTCCCTAACCCTACCGGGTAAACTGCTAGTTTTTAAATATTTTTGTACATAGTTATTTGATTTATTATTGAATCGAGGCATTTTTTAAGGGTACAAGCAAACATATTATCGTAATTATTAAGGGTAAGGACCATTCGGTAAGAGCACCTTTTTTCTAAAACTGTAATAAAATTCCAATGACGTAATTAGTTGCTTTAGCTAAGTCATAATTACATAGTTACCCAAATAAATATGAGCTTTCCTTTATACAAGGTGAAATTGATTCTCCAGCTTAATTCTGAGTAATAATATAAAATGCACAAATCCTTGCTCACAGCTCATGAAACTAAGAGTGTGAGTGAGTAGTATATTGCATGGACATCTAGAAATGTTGTGACGGCTATAATAGATGTTTTCAGTGTCTTTGATAATAGTTCACCTGACATACATGAATTTAGCGTCAACTTGACATATGTATTTAAGTGAATTTCATTATGAATGGTATGGTTGCCTCGAACGCATATACATATGTGTGTATGTGTATATATATATATATATATATATATATATATATATAACAAAAGATAAGAAACTCTGAAAGGTATATTAGTTATTGTATAGGGATAAAACTTAAAACAAAAATAACTTCGACAATATTATTTATAATAATAGCTTTCAAAACCTTAGTTTCGTAAATGAACTAAATAGCTCTAGTAAATACACGTTAAAAAGAACTTTTAAAATATTATGTTTGTATAAAACAAATTAAATCCCTTATTGGAGAGCAATAATAAATTATAATTGCATATTTTTCCCATCGATCGTGGGCAAGGACTTATTCTTAATAGACACATTAAACCCCAATAAAATGAAAAAAAACTAGAGCCTCAAGTAGCGTCACGTGTAAAGCATAATGAAAAAAAAAATAATTTTTACTACCACTTTTAGAACTCAAATAACAAGTCTATATAATACAAACGTCATTGAATGTAGGCATAGCATCTAAACTATCTAGTTAACGGTAAAAATCAAAATTAACATCGAACGAAATTTCTATTAGAAGATGACGCTCTATTATTTATGTAACAAAATTGTTTGCGCAAAAAATTGATTGCACAAATGAGGGTGCCACTTCAAATTGGATTTTGGATAACTTAAATAAGAAATATTGGTCCCTCATGCACTGTTGCTCTTTATTACTTTTCCTTTCGAGTGTAAATAATATGCGCAGAAAATATCTACAAAATTCACGTTTGCTACTGACGTTTGCCATCGGCCTTATTTTTATTCATCTAGGTACCTCTTTGTATAGTTATCGGTTCTTTAAACTGACATGATTCTAAAACTTTCTCTACAAGTACGCCATCTGAAGTTTTATATTTAGGTGCTTCATGAGCTACATAAGCCGTAATTCTGCCACACCTTAGTTCGAACCATAACGGAAATTGAAATTAATTTTTCGTTGCTCTCTCAATCAAAATACATTGTTTTTAATAATATTGTGCTTGAACAATTCTATGAAACACTTCATACTAAACTGATCTTTTATGTTCTTATATTTGTAAATCAGATAGTGGAGCTAACCTTTCATCTCCATGCAGCTTTTGATCTTATCCAAGGTTCGAAAGTAAAGAAGTTTTATTTTTTAAATCTTTGACTTTAGTAAATTTAATTCATTGTTGTCAACTTTAGACAGCGCTGATTTCATGTAGTAGCATTTTACTGAAGTACTTGTAGGTTCTTTGCTTCTTTTAAGAAGCCATGTCACGCTGCTGTGGGTGTACATCCATCTTGACTAACTGTATAATCATGACAGACAACACTTGCGAAATTTTTCTATTTTCGTTATGTGCAGTAGTAAAGCTTAGTTTTTATTTCATTTTCAGGTGTAACTCTGCATTTCACAATGCACTTAGTGCCCTCATGTTACACCAGAACATACCCAATAATATTTTCTCTGAAAAATACCTATACATTTAATACTTTTTTGACAAACTCTACTCATGGACTTCCACATCCACTAAATGTTCACGGAACTTTTCATAAAATATTACGTCATGAAACAACGTTCTTATTGAATTAAAATTTAATATTGAATTAATTAAGTGTAGGCATAAGACTAGCACATCTACCATTCTACCATTAAATAATGTAATTACAGGTATTATTATGTTATATTATTTACAACAAAAAGTAAAAATAAATAGTTACTTCCAAAATTTCATTCCTTTTATTTCAGCAAGTAAAATTAAAAGAAATATAGTTCATAATTCTAGAAGTAAAATATTCATATCAGTTCTATACAAATTATCACTTTGTCCGTTTACAATTCTTCTTTCATTATGATTACATAATATTTATTCTTCTGTGATTTCTTCTATTATGCCTACACAATACTTCGTAAAAAATCAAAAACAAATATTTATAGCGTCATGCTTCGTGCACAACTGTGCCTATATTAATAGGTACAGAATCATAGCTCGTGATACGGCAGCGTTCGGCTATGCGAAGGCGTGACGTAATTTTTGAGATGAAGATGACAACTATTCGGCGCCAAAAATACTCTAATTTTAATAATTTATTTCTCTGTCATTTATTGACGGATTTCAAAAATTGTTATACTCGTTGATTAGTTTTCAACTATATTTTACTTGTATATAACAACAGATTATATTATCAGCACAATGATGCTTCCTCATTACAAAAACAATTTTCAGCAAACTTGTCAATTAGAAGATTATTTGAAAACTATAAAAGAAATTTAAAATATTTACGCGATTTCAAACATTTTTAAATTAATAATTTTAATTTAACAAAAATCTTTATAGTTTCGAAATCTTAGCACTAATGAAATGTGATGAATAATTTTTTAATATCATTGATATCAATTATCGACGATCCACCAACACTGGAAGTAAAGGGCTTTGATAAAATTTTACTAAATGTGATTGATCTTTCACATTAAATTCATATTTCCAATCATTGGGACTAGTCCAGATCGCAAACGGGTCCACGTGGTTACCTGTAATACGAAGGTGACTTTTTTTTTTAAATCACGGATGCCTTTTATCGATATTAATTTTACCACAATCAGAGTGTAAATTGAGACATACGTAAAATGAACAATAATTATCTATTAATAAACTGTATTTCTCAGTGTCAATATGTGAAAGTGTTGCTAACTTCTGAGTACAGTGTATTCATTATTTCTTCTACCGTTCACTGATAGTACATGGTTCAAATAATCTCTGCATAAAATTTGTTTAACTAATGAAGTACAATTCGCATTTACACGTTCTTGTACATTTTCCTTAAATTTTTTACATTTTTTTAAAATTTATTTACCCTGTCTTTAATTTAAAAAAAAGTTAATTATTGCAAATATATGGGTTAAGAAGATGTTTTACAATGCTAAATCAAGCTTCTACCTCACATGGTTTCTGAGAAAATAGTCTGAGAGTATAAAAAAACGTAAGTGTCTTCCATATATGTAATTGTCTTAAAACGTAATTGTCTTTCATATATATAAGAATATCATGTATATTTAAAAAAATATAACATCTAGAATCTTCGTTACAGTTTTCCTACAAGCTTTGTGTGGGCTTCTAAAAACATAAGGGTATTTTTAAAAATATAGGACACGACATAATTGGGCCGTATCTAAACGCAGAATGACAAGCAAGTGTTAAAAGTGAACTGCAAATGGAAACCATAATTTTGTTAAGTAACATTTTCTTTTTTCTTCTTTGCCATTGCGGCGATCAAAATTATTTTTTTTATCAAATTAAAAAGAAAGACATGAAGATTTTACTACTTACTCGGCATTTCAAATTAAAACTGATTGTTTGGAATTAATCCATTAAGTTTTCCCTTCTTTAGCGATTTTAGCGAGGAATGAGTTGCAAAAATATGATTTCCGTGAAATAAGTATGTAAAAGCATAATAAAGTAAACTTCTTTAATTAATTATTCTGCATATTTCCAGAGTTTTGAATAAATTTAACAAAAACAGGGGTTTTCGTCAAAAATGTAATAAACCTTTAAAATTAACTGGGTCAAGTACTGTACTGCACAAATTTAATATTGTATGTCAATATCCCTCTACAACAATTCGAACGGCTTAATAAACTCATTCCAATAACACCCTTAGAGTGATGATACATATTTTTTTTATTTAAATATTATTTTGTTTATTATCCAAAAGTTAAAAAAAATTATTTATTTCGAATACGCGGGTAGCTCTGAAAGTTTTTAGAATTAAATCTTTATAATAACGGTAATATTTCAAATTTTTAAAGTCACCATTTTTGATTAATCATTGAAGTACTTTACTCGAATTTGTGATTTTTTTTGTAAATTGTAGGCAGTTTGAAAACTGTGTATTACGTCAAGTTGTTAAATTCAACAAGAGAAAACATTCAATCAATAATTTTTATGACTTTCGTTATGTTTTTAATAAACAATAATTAACGAGTTAAAGCTTGATCGTACTAATAGCCGTGATGATCCGCCTGTGAAACGTCCGTCAACAGCGACAACTGAAGACAACATCAATATTTTGCGGCTCATAACAAAGATTGAAAAGAGAGCAAAATTGAGCAAGTATTAGCAAATTTGGGCAGGTATAGGCTTATATGAGGCCAATTCAGAGAATCGTACGTGAATATTTAGGCGTCAGAAAGATTGTGTTATGCGAATACCCCATGATTGTACCGTAGCTTAAAAACACCGTCGTGTTGTATAATGTTGCGATATGTTAGAAAAATTCGGCATTGGCAATACAAATACTACACGGTTCCTACACGGTTCGATATTGTTATAATTGCCGAAAACTGTATGTACTGCTACGAACACGAAATTAAGAGGCACTATTCCCACCTTTCCCACCCGTGTTATTTTAGGGTCCCTCCTGGGATCCGTAACATCAACCTCATACAAAAGGGGGTCCGTCGAAAGTCCGCTAATGGTGTCCCGTTTCTACAATCTCAGCGGTTGCATCCAGCAGAGTTTGAGTCTGTTCCTTCTCAATCAATCATTTAGGATTTCTATATTTTCAAAAACGCACTTAGCGAACGTTCTAAAATGCTAAATCGATCTATTCTTAACCAAGTCTCGGTGACTAAAGATACCGTGCTCTAAAGCTCCGCGTGATTCTGTTTTAATGTTAAGACTCATGCCGTCTAACAAAACTCTACGCGCATCATCATGATCACTGCAGTGAAACAGAACGTGATTCATGCGTCTCGAAATCGCAGATACACGCCGAGCTTTTTATAAGGGCGAATTTATACAAGCTAGCAAGGAATGCGCCATGTCTCGTTAAAAACTTCGAAGTATAATAATCGGTGACGAGGCAGCCCTTACGTAACCCCTTGGACTTCAAAGGATTCATCTGCCAAAAACTCAAAGTGTAACCGGCGTCATTAATAAATTCTTACTTCGTGCCATGGTGAAATTTACCACGCGTTCCACAATCGCGGGCTCGTCCGTCGAATCGTCGAGCCCCGTTCTGAATTCAGCTGGATGAAGTCCAGCTTATTGAGAGTATGCCGACTGCCTCACAATTACATCTAAAGCCGACCTGAATGCAAGGCAAGAATCAGTGTCAACACGGTTTCCTGCATCCTTCTTAAAGCGGGTGCAGGTGACCCAAATTTCGGTCTAAAAGATATTGAGAAAATCCTTACCATCCTAGCAACGTAGTATAAAGGTAATACCTGAAGCATCTAGTTACATGCCGAAAAATATAACTAGATGCCGCAACTCTACAAGAGGTCCAGTGCAAGAGTATATGACTCGTCCTAAGAAAACTTTCCCTCGTGGTCTGCGGAAGCTCAATGACAAATGTAACCAGATGCCGCAACTCTACAAGAGGTCCACTGCAAGAGTATATGACTCGTCCTAAGAAGACTTTCCCTCTTGGTCTGCGGAAGCTCAATGACAATTTTTTTGCATTTCCTTCAGTTTTTTAGTCTCAAGAAAAATTTTAAATGTATGTCCTTGAGAAGAGTTCTTTTGGAATGTTATTCATAATGACAGAGGTGAGCGTTTCTCTCTTCTCTTCCATCTTCAGCCCCTGGATGTTTGATGCTGCTTTTTGTAGCTTTCTGGCCCTTTCAGCATCACGAGTATCAACAATAACGCCTCCACTGCGTATGGGCGCCGTTCTGCTTATTTGAATTTCCAGGGAATTGCGCTTAGTTCCTTTCTGGAGAGTGTTTAAAATGTCTTTGCTTGAACTTGATTTATCTTTGTTTGTGCCAGTTAGTTATTAACGAGCGACAATCGCAATATAAATAAACTTTAATACTTTCCTTTAATGCGTTTCTTTGATGAACTTTCGAAAGTTATTTCAATAATTTATATCAATTTATTAAAAATATTAAAGAAATGCTTAGCATGCCAAATGTACTACTTTAATGCATAATATTTTTATTTGGTTTATAATATCATCCCTCTCACCAGAATTTACTCTTGGAGTAGTTGTGTATACTTAATGCAAACAATTATATTTTATTCCGTATTAAATAATGCTCCCAATATTCTATTACACACTTATCAATAAAATAAAAAATAAGTATCATATCTACTGTACCCACGTATGACATATATACGGAAAGCATAGTTTTTATTGCAAGAAATGGAATATTGAATTATTATACACACGTAAAATGGAATGGGCTGCATCGAAATGAAGCGACAAGTTTTTAAAATGAACACATCTACAGATAGAGTCAAAAGAAAAATGGAATTATGTATAAAAACTTCCCACGATTCACGCAGTGGTAAATATTCGGAAGACGCGTTGACATTATTAGGAATTGTATTTGTATTTGATAAATCCCCTTTGGTAATGTCTGCACTGGTATTAGGCTGAGTTTATGTTTTTTTCATCTTGTAAAAACTGCTTCGTTCGACTTTGGTAAAAGTAACTGTTTGAGATTACTTTTGGGCATTTCTTTTCTATATTCACCGTTTTCCGAAATTGTACTTTTGTAAATTCGCCATATGGCTCCTTATTCTCAATTTTTTTCAGTACTTTTTGCAATTTCTTAATAGACTTTCTATACACAGTAAGTGTTATAACTGTAAATGTTATTTCAATTAATAATTAATTTTATTTGGTACAAATGGTACAAATTCTTTCATTTAAATAATCTAATGGACAATTTCATTTTAGTGGACCTTACTATGCACTATTAACACAAACTGGCCGACAGAAATTCGATATTAAAGAAATACGTCGATTACTCGTCATGAGCTTTAATATTTTGAAAAATCCTTCTCATTGACATTTCCTTACCTACTTTTACTTATCTGCAACTTAACTGTACGTAATTTATATTTTACAACGTTTCAAATTGATTCTTATTTTCTAGATCTACTTTTCAAATCTTATAAAACGTACTCGCAAATTTTGATAGCACCTTCATATTTTTAATGCTCTTATAACGATTTTTACAACTTTTCTGATATTCAAAGTGAAAGGGATGATAACGATATAATCTTTACATTCAATGCCATTAGCATCCAACATATGTTAGATATATTAAGGCTATCATCAAACAAAAGGAAAAACGTATAGATGAAATAAATATTCCAAGAGATAGAAACGTCAATAATTCAAATTGACAAAATATCAAAAGAAAGCTCTTGGTTAAGCCCATATACTTCATGCAGGAAACTATCCACAAGCATACAATATTAAAAAGGAACCTTTAAATTTAACTTGTTATCTAGAAAATGACCAAAAAGCTTAACTTAGAACTACGCAGTAGTATACTTCGCACATTTTGGAATCTCAGTGATCATTTTGGTGAACCATGTTGTTAATCTCTTACTTCCTCAAATATGTGATAAATAAAAGAAAGAGCAATAGACTCAAGAATCCAATATATCAAAACCTAATTCTTTTTGTATTAAAAATTTAAATACTGAAAACAATAAACTGTACGATTATATCATAATGCAACATTTTGCACCCTTGTTATACAATACATTCAATTGTTAACAAAGTTGTATAAGCGAGCATTAGAACTTAACACTTTATGTACGCTTATGTTGTGCTAGTTATTACTCTTTTTATAAAAATCCCCTGAAGTTTCATCTAGCGTATCAGAAATTTACATAGCTTTCAGTATCTTAACCCAAAGAATACATGGGATCCACAGTTTGTTGTTGATTATAATCAAGAACAGTGTTTTATATACCAATAGGTTTATAAGGGAATTAAGTACGTGAACACAGAAACAGAAGAGCTGAGCTATAGTGAGCACAATTTTTCGTTTGTATATTTGTCTCAGGTCATTTTTTGCCTCTTCAATATTATTTTTTTTTTGGCCAAGATGAAAATATAGAAAGTGTATTGGCCGTCGAAGTCGATGTTGGCACAATAAAAGCAATTGCGGACTATGCGCGGTGAACGTCGTTTGTAATTATATACATTTTATTCGTCACCATCATAATTTGAAACAAAAAAGATCATAGCTGAGCTGGTTAATACTTTTGTATTTCATTATGGCCATTATTGTTTGTCACAATTCTTTTGGGTCTTGATATTTGAAAAGTTATTTGTATAAGGATACCTAGACGTATTAAAGTCTTTTTTTTACCAAATGAATATGTGAACAGAATAAGAGAGATATTACTTTTTAAATTTATTTTTGAACTCGCCTTGATAAATTCTTGACATTTTTAAAATCAAATTGTCTGATTCATTTTGGAAAAATACCCCGAATGTTAGTAGATTTTAATTTAATTGTGCTATCATGTTATTAAGATTTCATAGGAATATATTTTAATAAATCTTTTCCCATTTGGTCACCAAAATTGACAAAAGGGGAAGTGATATATTTGATAGATCTTTTTTTATAAAATAAGTCTTAATATGGATCGATATTTAAATGTATTATCAAGATAGAATTCAAAATAAAAAACGGAAATATTATTTCAATAATAATATAATTCAACTATAATTGTATTATTACATATATAGAATACACACATGTATTCTTAGGATCGTATAAATTTTAAAAAAAAATACCAACCGATTTCCAGCTTTATTCAGTTTATTTGGTTTTTTTAATGTGAAAGTATAATCCACATTCAATTGCTCTCTATTAATTGCAGTTTTACGTACCTTTCTTTTCATTGAGAAAAGCGAATCGAAGGTTGTGGTGTTTAGGTTGTGGTTTCACGCAATTAAAAATGTTTATTTGGTTTAGATAACATTAGTGACATGACGCGGATTTCACTTAGTGGAAACTGGTAGCAAAGTATTTCCGAGACATTAGGGCAAGAAACCGATCACGCAAGGTTACCAGTATTGTAAAATCTAACGGAATTGGTTTAAATTATAGAATTACGTTTTTTTCAGAACTACATCATTAATTTCTTTGCTATAAGAATTATTATTGTTAATTCTCGTCAATTGTCTCGTTATTATCGTCAATTCGTATCATAGTCAGAAAGGCTGGTTGTAAGTATGCTACGATTATATATGTTCAAAAAAAAATTACATTATATTACGTTTAAATAATTATTTTTCGATTTTCCTAAGCTTTATTAAAATTTGATTTTAATTTTTCATTTATACCACTTTTTACAAAAAAATATATCCATATTTACTGATTTGGTAGCTTACCTGATTTTATCAGTACTTCATCCTTTTAAAGATAGATCATGGAGAACTAAGCTCTTTGATATTATGAGTAACTCTCTCGTAATAATGTCATAGTACTAAGCAGTGGAACTTTTTAATGTTTAAACACAGTATTAAATAAATAAGAATATACAAATAATAATACCACTATTAAATAAATAAGAATATATCTATTTATTATTATTTATAACATTGGATATGAGATGTGTATAAAATTATTCTCACATATGACTATATTCAGTAACTAAGTACTTGAAAACAGGCACATAAGTTTTAAATTTTTTTTCGCTACCAAAATTTAGATATTTTTAATCAAAAGCTTCGAGCTTTAAACATGAGAAAAAGACTTTTCTTATAAGAAAATGTATTTGTCTATATTTCCCGTTTTTTTGTTAGTTTAAATTTTTTTTAAATATGTAGATGTGCTGCTGCAACGATTTTGTATGTTACAATTCCCAAAGCAAAATAGTCCGTATGTATGGCCGTACGCGTGTAAACAGCAGAAACGCCACGAGAACAAATTAATTCTCAGTCTTTAAATAATATTTAAATCTGAAAGAATGTATTGTTGAATTAAAAGAATTATATTATCGAATTAAATGAATTATAAAAGAAAAATTATTTCAACAAATTAATCTTTGCATTTTAAAGAAAAATAATATCTATCTTTTACTATTTCTCGCGACTAACGAAAATTCGCCATCTGCATGAAAAATTTCATTTACAGAAAGTGGATCTCGAAGTCCTCTGTTGCTCTGCCAGATGATGATCTGAAAGAGCTGTGAAGGTGCAGAAACTTGACTTGCAGCCAACAACAGTCGAAAGATGTCACGATACGATGATCGATCTTCATCCTCAGGATCATTCACATCCAGTAATTTAAATTAATAAATTTCTTTGGTGTGACTTCCGAAATAAAAGATCAGAATTAGTGATCAGTGTTTATTTTCTTCTTTTAATTCACATCTCTTTAATATCTTATTAGATTTATTGTCTTAAATACCTGGGTTATAGAATTTTCTCGAAATATCCTTGTGATCTTATAACACGAATCAGATTCTTCCGGGATCATTTATAACTCTTGTTCAACATTCTCGATAAAACACGAAAATAATAAGCCAGAAAAAGTATTTCATATTCCGATCTTTAAATATTTTTTATTTTTATTAATTAACCCGAGTTCACCAGAACTAACAGCAAGTATGTTAATTAAAAATTCATGTCCTTTAAAAATATTAATTGAAATTCTATGGTAAGGATGTACAATTAAATATCCTTTCCGCTTATAGATATTAGTCAGGACTTAACGGCTAGGATGTACAGTTAATATCCACGCAATTTAAGAGTCTAACCAAGACTTGATATGCTCTTGTAGAAGATATTAAAAATACACTAATGGAAAAATTTCACGAAAGAAATAGCGTCGGCAATTTTACAATTATGAAACGAAATAGAGTCCTTTACCTTACTAATTTTGTTTACTAATTTAAACTCAATTTAATAATATTGGCGCTGAAAGATTGAAAGCCATATGAAAAAACATTAATTTCTTTTAAATTCAAACAAAATTATCGCCCTCTATGGGCTGCTTACTATAAATAACAAATCGCATTAAATTGTTAATCCTTGGACAAACGTCAAATCTTAAAATGTCATTTACCATACAGATGGCGGTTAAAAATTTTATGAATATCTCAAATAAATAAATATTCTCATGCATTAAAAAGAAATAAATATTTTAATTTTAAATTATCACAATTTTCAAACACCGTACGATCGTCCTAATTGTTTCCTTTTATACGAAACGCTTCCCAAAAATATTAAAATATTTGTTCTTATATACAAATATTTTTTCCTTATTCAAATATAAATATAAATTTATAAATATACCATCCCGTCTTTCAGCCATTCTTGCTATGCCTAATAGCATCACTATCACGAGCGCAAAATTTTTGTTAGGAAAATGTAATGTATCTGTCTGCATAACTTAGCGTCTCAGCCAAACCAAAGTTGTCGTAAATCATTAACAATTAGGTATAATAATTTATCAATATTCAAACATATTGCCGAAAATTGAATCTGGGCTATATTGTCAGGAGCAAACGTTTCACCTGTTGCACTACGGATCGCATCCAATTATTCCCAATAATATATTAAAAGTGAAACTTTTTTTATTGGTTTGCTTGTTTTCATATTACTGTCTGAAATGAGAGTGCCTGCTAATAAGAGACACAAAGTAACAATCGACAATTTTCACGTATTAATTAATTTGCAAATATCGCATTTTGTCAAAGATATTATATTTCCCACAAAGGTGTAATTTTAAATTTACTTAAAGGATTGAATTGTTACAGTAATATTTGAATTGTTATTCGACAATTCATCTTTAGTATTACAAATAAAAGCGGTGACAGAACAGAATACGTTGTTTTACGCAATTAACGGCCGTGGCGGTAAAATGTTTGTCAAAGGTCAATGCCATGTGGTACTCCGCACAGTTAAATCATTGGTCGGAAAAGCCATTTCCATAATTGGCAAACCTAAATATATTTGCTGTAGTCTTTATTCTTTCTCTCTCGTTGATGTGGTCCCTAAGACAATATAGAAATACTTGTATTTAAGGTGTCAACTCGTGTCACAACTTGGTTAATTAGTGTACCTTTACTAGTTCTTGAACCATGACTATTAAACTAAAGGTGAGATCAGATTTGTTCTATTCTTATTGTTTGATTATTCTTATTTACTTGAATATTTTAAATATTGACCGCATAGTCCATTCTCGATTTTTATTTTTTTGGCACACTTTCGGTTTACTATTTTTGTAAGTTTATCGATAAATATTCAATAACTAATATATATTTTTCGACTTAAATATACGATATACACAAATTCTCTCTATCAGCTGGTATAATTTATGAATTTTTTACATGAATTTTCGATATTAGCAATTGTATAACACATTATCTATAGTTACGACTCTTAAAATATTTTACACTAACCCTTTGAAAAATGATTAATAGTCTTTATAAATTTACGATTTGTTAGTAACATAAGATATGTTATGCACCAAATTTTATGGTTTTAGTTAATCGAGAATTACCATATATATTTTCATAAGTAAGTCAGTCGATGAAGATTTGAAATGAAATCATGTCACTTACATGCTTAAAGTTCAAAATATGATATTTCTACAGAAAAATAAAAGAGTGAAATTGATAAAAATATTTATGAACTTTAAATATTTCATGTTTCTAGGTTCACAAAGCAACAAGTTATGAACTTAGGAAATACGGCTTGATATAGTTGGTGTAAATATGGACACGACGCATGCCTTTAAGAACTCGATTAACATATTGCCAAGTGTATAAATTATCTAAAAAGTCGAAGTTAATTTTATTTACAGAAAAAACGTTATGTGGAAGGTGTCTACAACAGCAACTCAAGTTATCGGAATGCTTACATGGTTTTCATGCAGAGACGTCACTGCCTTACGTTTAATTTGTTAAAATAAAAGGTTCTAGGAAGTTATTTAATCAATCATTAGCAAATTCTTTTGCTTAACTCGTATTACAATCAACAGGTTGCAATATAATGAGGTTTTAGAATTACGTAAAGTAATCCTAGTATTCATTATTTACTGTTAGTATTCATTATTTAAAACATTATTGACCATTTTCTTCTAAACTCTAAATTAAAATTGATACAAAATTTATACGCTCCGTCATTCGTAGATGAAGAGAAATAGCGAAAGACTTGAATTCTATAAAAGCGAAGGTTACCTGAAATTATATTTATTGTTAACCCGGACTTCTTAAGTGTTATAATAAACGTAGAGAAAGAAACTTGCAATAATATATACCTACATGCACATATAGAGCATAGCGAAGAACGTGTTAATTAGTCATACAAGTGAAATTATATTAAATAACTATTTCTGAAAAAGATCACTATTAAAATGGCGATTCCAACGAAAAAAAATACATTTTTATAGAGAAATGTGTTCACAAAATTGTATGAAAAATAGACGTATCATTTGTTACACCTGTATTGGATATGCTCCAGAATTGGACATAACTCCTTGAAAACAGAATAACTAACCATCATTCAATGTATATAATTTCATATTAATATAAAAATGTAAACACAATAAAAGTGATGAGTAAATTAACAGGTAATTAACTTAGAGACTGACATTTTAGTAACGAAAAAAAATGCCAGGACTTGAAGGAAATGAGTACTTAGGTGATTTTTATTTGATAATAGAGAAAAGGTCAATCGCTTAAGTATACACTTATTCTTATTTTGCCAACTTGAGAGCTGGCTGGCAGAATAGGAATAAGTGTTGTTAATATAAAAGTAATTTATAAAAGTAATTTTTCTTTCTCGATCTTTTTTTCACATTTAATAAATTATACTAAGATTAAAAATATAATTAATTTATTATCCGAGCAGTGAAATAAATTGGTTTATAGGTTTATTAGTAAGAGGTAAATCCAGGGTCCGAAACATTTTGTTATAATACAAAATATTTCGCTATCTAAGTTTTTAGTCATGAATTTAGTCATTAATTCTCCTAAACATTATTGTTTTTTACACATCGTTCTTTCCTACACATTTTTTCATTTAATATTTGCTATTTGTATACCCATTAGTAAATAAATTTAAAATATATTTTCTCTATTATCGAATAAAAATCGCTGACCTATCAACTTAGTTTCTTCAAGCCTTGGTATTTTTTCCTTAGCAAAATGCTAATCTTCAAGCAGATTTACTTCTAAGTATTGTAAAAAATATAATATCTGTTTGACTAATTGTTATGGAATATCCATGATAGTTCGTCAATCCTCAATTAATTAATCCTACTTATTCATCACTTTCATTTTATTCACATCATCCTATTAATATAAAATTATATACATTAGGTGATGGTTAGTTGTGTAAAAAAATGTGAATGAAGACTGGTAAAACGAAGTTTTTTTTCGAAGAAAACTCCATTTTTGGCATGTTATGAATTACTCAAATTTGGTCTACTGATATTAATAGATTTATCGAGCAGATCCTTGATACAGCTTGCACTTTGCACATTTTTGTATATAATTTAAATGCCGGTAAAGTGGTAAAAATAGAAAAGACTGTTTTATTACCTTAAAGATAGATAATAAAGGATAACTAGAAGCAGCTAGTGCAAAGGAACAATGACTGAAGACGTCGGAGTCATCCTTATATTGCGTAGAAATAAGAAAATGACGTTGAAGTTATCGACTGGTCGTGGTAGTCGCCAGATGCAAATCTCATAGAATATACTTAGGCACTTATGAAATTCAAGCTCTTCAGAATTTTGGTTGAGGTTTGAAATTCAAGAATTTTGGTTGAGGTCATTATTATCATATTATGCTATAAACTAAATACCAAGTATACCTTGGAGATGACGAGCAATTATTAGCATAGATGACAACTTATTCATCATAAAACATCACAGTTTACATTGTATTGTGCAAGTGTATTTTAAGAAACGCCTTATCGTAAAAAAATACTATATTTATCGAACATACTGGGATGACACATAACATAGAATACTGTCCTAAATTTATGTCGTTGGCAATTAAAGCAATCAATTAGTGCCATTCTGAAAAGAGTCATCAGGTTTTCCCCTTATCTAATTTAAAATTATGGAAAAAAAACACAAAATAGAAATTTTAAAGATTGAGCAAAAAAAGAATAAATTATCGATGGTCTCAAATAAACTTTTAGCTTTATTAAATAGTGAATATTTATTGCAATTTGAAAACAATGTGTTTTTAATAAAAAGTTATATAGGTGGGCAGAATTGAAATTTATATATATATATATATATATATATATATACATATATCGATATTATCTGTCAAAGTGAAAAAACTACATGTAAAAAAATGTAGAAAAAAATATTTACAACGATTTTTAGTTTCCACAAAGTTATTGCTTAATTACTTGGTCTCCCAAAAAGTTGCATGTCCTATTCATAAATATTTGAACAATAGTTTTCTACATCTAATTTTTAACTTTCTATTAAAAATAATTTTACGTAAACGTAAAAAAAACATTTTACGTAAAACGTTTTGTAAACCTGACATTCGGCGACAATTTGTACCTAACATTTTATTATAAACAAAAATTCAACCATAGCCATACCATAACTGTTGAATAGTTTAAAAATATTAATATTGTTTTTCATGATATATAAGATTTTACAATGTATTTTTCACACATGAAAGAAAAAAACGTTTTGCTTTTATTGTTTATTTCTTTTAAACTGTTTTATGTGCAATAATATTGTATCTATTGTTCAAAAAAAATTTTTTGCCTAATATTGGAAAGAAAATGCAGCTATCTGAATAGCGCCGTTTTTGAACAGAATTAAAATCAAATTAGAAGTTCTTTTCAATAATAAAATGATTTTTAAATCATTTAAATTAAACGAGTTTATCACCAAGTGATCAAAAAAGACAATGGTGTTCAAATATCATTATAACTATATTTTAAACGACCATCGAAAATTTCTAACGGTCAGTAGTGAATATGTACGTGCAAAAAAAAACGAATACTTATATTTTTGTAATGGATCTGGGGACTTTATTACTTGCTGATATCTGGGCTAGCCTAGATAACTTCTTGAGGAAAGCAGCCGAATTGCACTTCACATCATTGTACTCACTCCTACGACGAATCATTATTATCTGAACATGAGGATTTTCGGATCCAGATTCACCATATGCTTGAGACAAAGTGGAGACAGAATACACAACGTATTCATAGTGTAAAAGAGGACGCCGCAATCACGCCTTCAGTTGGTCTTGATATCATCGGTAAATTGAATTGTTCATACATAGACCTATATAAAACTAATTATTGAGTAGTAATTTTAATTTTATAATTTTTGCGTTAAATATGTTATTTTTGACGAGAAATTCTACATTGCGAAATTAAGAGTTGTTAATTTAATATTGTCAACATCTTCAGGTGGGCAATTTGTTAAGATTTTTCTTTACAAATTGCCATAAAAATGAATATTTAATGCGATAATGTTTAGCACCTTGCACAAATCAAATTTCATTTATTCGTATCGGACGTATTGTCTATTAACGAAGGAAACACTTGTAATTGCCTTTCATGAATTATCAATTTATTTAACTAATGATATATGTGTCATTTAGATAGCCAATAAATGTTGTGCGAAATCATTTAGCTTTATAGATTCGTCTTTTTATGATTATTAACTAATTTATTATTCACATTTAAATGAAACTACGTGATGTAGTATTATTTCTACTTTCTCTAAGTTCTTTACCACGATCTAGGTTTCGGTATATTACAATATCTTCAGGTGGGCTATTAGCAAAGATCTTTACTTTCTTTAAGTTCTTTACCACGACCTAGGTTTCATTGTATTACAACATCACATAAGTAGAAACAATACTACATCACGTAGTTTCATTTAATTGTGAATAATGAATTTCTACAAAATTAACGCCAAATATATTTAATAATTCACTATTACTTTGTCGTCAGTTTTGATCTAAAAATTGAGTATCCTTAAAAATATAATTTTCAATATCACCTCCATCTTTTAGCCTTTTATTTGAATAGAAAAATTATTGAATATAGATTTCAAATTACGTCAATAAACGTAGGAAATAAATTAAATAATCCAAAAGTAAAATGTTTTACATTGAACATGATGCCAACAAACGCATTCACTGTAATGAAATTGTTATCATTCTGTTCCAGTGCTGCTCCACTAAATTTTATATTTCGATGTAAAATTTTGAAATTTACCAACAAAAATTTTAAACCCGTGTTACATATCGTCGTAGAATTATTAGGCATAAAGAAAATTTTCGTCTTGAGATATATTACCAAAACTAAGCAATGAAACTCCTGAGCAAACATACGGATTCATCTATTATTAAAAAGTGTAATTACTAAATACTTTTACGATAGGAAAGGCAATAAACAGGAAAGGAATAATGGTTATAAGTACTAAAAACGTTTTTCGTGTCAAGACAATGAATATTTTCACCATACTACATAGCTACCAGGCTATGAAAATTTCAACCAATGAGAAAAAAATATCTAACGTTTTGATAATACTTTTTTAAAATCAATATTATGCTTATGTTTTGAATTTTTGTACGGCTCAAAATTGTTTTGTGACGTGAAACAATTTTTTTTCAGTTTTAAACCTTTTAATTGAACATGATATAATTGGATAACCATTATCATATAAGTATGGAATCATGACGAATTATTCGGTAACACATTCGTCAAAGGATACAACATCCATCCATCGATTTCGTCTAAAAAAATGAAAAAACTTGCATGATATGTATACACCAATAAAAAATGGTAATTTTATAGCAGTGATGTAAAAAATATAATAATTTAAAACAGGTTGGTCAAACTACTAATTATTGCAAGTGATGGAAAATACTAAAATATTTTAAAAAATCAGTCAGTCTACATAACTGAAAGGTATCATTGCAACGAGCCTCTCATCAGGAGATATAATCAAACTGTAACGTATCCAAATTGTTTAATTTCTCCCCAGATTTGAAATTCTTTCAACCGAGTCCTGAAATTACATTCCTTCTATAGATGGACATAAATGGAACGTCACTAACTTATTTTTTATTTATTATATTTGGTCGGTTGGAGCGGAGCACAATTAAATATTAAGTTATTAATTTGCGCTCTTCATTTGAAAGTATACTTTGATTGCTAAAAACACATTTGACAATGTTATATGGTGGAATTTTAATGATGGTTTAATAAATGAAATCACAATTGTAATTAATTTTTCTCTTGAAGAATAACTATAGTTTTATCGATAAATACGCCATTTTAGTAGTCTGTTTTATGTATGTATATATATGTATATATATATATATATATATATATATATATATATATATATATATATATATCACTTTTCAAACCCAAACTTGAAGGTTACTTAATCTCTAGTTCTAGCAACCGCCTAGCAGTCTTCCGAAGAAAACAAATGCGCACACGGTATGATCTCAGTCAGCCGGCGCCGGCTGCGTTTAATGGCGCGACCAGAAATAGTGTTACGCCAATACTACCCGTCGTCGCCCTCGAGATTTATCGAAAATTGCTCTACAACCGGAAGCTTCCGAGAAACTTTCGATGGTGCCAATTCCGAGTGGGGATTTCTGAACTTTATTTCTCTGTATATTTGATATTGAAGATGAGTTTTCGCGTTATTCAATACATTATCGAACAATTTCATGTCTTAATTTTTCATTAATTTAATAATATCGCCTTAAGAGTACAAATGGAGAAATATCCAGGACGAAAAACGAGTTTTATTTTTTATATGATCATCAAGCAGATGATTAAAATTATTTTTTCAATTTTATCGGATCTTTGCTTCACCTTAGACTTTATAAGGGTCTAATTAACGACGAATGAAAACTTTTTATTAAGATATATTCGTCATTTCATTTTCAATCAAATCATTTAATTTTCAATCAACTCACAACTATGCCTGGAATGTTTCTAGCACTAAACTTGGGGCGTATATTGTTTATTGATTTCCTTTATTCTAGCAGCTATATATGCGTTTTGAAGCAAATAGTTGATAACAATTCGATTATTATTGATTCATTGTGCACATGTAGCATTACTTTCAAGCCATTTTACTAGCTATGTTTGCCGTGTCTTTTTGTACTCGTGCTCTTTTACTCTTATTTTCATTTCATGTCTTCATTTCCTACTTCTTATTACTCAACTTACTTTAATATAAATAAAACCTTTCACTAGCATCATTTGATTTGTTTCATAAAATCAGAGTTATATCTAAAATAATGTTTTAATACCACCTTGCTAATTTTAATATTCAAGTGCTTTTAAATCGAAATAATTTTGAAATATTTCAAATCCACTCGTACCATAAATGAAATAATTCATTTACAGCTATCCAGTTTGTTACGAAACATGTGAATGGTCAAATGTCACGATTTAATTGTAAAATCTTTATCCTCTGATTTCTTATTAGTAAACAAAAAGACATTAGTAAAAACATGTTCTGAAACTTTGTGATATATAAATTTTTAAAAATAAGTTGTGATATAGAATTATGGAAGTGTTATTCGTGTAATAAATATTTGCCTCATAGATTAAAATCGTCGCATCATGATAATAAATTCTGCAGTTGACGGTGTACTTATTTAATGTTACGAAATATTTGTACAAAGTAGGAATTTGTCATATCACTGTAATAAGCCAGTACACTGTATATCTGTACTGTGTGTAATACATAATGCGTAGTAACACAAATGTTTTCAATATGCTGAAAATCTATGGTTAAATATGATAAATGTAAAATATAGATTTTGACAAGAATAACCGTAAAATATATAAAATTAAGATAGGCAATGTAGTTATTTTACAATAGTTCATTTATTTCAAAAGTCTACGTTCAATAAACAGAAAGGCAGAAGTTAATAGAAAGACATGCCTAAGAAAGTAATAGGAAAGAGAAGTACAGAAAAAACGAGACTAGTTGTTTACAATAGTATAGTGGCACCAATAATGGTGTTCGGAAATTGATCTTGAATTTTTCAAATAATTGTTAATAATTGTAATAATAATATTTTACAAACATTTGAAATGAAATCATTTGAAAATCCTTGTGTATAAATTTTTGTGATAAATAAATACCTATATAGCACATGCTTCTATTTTTAAAGATGAGTTGGTATCATCAAACGATGAGTTAACGATGAGTTGGTATCATCAAACATAGACAGCGAAAATAACATACAAATGAAAGAATTGGTTTGGAAATGAAAACGGCTATCCTCATTTTTCTACATCAAGAAATACATGGGTAAATTTAATTGGGATACAAATATTCTCATTACAACAAATATTCTTATTAAAACATTAGCTACACACTACTTTTATGCAGACAGTAATGTGTCACATAGCACCGAATACAATGATAATATGATAGATATGATTTAATACGCTTAAAAAAGGTTACATCGGTCACAAACGTATAACTCGGAATACTCTGATAAATGAGCACAAGCCTCTTATTCCATTCCTTGCACGAGGTCCACCGAATCCAGTTCTCATCATGATTTTCCAATGAAACTACAAAGAAAGTCACAAAGGATCATTTGTTATTGTTAAACATTTAGTCTTGTTCACCTTTTCTGCTTTATATATTTATTTATTTTTTATACAGAATGAATTAGTTTTCTTTCGTATTTTATCTTTTTCTCATTTTCTTTATTTTATAAATTTTAATTTGTACGGAGAAGATAGCAATCGATTTTTCTCAGACTTGCTTTTTGCAGTTTGTGGTCTTTTTTCAGCGGAATATGGCAAGGGCAAAGCATGCCACCTTTTTAAAAGCTTCAGAAACAAGTCCGGTAACATCAAATTAATTCATTAAACTTCGTGCATTGGCTCTTATCCACACACTGCATCTTTAAATAAAGGTAATGTTGTCAAGGGTTTCATATAAGTTCTGTCCAAAGGTTGGAGTTTGTGCGTTATGTGTAGTAGGGAGTTTATTAGACAAATCTCTGTACCCATTTATTTCTTCTACATTCTGATGACTGCTGTATCAATCGAGTAAAATTGGAACCAAAAACTTTTTTGATGGCAGTGCAAACTTTGTGAAATGTTTTAACCACTTTAAAGAACTCATTGTTTATCCGGCCTTTAGGTTATGCAACGCACTCACTATCTGGCGGTGAATTAAACATAAAGCTTTCATGTATTCTTTGTCGTGAAAAAACGTAAAATAATGATATAAAGTAGTCCATAACACTCCCGCGAAATAAGATCGTGACATTTCTTTCTCTTTTGGCTGACGTTACATTTTTTCATATTTCAGTTTTCCTTGACTTTCCTATTTGACGAGTTTTTTTTGCCATCGCTGTTGTGTGCTTTGGATAGTTGTAACTCTAGTTTCATCACTATTTTAAATATTTGACAGTGTAAAATTATATTTATATTATTGAAAAAAAAAACATTAAAATGAGTTTTATTAACTCCAACCGAACGCATCAAACTCATAATTCTCCTATTCTCAAAGGCAAATCTAGATATCGCCTTATAAATAAATAATAAAAGTATTTTGCAGCTGTTTCTTTTGGACGTTAAAAGTGGGAGATATCGTAAGATGTAAAGCCACGTCATATGAGAGTTTTAAAAATTGCTTTCGTGTCAGTGGCAGATATCTATTAGCCAAGTCTTTGATATAGGCTTCCGAGACATTCTTATATTATATAGAAAACGTTTTCGTGACCCTCCCTAATATATGTCTAAATTATACTTCTTTTCCCTCTTTGATCTATTCTAGTTTGTCGAATAAGGTATTGGGAATACTATAACTCGTGGCTTCTCTTAGCGATATATTTTCCGTGCTTATTTTTTCAATCGGTACTTTTAAAGTACACCAACCAATATTAGTCTTTATTCCATTATACTGATTGTACTATAACAAATAACCAGGAGAAGTGGATATAAAAATCCATTTGAATTCCCTCCTAAGGAAAAAAATACTGTTCGATGTTAAGGACCCAGGGAAGAAACGTAAAATTCAAATAAAATAAAATACGCTTATTGAATTTATGTTTTAAATAATGTAATATATATAAAGACTTACCAATGATAAATAAAATTATATTAAAAGTGTATCGATCGTCTTGTCACAACTCGTAGTGTTTAATTAACTAGCAGCGTTAGCTTCTCGCGCATCCTCGCTGCAGTTGCGAGCACGCCTGACTTCTTCCGCGTCACCCGCATACAAACTTCGCTTTACTCTTTCTCTCACGTGACAAATGATCATCTTTTTATTGTTTGCAATAGGTATAGCGTTTATCCGGTACGATCTGTAGTTCGGCTTTAAGAATGTTCCCCCTACGCATACCTGAAGAAGAAAATTATATTTTTTTATTAAATCTATATATCCAAATTAAATTGAAATTTTTCCCGACAATATTATGAAAAATAAGTAATTGTAATATAAAAAAACGACGTACGTTATAATCATATTGAGAAGTATTATTCTTCAAATATAGCTTAGTGTTTTTAATATATTTTGACAAAAAGGATAAATAAATAAAAATAAAACGATAAATGTATTTGTCAGTTCATTTTTATTTAAATACAAAAGTAGAATTTAAATTTTCTTACGTTCATTAAAATGCCATTTCTACTGAAATTCATATCATAATACCATATGCAATTTACGACTATTCTACCTAACAAATAGATCCTTTTATTCGAGATGAACATGTTTCTTTACATAGGTCTCTAAATCGGAATACGTATGAAAACAGCTGAAGCAATCAAGCGAAGTTATCACCGATAACAAAAAAGGTGCTTAGCATATTTTCTCCTTGGGATTCAGACGAGTATGGCTCGCTATACGGTTTACCCTCAATCAAATCATACAATGAGATAACCTCTAACTAATAAACATGTAAACATACATAGTATTTCTCTTAAACTATTTACCAGTATTAATTTTTCGCACCATAAATATATTACTACAAATTAAATATTTACTATATACCATTCACATGTGTTAAAACATTACACGTATATAAACAATTATAATCGCTATATTATCCTTTAAACTTCTGGTCATATTTTAACAACTCTGTTTTTTCATGATTTTTGGTTCAGTAGTTTCGGAAATAGGGCGAGTGATGTGCTATATTTTTACATATCTTTCCAACTATGCAATTTTTAATTGCGAAAGAATTTAATATTTCTCATAACAAGCCTTTTCAAATGATAATTTTTTTTTTATTAAATATTCAAAATATTATTTCAAATGGTCTATGCGTGCCGGTATTAATAACGTATTATCCACGAAATGTTTGTCACCACTGATTAAGTACAGCCGAACACGCTATCTACTTGTGTACCAGTACATAAAGCTGTGTTATGTTTAATAATGTTAACCATGGTGTTACGGGCTACTGCACCCCCGACGCCTAAGACTGAGTGTTGAGAACGACTGCAATTCTGACGCTTAAAATCGATGTAACCAACGCAATAATTTCGCGGCTGCAGGTTAACAACCCCTGAAGCGGGAGCCGGCGACCGAGCAAAAGATATTGAATCGGGTATGAAAGACGGTGCAAATTCACTGCAATTTGTGTTCAGTGTTCGGATTCCAGTTCGAGTTCAGCGCTTAAGCAGACCAAAGAAGAGTTTTAATATAGCGCTTGTAATAGCTCTGCAGTTAAGCAATATAGTCCACAATACTTAGTGTTAAAATTCTAGTGATAATTATATTGTATAAACTAAGGGTCAAAGGATCGAATAAAAGTAAAAAATGAAGTGTCAAAAAATGAACACATTTTGACAATTATATTTAGAGACAGACACGCTTGATGTAAGCACAGATAATTTGACGACTTTTTTCAATACAGTTTTTGCAATATTTATGAAAAGAAATTAAACTATTAATAGTTTCTTATGAGTTTGTTTTTAAGACGAATACATAAAAATCTCAAATACCTTTTTTTGCGGTAGGATATTTGTAAATATTTTTTATTACTTTATAAATCATAATTTTATAGTAGAAACAATTAAACATAATATTGAGACAAGGACGGCATTACTTGATTGTGACGTCACTCTCAACAATTCTCATTGTATTCTCGGAGAGTGAAAGAGGGGTACTTATCTCCATTTCATCTTTACTATTAAATGAATTACCTTATATTTTTATGATATTTTACTAAAAATTTTAAATTTAAGCTTAGCCAATTACCCACTTCAAGTCGTATCTCCTGAGTTCAAAATGCATGAAAGTGAATTTTACCGTGATAAAGTTTTCTAAAGTATTTCTCCTAATGCGTACAAATAACTTAAAAATGGAACTGAATTTTGTTTGTGTTTTTTGTGAAGGTCCTACCAGTTTTGTTATTAACCAGAATGTAAAACAATGTTCAAGCTAAAAAAAGACCACGAGTGTTTCCTCTATAAAAATACTTTGCATGTATTATAATTTATTGAGGTTGTAAGTTGTACTGTAATTTATTATAAACAGTGCAGATGTCAACCTCCAAAAACGATTTACATATAGTAACTCTGTTGATATTACGAGCACACAATAACTACAATTTAATTTGAAATATGTGGTTCGAGTATGGTGAGGTTTATTAATAAGGATTCCGTATGTTAAAAGGAAAAACAGAACTCTTATAAGATCACTCACGTGTTTGTCCATCACTCACGCATCTGTCCATCACAACTGCTTTCCTCAGGAACCGCTTGACACTGAAACATGAAAATTGGCAAAGTAATAATATATATTAACCCGCACATATAGCTAAATATTCATTTGGAAATTTTAGTGAGGGCAAATTAAATACTCCCATTTTTTTAAATTCCAAATAAAGTACGGGATATCGTTTGAAGGGGCTAGTTATACGAGTATCAAAAATACCATGAGCTTTTTTAAAATGTTCATAAAAAATAAAGGTCTTAAAACATTTTGTTTTTTCATTTTCCACATCGTGTTCATCATTTGAAAAGGCTTGTTATGAAAAATTTTAAATTCTTTCGCAATTAAGAATTGCATATTTGAAAGTATATTCTAAAAGGTATGTAAAAATATAGCACATCACTCGCTCTATTTTCGAAACTATTGAACCAAAAATCAAGGAAAAACAGAGTTGTTAAAATCTGACCAGAAATATATAGGAAAATACAGCAATTATCCTACATGTTATATTTGTTTTTATACGTACAATGTTTTGACACATGTGAATGGTATAGTAAATATTTAATTTGTAGTAATATATTTATGGTGCGAAAAATTAATATTGGTGAATAGTTTAAGATAAATACTATGTGTGTTTACATGTTTATTAGTGAGAGGTTATCTCATTTTACGATTTACTTGACTGAAACAATACAAATTTCGTATCGTAACTTAACGTTAGTTCGAAACTTAACGTTATCCACCAAAAGGTGATTACCTCTACTTGTACAGTTATGCAGCCGGTTTACAGCTAGCATTGATGATATACAAACGCATACACACACACATATACAAATATATATATATATATATATATATATATATATATATATATATATATATATATATATATATATATAGCATATAGCCACGTACAAATATAGAAGGCTATTAATAATAAACAATAAATAAAGTATATGTGGTTACATTAAGACGGCCAATTCATTTGTGAAGTATTATATACACTTATACAAATGTACATTTATACTCTATGAAATAATATACAATCTACCTGTTACAATATTGTTCCCGTATCACCTTTAATTCCCATGGGTCAAACCGCGAAAAAGCTATGCACGTATTAACAAGTGTCGTGCGCACGTATTACAGCAGCAGAAGCGACAAGAAATAAATTCCCTAAATACAATGGGACACAGTTAACACAACCCGAGAAACCACCAGAGAGCCAAAGCTAGGAAAGTGTCAAAGTCTATTTATGTTTCGATTGTCTTGCGGTATTGCATTAATGTCTCCAATGAATTTCCGCTCGCGTAATGAGGGGCGGCCGCAATAAAACGATAATGAAAGAAACAATTTGTTTGCGTTAGGTAGCTCGATGGTTAAAGCGATTAACAATCCCTTAACACGGATTAGAATGAACGTACACGGAGTTGTAATTGAGTCAGATAAGGAGATAAACTTAAAACTGTTATTCGATGTTATAAAAACATTATTGAAGAGTCTTTCCATATCACAACTTTAGCTATCATGTTAAAAACTTAAGTTTTGTACTTGAGGGTAATCAACGTACTGACGGGATTTTATATTTTTAATTACACTCAACGTGGCGTTGTTTAGTTGGTGTTTAAATTGTAAAGCGTTAATACCAATCATTTAATGTGCAAATCGTGTTAGTTTATTTCAATTTTCAAATTACCAAGGAAATTAGTCACCGAACTTAATAACTGTAACAGGGACGTAAAGAACACGCCAAAAACAGTTAAAAAAACTGGACCAATTTCAAATAACCATTGAATAAAAGTACACTGAATAGCATAAAATAATGAAAATAGGAGAACTTAGTTAGGACTTTTGCGGTACAATAGCATTACCGAACGTGATTAAATTTACAAAATAATGAGATATTTTTAGAATTGGTGCTAAATCGATGCTTTTTTGCTCTCTCACTTTCATGTACACCCATACCCACACAGGTACGTGCTACATTTTATGTGGCACCGACGTTATGAGGATACACTGGGATACAACACTTTGAAATAAAAAAAAGTTAATTTATAAATTCTGAACAAAAAATAGATTCATTCGAATTAAAAACCACCTTCTTTTTTTAAGTCGGTTAAGAATCTTAAACCTCATAATTTAATTTTTTGTACGGGGGAAATTTCATGTAAGTGTTCTATTCTATTAGTTAATGAAACTATGTTATAAGTTAACTTATACATGAACAATCCAGTATCCGTCCGCCACGTGCATGCATATGTGCACGCGTGCATGTATGCGTGTGTATATGCATGTTTCTCATCAAAGGATGAAAAGTCACGAACTGTCGAGATAATTTCTTGCGCGTAATTCTACTACTGCTCGATAAATTAACAGATTACTTCTACGCTTATTATCAGCAGCATCATATTTTATTATTTAGCGACATATTATTTTTATTATGGCACTTATTTTATTTTTAATGAACTAAAATATAGTTTTCAAGCAGACGGCGATATATATTTATAGAATTATAATATTAATAACTGAAGCATCGTCACTACACCTCAAACTTTTGGGCGCCTGCGTGCGTGCATGCCAGAGAAGGAAAGTTTAAAAATCTAGAAATATTTAAGGCAACACAACTTTTTCCGTGCAACGAACCGACAAAAGTACCAGCATATATAAAAAATGTCAGTGACAAAAATATTAATGAGAAAAATGAATTCCATGACAATCATTTTACAATAGGAAATTTAAAAATAAGTGAAAATGCTTATAATGACGGAAAATTCATTCCATTTTTCAATTTTTTTGTATATATAAGATTTCTTCGGGTCACAAACTACAATAGGATAAAACCACAAAAACCTGCACAATTAACGCGACTAGCCTTACATACACTGGCAGCAGAGATAACGTTCCTTTTCATACTATGAAGATTTATTTTTCGACTGGAAATATGTCACTACGTGGAATGATGTAAATAGGATAAAAAGTCATATTACGATTTAAAATTTAATAGTAAGTAGTAATGTGTTTACATGTATGCTAATGCTTATAAACGATTGAAACTTATTCGCCTCACTAGCTTTGATTGTTTTCTTTATATTAATTAGCTTTGGTCCACCACTTCGCTCAGGGGTGTACTCTTTGTAAATACCGCTATATTCATCTTCATTAATAATGTTTGCATTTAAAAAAGACCATATCCTCGATCGAATAAAAATATCTTATACCATAGCTTGAGCTTTAAACCGCTGTTATGGCCTCGACAATTCTTACTCATCAGTTCTTTATACCGGCGCACTTGACTCTATCTATGTAAGTGCCAATTACTGAATTTATAATTCTTTACTAAGTATTTCACAAAAAAGGGTCATTATAGTCTAACCACAGTTATTATTACAGTAAAAGTTTCATTAATGTTTTGATTTACTACTTGATACTTGATTCTTCTACTGTAACAAACAGACGGATAACCGAGACAAAATTATATTAAAAACCTGATAAAAATATTCCAAAATATTTAATTTATTAAGTCCTAAACTTCAAGGACAATTCCGTGTAATAATACACATAAAACCGAATAATGACTTCTGTTACAAATGTTGAGACAATCCATCAAGCAACGATTTTAAAACCCTTTTTTATGTATCACTCTGTGAAATACAGATCAGTCACATACATTGAATAGTTATATCTCAAAATGATAAATTATTAAACAATTTCTGTATTTTTCGAGAGTATCTGTTATTTGTTTAAAAAAGATGTTATACTTTAAGGACATATATAAAATATGATATTATGACCCCTGATATTATATAAATATTAACAACGCTGCAATTAATTGTGTGTGTTGTACTTATAATTTTTTTCTTCTTGTTTTTAATTTTTTTTTGCTTCCTGATTTTATTTATTTTCTGCAGAAAAACCAGCAACAATTACCAACGATAATAACAAGACTTTAATTTATTAATAGTTAAGAAATATACATAATGCTGACCTCCAATTTTATTAGTTAAGCAAAACCTACCAACATTAATTAATAAATTTCCATCGCAGTCGAACTCATTTCATGTCCTAGTAGATTCCGCGGAGTGAGGCTTTTAAGGTTGGGGCTCTCTCCAGATTGGTATAATTCCGATAAATATTTAACATTCCATTTTCATTATTTTCCACTGCATTTGGACTTGCTATAATTATAATATCTCCTTAAAATTATAAAAAATAAATGTTAACTGAACTATATAAACTAGAGCCCGATGTCGTTGTTAAGTGTGGGAAAATAAGTTAACAAAAGAAACAATCTAATGATATAACCTTGAAAATGGAACTATATAATTTCAAATAATTTACCTTGAATAAGCGAGTGTCCACGCTTTTTTTCAATTTTATTAATTTTTGTCTCCAAACTTTTATTCGCAATCACCTCAATGAGTAAACAGAAATATGTTTCTTAATACCATTATTTATATACAGATTATTCATAATTTGATCATGAAAAATTTAATTCGTGTTACCTTTTCTACTTCATCCTAGTTAACAGATCTCATTATTTTCTGACTTATATTAAACATTTTAATAGTGTAAATGGTTCACACAGAGGTGTTGGTTAGAAATTACCAGTCCGGTCTGTCAATCTTACAGCCGCGTTAAACAATTACAAGGTCGCGTATAGAGGTACCAAGTCTAGTTTTAATTTTATTATATTGGCGACTGCTCATAACAGTGCGTAATTGCCAATGTGAAATAACTTAAGCTAGGTTTAAAAAATGTATAGCTAAACCATCGTTACTCTGTGTTTATTAATAACATTCTTAAAATGGGCTTATATCGACGGTAGATCAGGTTTAGCTAGGCTTAGATTAAGACTTGGTTTAAGTTATTTTGATTAAAGAAAGTCATAGTGGTTATTTTCATTAATAAAAGCCATAACGTTGGTTTAAGTTAATCCACAGCATCAGGTTCTCAAGCAAAACATGTTATTGCCATCCTCACTGCAGTAACGAAAACGACTAACTTCCCCTGCATCACCCGCACGCTAACTACGCTGGTACTTTTTCACAAACCATTAAATAGAACTATAACTCAGAATGGTAAATTATTAAACAATTTCTTTAGTTTTCGAAAATATAAATCAGTTAATTCAAAAAAATATTATATTATCTATATATATATATATATATATATATATATATATATATATATATATATATATATATATATATATATATATATATATATATATATATATATATATATATATATACTAATAATATACTATAAATTTAACATTCATTGAGAAGAATGATATCTTTTTGTGTTCTATCCAAAGAAACTCTACATGTCACTAGTGATATGTATAACACAATTTCAGAACCGCTTTTGTAAAGTATAAAACAACCAAGTTCATTAAAATCCGTCTAGTATTTTTAGAGCAAGACTCATACACACACAATGCCACCACCTTTTTTTTAGAATTCCATAGATCAAGAGGAGTTTTATGGTTCCATAGTCAAAGTATTATAGTTTCGCCATGTTAGCCTGTTTCTCCGTTTGTCATAGTTATTTTACTCGCAAGCTATAAGTACTTGGTATTGTCCTATATATTAGGAAATCAAATGTTTAAAAAAAATTCAATATACCCACCCGTTTATAAGTAGGGGGGGGGGGGTGATTTTTTTTCATTGGCATATCCCATTGTGCAGGATAACGTGAAAAATATTTTTTTAAAAATGGGGCTTTTTTATGAACACTTTTTCCACATCCATTTAAAAGTATAAGCTATTTAGGGGTTATTTTTGTTAGTTACGTGTCACCACCGCCTATCAAATAAATTGTTATTTTCGAATATCACAAATGTGTTCACGTCAGTAATAAATATAACATAATTAAAAGAAAAATTATCTCAACTAAGGTTCTACTAGTTTAGGAGAAAATTCTATCAATTTATCATTTGTCGTTGAATCAGTAAAAATTTCATAGGAACTCCACACAAATAACTTAAATCAACTGCACTGCTTTATTATTTTCTAAGATATATTTTATGTTTGTGAAGGACATACTAGACAATATATTTTTGTATTTGAATTCCCAAAGATAATATTATTATTTGTCAATAGTTTAATGAAAATACGAGGCAAGCTTAAATGTTTATGTGCACCTAAATGTGTAAGGAATACGAGTAAATGTAAGATAATGCAAGCTGTACTTGTACTTAATAAGTTTACAAAGTATATATATATATATATATATATATATATATACCAATGTTTTTAAAACTAGTATATCTTTGTGTAGTAAATTACCGAAAGTATAGGAATTATTAGACTAATTCTATAAAGAACGAACGATTGATTAAATGCTTTTACTCATCTACATCTTACGGAAACACATTTTTGGATTTGAAGATAATTGTGATAATGATATATGTGTTTGTTACATCTTCATGGTATAATTTTAAGACTCATTCAAATATATATATAATTTAAAGACTCAGTCATGTCCGAAAAAGTGTTTTTTTTTAAATAGTGTTCTCATTCTTCATCTCAAAGATATCCAAAATTTAAGAAATTTGTAAGCATTGGTTAGAGTTTCCTACCCAAACTAGGAACCCTTATTGTTTCACCATGTCCATCTGTTCTTTTTTCCATATGTATTCCGTAGCCGTGTTGCTCGCAGAGTATGAAGCTGAAATGTTACATGGTTATATATATTCATGACGTCTAAAAAGTTATGTAATAAAATTGTTAAAGTTGTTTTTTAGTGTACTTCCATTGAAAGTAAAGTGTAGCGTAATAGGTTTTTAAAAACCTTAGTGAAGCACACTTTTTCGATACAAGGACTCATTTACAAAATAATAAGCTTTAAAGTGATATTTTTCGTTAGAGTTCTGTGTGCCCGCCCCCTATTAGCTAAATCGCTATTTTAGAATCGCTATTTAGTGTTAATTACAATAGTAGTGTAAATAATGAAGATAAAAGGACAGCTATCACAACTAAGTAGGTACTTATGCTAGTAGTTCGGTCTCTACAAAGTTCATAGAAACTTTATACCAGTTGCAATTTTTTTATTTTAAAATATATTATGTCTGCGCGAGATATACTAGGCAACATATTTATATATTTACATTGTGAGCTATAAATAATATTATTTAAATATATTATTAATATATTTCTAATAATGTATTTCTCCAGGTGTAATAAATGAAGCATGTAATAAATAATATTATTTAAATATGCGACATGTTTTACGTCTGTGAGAAATACATTAGGCAACATGTTTTAATTGTGAAAAATTAATATTTGGAAATGGTTTAAAACAATAGTTACTTGAAACAGAAGAGAAGCGTCAGAAGACCCATAAAAAGATTGATGACATTAAACTAATAGTAAGTATACAATGGATAAGAACGCCTGCAAACAGGGAAGTATGAAAAATAGCTCGAAGACGCCTATATCCAACACTGGCTGAACGATGGCTGAAGAAGAAGAATATTTTATACGCAATATTTATACATACATTTATATATTTCTAGATGCCTAAATGGGTACACGACCCTCGTGTTGCAAGTTCTACTCGTATTGGACAAATTTTGAATGTCCAAAATAGCAGGGTTTTTTTTCTTACCGTGTATATTTCATAAATTTGTTGTGTATTTCAATGCTGAACTGCAATATTCTTATGGCTAGTATATATTTTTTGGTATTATCATAAATTATAATTTGTCAAAATATATTTGAAAATAAACACTCTGAATAGGGAAATTACTGTCAATTTGTTCCGCGAGGGGGCTACCTGTACTATAACGTAAACATCATATATAAACATAATGTGATGCTCAATATTTGATCTGTAATGTGACGTTTTATGGAGTATTGAATTTCATCAGTTTTTCGAATCCACGTCTTGATTTATAATAAATAAACGTCAATGATGTACAGTTGGATGCTGTTGCACTTGGATAAGCTGGAAATATAGTTATATGTTCATTTATTCCCTAAGGACAAAAAACGTCGAAAACTGTGGTAAATAAATCGCGAAAACTTTAAGACAACAAAACAAACCTCGGCTTTGTTCAGAGCATTCATTTTATTCGGATTTTTTAATTCTAATATTGTTAAATATCCGTAATTTTTTCACACATTTTCTCTTCACAAAAAATTTTTAAATTTTACGCGCCACAAATATCTACCGCCTATTTTACAGCTAGTTTTATTATATGATTTGTGGTTTTATTTACGTCTCACTTCAGTGACGCCCTAGATTCCCTATTAAAACATGGGTGCGGTTGAGTCCACTAAATAAAATATTAATTGTAGTTTACTTTTTATAATAACTTCAAACTTTTCGTATGTACTCTAACAATACTTTTATTTCTATTTTATGCATTAATTTGTTTTTAGAATAATAAGTTGTACGACGTAAGGCAACCATATGATTACCACACCACCGAATATCATATGAAATGAATCAGAAATGTATTTGGCGATATACGTCATAGTAAATAATATTTTATCACCTCGTTGGCGATACAATGTTTCAAAGCCAATCACGATTTCGTAATCGACCTTACTAAATTAATTATTTTAAAGAAAAGGTTTAAAATTTGAAATTATGTTTTTTCCGGGTCAAGAATATGACATATTGACAATACTATAAATGAAGGGAAATTTTCTCTTTCTAAGTAAATTTCGCTTCTTTTATGGTATAATTTACAAATAATTATATATACACTTCGTTTTGCATAAAATGTAGTCCGCATTATACATTACACTTCAATATATTTCCATGCCAACATGTTAGTTGAAAATTCTGGCAAATTATGTTATTACTATGGATGGATGAATTTTTAGGTTTGACAATGGTTTACGGACTGCAATAAAAATTGGGTACTTTGTTTCCTTTCTTTTTATTATATTCATTATTCTTATAATATTAGATTTATCCGATAACTTCAGAAACCATTCGTTCAGATTCACTATTTAAACATGGTACGCACTTAAATATTTGCACTTCGGCTTATCAGTGCAAACAATAGTTACGCTGATGAGCACTGTAAAAAAGCAGAAAGGTACTTTGAAATATAATTTTAATTTAAATAATATATATGTACACACACAAGCGCGCGCACGGGCACGCGCACCTGCATGTGCAACCACACACGTCGTCTTAAATGTTTGTACATTTAAAATATTTTGAATCATTTAAAAAAATATATACAAATGATAGTAAAGAAATTAAACATAACCGTAATTATTAAATATTTATTTATTCGCTGATGCTACGTTCACTATATAATAAGCTTTTAATCTAAGCATGTTCTGTACTCTGCTCTGGAAATTCTTCCAAAACTTTAATTGCTTCAGGTAATTTGTTATAAAATGTGCTAAATTGCATATCAAATTTTTTGACACTCAGGACAGTCTATTCTTAATACTTCTAATGTTAGGCCTGAGCCTAGTGCTATATGATCACAGTTTAAAAAAATACATTTGATAATATTTTTTTGACATATGTAATATTTTCTTCCACATAAGCACTAGCACATTCTTTACACCCCACAATATTCCACCACCTTCTTTTGAGCTGTTTCATCGTATACATTTTTCAGTAATTCTTCGACAAGGCCATTCCATTTTTTACTCGATCCTAAAACTAAATTAATAACATTTGTCTTATCCATATTTAGTAATAAATTATTGTCTTCGAACCACCTATATAACCTCTTGAAGATTTCTTTAATATGTTATTAGGAAGGTTTTCATAATTAGAGACTTTATGCTTAAAGTTATATCATCTGCAAACATGAAAATGTAATTTTTCCCATCAATAAAAACAATCGGATCATTTCTGTAAACTAGGAACACACAATAGCCCTGGGGTTTTCCATGATTTATCCGGCGCTATAACATACTTGTACTGTAGCAATTGGTTCTGGAGATAGAGACTTCTAACTTCAATGAAATTAGATACACACTCAAAATTCAAATGCAATATGTAGTTTCTTGGCCCAAAAATAAACATAGACATGTATATCATATAATAAATATAGACATATATATATATATATATATATATATATATATATATATATAGTCAAAAAGAGCTCTTCGAGCGGAGCACATATCCTTTTTCTGGACTGTTTTAATGAAAAATAACCAACTTTGTCCTTAAGCTGGTCCTTAAAGTATTCTTTTTAGGCTCATTGTTTTATGAGGTCTATTCCAAAAACGCTATTACGTTGGAAGCTAAAATTCAGCCCGAATATTTCGCGTATCCTGTCTATAGATATATATGAAAAAAAACTGTACATTGAATGTTAAAAAATTATAAATACACGTGTTATTCACAGTTAAATGAAACTAGGTGATGTAGTATTATTCCTACTTTCTCTAAGTTCTTTACCACGACCCTGGTTTCGTTCTATTACAAGATTGCTAATAACAAAATGTTGTATTACAACATTTTGTTATTAGCAAATATCTTTGCTAATAGCAACAATATAGCTTACAACCTGAAGATGTTGTAATACAACGAATCCTAGGTGGCGGTAAAGAACTTAGAGAAAGTAGGAATAATACTACATCATGTAATTTCATTTATTTGTGAATAATGAATTTCTACAAAATTAACGCCAAATATATTCAACAAGTGTTACTTTTATGCCCATGAAAGATCGTTTAGGCAACATATTTTCACAGTGAAACTAATATTAATATTGCATACGGATAAATAGTAGACAACTATCGATACATTTTCTTCAATATTTAATTTTTTTTTATGTATGTATGTGTGTATCGAACCATCGTAGTATAAGTTCTACTCGTTCTTAACAGCTTTAATATTTAACCCTGGTTGTAACTCGACGTGTTAGCACACGGTGTTAAAGTAAATTTGTTTGCAGCGTAATTCCTAATTGATGTTTTGCTCTAATCAGACATTTTTAGAATTTCATAATTTCCTTGACTAGTTATTTTTTTTAATTACCCTTTTCTTACATACTATTATCTAAAAGTACATATCACGTTCTTTCTAAATGAAAAGGTCTAATCAACGATATGCATCAAAAACATAAACTCTACTAAAATATATTTTGGACAAGATATATTGTATTAATTATATATAATTTTTAGAAAAACATGTCAGTTAATTTCAGCCTAATGACTGTATGTCGCTGAAATTAATTGAAATGAAAATAATTTTTTTTTTAAATATTTATTTACATATTACAGAATTTTTTAAGAAGTTAGAAAGCTCATAAAATAGTATCAAATTTTGCGATTAACAAAATAATTAATAAAATAAATATGTAATTAATAAAGTATTGTTTTACAACTATATTTTTTGTGAAAACTGTGCGTTTTATTTTAGTTTTTATGAATACTCATAATTGAATGATGATACGAGTAACTACATTAATTGTTAAATTTTAATAAAAGGCTAAGTTCATTGCTTTATAACTATAAATAAACGCACATTTAAGATTAAACTTTACTCTCACGTTTATATCATACTCTTGATACATGAATTTTACTTTTCTCTCTCTCAAATTATGAAAGAAACACAAGATAACGGCGAATCACAATCCTAGTTAATTATAATACAATGTAACTATTTTAAACGTCTTCTACCAGTCCCTGCCCCAACATGGTTCAATATAAACAGGCAACTTACTGGACAATTCGGGCCTTTTATCTAAACAGGTTTCTCATAAAGAACATAACAGTCGAGATATGTCTGAGAAATACGGTCGGACGTTGTTTTGAGTTTGTTTTCGTTATATTACAGCGGCTGCGAACCCCTGTAATATTTTTTATTGTAATGAAAATTTCTTCACTGGAATGTACGTTGTCATATACCTCACCGTTTGACATTGTAAAGAGACATCTGGAACAGATTAGGTTGCTTCTATCAAATATACACGTGTGCGTGTATATATATATATATATATATATATATATACACAAACATAACTACTCACATACATGCCTAGCTTCTTACACGAGATAGAACTTACGGTAGAATATCCCCGACCATATAATATGTTCATGTAAGTAGATATTCCTATTTAGGTATAACTAAAGCTAGAAAAAAACATTTAGCAAAAGCAATGGTATTGAAATTTATTTTCGTATCTAAATTAATACACTATTTCCTGATAGCAGTGACCCGGTACTTAAACATTTCATTGAAATGAAACTTCTTTGGGAGCGATGTGAGTAAAATGCTAAGGTCAAATTTAATGCCACTTTTTCAGTGCAACGTTTTCATGCAATATTTGGCTGTAACGTCTGGATGTAACGAATATATTGCAAGAATGATGAAAAATTGGCACTTAGCTAACAATGGAGTGAGATAATACAAAAAATGTCCGCATGCGTGAAAGAAACAAAAACGGAGCCCACTACTACAGTCAGCTCTTTTTATGTAATATTTTGTCAAGAGTTAATTATAACTAATTTTATTTATATCATATGGATTACAAGACTAACTACTAATGTACTTAATTTATTCATAAATCCGCAATAAATATTAATTACAACAAGAGCAATAACATCCCAACTGCCTCAGACGCATTTAATCGTGTTCTAGTACTGGCATCACGGCTATTTTTTTTAATTGACAGTTGTCTGTGTAAATTTAAATGAAGATTTCATTGGATGTTTAGGTCGTTTTGTAAGGACATTCTATTAATTTGCTGAATGTGTCGTATTAAAATCTTCTTACACGAAATTAATACCGACACTTACGATATTTTCTGTCTCACTCTCTCTCTGCCGTTTTAAGCCCTTACTATACATAAGTCGAGGTTTAGTTTGCCAAAGAAGTTTCACTTCTATCACGTGTACTGGGTTGTATAGGATTTTTTCTTTAATTTTAACTTACATAATGAAGTTGTTTTTACTACTTTCAATAAATTTTGCATGTGGTATAGCTATACACCAATGCATTCCAGGTGTCAAACAAATAGCCGCTTCATATTTGTAAATATCATATGCCGGTCGTTCTTTATTCATTCATTTCATGCCTGAGTTATATCGACGATTTTTTAATTGTTTTGACTTTCACTTTCTTAATTCAATATTTATTTGGTATTTCCATTTCTATGTTATACTGAAATATTATTTTACATATTTTCCAATATTCCGACAAATATTGCAAATATTTTCTCAATACTAACAAAGTCAAAAATGAAAAAATTAATTACTTTTATCGCATAAATTTCGTTGCATGTAATAAATCTGTGGAATTGGTATGTGCAAAACAAATATTTAAGGGGATGTAATAATAGTTAGAAAGCATAAAAATATGGTTTTTGGAATGTTTGTCCGTTTACCTGTGAGCCCGATTATTTGTTCGCGTATCACGTAAAACAGCTTGAAAGATTTCAAATGAAATTTCTATTGACGGGTTCTGTTGGTTATGTGACAATACATACGCTATTTTTTATCGTAATTAACCAACTAAAAAGAAGATATGGCAATTTTATGTTTCAACAAAAGGCGTATTTACTTAAAAATATTACTATGAAACTTCTTCACTGGAATGTACGTTGAATTGTACTAGGAATGTACTTATTATAATAGATGATCTTACGTGCATTAATCTTACAATTGACCTAATAACATTTTATAAAAGTTCATACGCAAACGAAGTTGCGAGTGCCGCCAGAATATAATGAAAATAATTTTATGCAAATGAATATACGCTAAACGTGCTTTTCCTACAAGCGTTGCAAAATAAAACTGCAATTATTAGACGGATAATATGCAGTTTCACCATATCTTGTGCTGGTTGATTATATTGTTTAATTTCTAATAACTAAGATCCATAGAGGTGAGCCTGACCGTTACTCACGTATACGTGCTGTGACTCATATCAAAATGTCAAGCGAAAACCTTATAGTATAATAACGTCTGGAGGGAAATCTATCTGACATATATACCTGACTTTGTTCACTCATAGTCTCAGACAAACAGTCACACCTCTATATATTCATTACGGCGTCATAGATCGTGATCAGAATTAAGGAAAATGAGGTAACAAAAGGTATTTTGGGCTAAATCATTTGTTCATCGTTTTAATGTTTTTTAATGTTCTGTTAAATATAATGCCTTAAATTAATGCCACAAAATTTAATTGAATAAATTAATTTCAAGCCATTAGGAATACAATTTTAACAGATCAATTAAAGAAAAATATCCAGCTTCAATATATTAATATCCAGATTCAAGTAATTATGTCTTAAATCAAATTCAAGTCAATTATGTATTAAAATCTTTAAACGTATATACGTTTAAAGATTTTGTAACCATAAATTGAGTTCCGATAGTATTTGGATTTAAATAGGCTAGAGACATTTTTAGATGTTTTAAATAATCCAATGTAAACCTAATTTAAATAAGTTTGTTAGAAATTAAGTAAAAAAATACAATGAAGATACTCTATGAAAATCGGAATTAGATGTTCTTTGTTTTCGTCTATTATAATGGCCGATTTAATGCCTACTGCATTGTGATAATTGTGACATAATGTGATGGAATATGTATATATAAAGGGAAATAAACTCGTGGTCGTGAATTAAAAACTAATCAAGTATTTCAAATTTAAACCAGATGTATTTATCAAATCATTTATTAGGTAATAAAACACATGTTTAATGGTTTATCTTGTTTTAAAATATATAATAATTAAAAGTTCATTTTTTATTTTCTTTCGATTGATAGAGGTCGATAAAATTTATATGTATATAATTTGCGGAAATTTTGAATTCTTTCTGTGTAATTATTTTCATGTCATAATGAAGTAAATAAACAGATATTTTCTTATTCATAGCAAGTTACATTTGTGGAAAAATGTCATCCTAATTATTTCAAACAAGATAAATAACAGAATACAAAGGCGTCAGGGAAATTTTTGTTTATATTCGTTTGAAATACCTAGTGTGAAACGTATTGCTGGGGACATATTGGCTATTATGTATTCCAAGATAATATGTAATTATGTATTTAAGTATTTAAAAATATTTAACTTTG
Organism: Druceiella hillmani; assembly: GCA_039881145.1. Taxonomy (NCBI): domain Eukaryota; kingdom Metazoa; phylum Arthropoda; class Insecta; order Lepidoptera; family Hepialidae; genus Druceiella; species Druceiella hillmani. The sequence continues at coordinate 37,863,468 of JAYKKI010000012.1, read as the reverse complement.
TTGAAGTTTTAACATCAACTAAGTCAAAATTATTATCCCTAGACGTGATCAAAAATCTAAACAGTTTTAAAATGGTACCATTATTGGAAATTTTTTATTTTCGCATGAAGACTACATTAGCCTATTCGAATAAATTTTCGTTTTCTTTTCTAAAAGTAAATATAACATGGATTAACTAGTTATAAATTGGGGTAACGTGAGCAACAAAATGCATTTGAATAATAAGGCAGTTTCTGAAGAGTAAATGTGTTTTTTTTTAAAATCCAATCAATATATTTCTAAAGTAAAACTGTTGCTAATAATAGTTTTATTTAAATTTATTGAACTTTAAACTATCAAGTTACCCTATTTACTAACAATTGAACATCTTAATTTGAATCTCATCATCTAAAAGTTCAGTACATTGATATTAATACGACAGTGTATATAAAATATACCCAAACTATTTTTTCGTAATATAACTGTATTAAAGGAATTAGAAGTAAATTTTCCCTACACTTTAATAACACAACATTTTGTTGAAACTTAATAAGTACAATAAATGATGAAATAACTGGTTTTATTAACTGCACAATGTCCAGTATCTATTTGTATTATCTATAATTTAAATAATATGAATGCTGGTTTAAAGCTGGTTTTATTCAAACCACTATTGTAATGGCTTAAAACGAAAAAAAAATAATTAAAAAAGACACATCACTAATGTTCGTTTAATCTAATGTAATCAGTGTTTAGTTCTTATGGGATAAAATAAATAAAAAATCCCGTAATAAATCGTTACGTTAATAATAGTCATTTGAAAATACATGTTTCAAATCTTGTAAACGAGTTCACTTAGTTTGCGAAATTGGTAATTTGCTATTAGTATAACTTTGACTTCAGAACATGTCTTCGTGATTTAGTCCTGGGTATTAATTTGTAATCACCGCCATAGTGTGATTTAGGTTTTATGTGGCGCAGAGCGATAAATCAATGCTCTTAAATCCATTAGCACTAAATCACCGGTTACTCGAGCAGCTCGAATTGCTACAAAATACATATCTGCTTATGAGGCGCTTCCCTTGAATTTTTCAACTGCAATGCAGTCTTATTACAGGAAACTACTTTTATTTCACTCTGTTTCTTTTCCATAATCCTTTGTATTCCATTGTTGGTTCTAGTGTTTGCTAAAACAGTGCTTCTGCTTTTAGTCGTTCAGCAGTTTGAATATTAAATGATACGTAAAGGTTCTTTTCCACGTTTTTATTTTGGCACTCGGTAACATAGAATTAATGCATAGAAGCTACCATAACTGCGTGGCCATGGTCGAACCTGTACCAGTTGAAGCTTAACTTCCAAGTTGGCAAAATGTGAAATTGTGTACACATCGTTTTGTTTTATGATAAAATGCACTCACTTAAAGTCTTGGGCGCAACTGTATCGATTGTAAATCATATATAAACAAGTGCATTTCTTTGGCTTAGGCTCTGGATGTAACTTCAGTTTTTTGCATACTTTATGTAAATAATATCTATAAAAATAGATTTTGTTATAAGAAGAAGTAAATAGATTCTATGCTGTGAATATTCAATTGTAAAACCATAAACTTATCTCTTCATTCTGCCGTTCGTTGGATGTTCACAGTATAAAACTATAAATGTTTTTATTCTTACTTCTATGTCATTGGTATCAAATACAGTTCATTACTCAATGTTCGGCGGTCACACAATGACATTTTTGAAAAACTTTGAAACTATTATTTCAAACGTATTATTTTTAAAAACATTACTTTTATCTGCTTTTACACTTCTACCTTTGTGACACTTCTACCTTTAAAAATTCTCCAACTATAGTGAAATTTGTCCATGTGAATAAGTAGTTAAAATATTGTCTACTGAGAGCGGATACGTCTCGATTTCGATATAGTTTTGAATACTTTTTAAGTACAATTTCTATGTGCAAAATAAGAAATTGATTCCTTCGCATCCTTTCTTCCATCAATTTTCGAAATTTAATAAATATTCTTTTTTTCCCGCCGTTATAGTTTTGAAACATAAATTTACTCAAGAATTTAGACTCACTATAAAATGGAGACGAACAGCGAAAACCTATGTTATTTGCTAATCAAACAAAATTAAAATTTTGCTTTGTTTGCAGTCCCGTTGATTGCTTACGTACTACCCTTATAATAGTAATTTTTGCACTTATTTTTGGATCATCCTTATTTTATTAAAACTTTTATATTTTTTTTTTTACAATAAAAATCACGGAATTCTTCATTCTTCAGTTCATATTTTTCTTCACTCACAATAATAATGATTTCTTGAGATTCCCTTGTTCTCTTTCTTCCTTCTGTATTTCACTTTTTTTTCACGTATTTCATACTTTACCTATAATTATTTCCTGACCAGGGTAATGACTTCCCAAAGCATGTCTATTTTAAATTTTTACGTAATTTTTTGTGTACTTTCATTTCTACTATTTCGTCAGACAATGTTACTTCTTCAACTAAATATATTTTACATTGCAAAATTTATTCAGAAATATAATTTTTCTTTAATTACACATATTCTTTAGCCACATTATAAATACTTTTATCTCTCTTTGGCGAGTATTTTCCATACCAAAATCATTAGTACGACAATATCAAGATTTATTAAAAAATTTTCTCTTTCATCACTTGGAGAAAGAATTCTGCCACTAATATCTTGCTTAGGATTATAGATGTGAGAAAGTGGTGTGTGAAAAGTGAAAGTGGAAATATTGGACTCATCACTTTGGAGCAAAATTATACAGAGTAAATTATTGATATCAATATTATCCAGATAAAACATTTTATAGGGAATATATTTTTATCAATTACAACATTAATTCCTTTTACGAGTATTTTATTTTTGATTTCATTCATAATTTGAGTTCTATATGGGCAACATCGTAACTTCCTATATTGCCTATTTCAAATGATTTCCTATAAAGAAGAAAAAAGTAATTTTCAATGTATTTATGAAAGTATTTTGAAACAACGCGTAAAGCGGTACGAAAAAATTAAGTTGACATGAGTCATATAACAGTTTCAGCCAATATTTTTTATTAAAATCGATCTTTATCACTATAAAACATCAAAATCCATATTACAAATTACTTGCATATTAAATACGCCTAGAAACAAAAATGTTCCTTACAATTTTTAAAAAATAATTACCACACATCATTTTGTCAACTGCTGTCGCAGTGAAAAATTAATGTAGTGCATGTATTTTTCATAAGGCCGTCGATTTTTATCAAATAATCTCGTGTACAATCGCATGTTCATTCTCTAGCTAATAAAGTCAACACCGTGAAATTTTGACAAACGTGATATTAGAGTGTCAATAACGATATATGAAAAGCTAAAATATGATATCCCCAATGTTTTTTTATTCATCAAATTGATTTTTTCAATTTGATATCGACATAGTAATTTTAACGAGTTTTTATTATTTTAGGCTAGTGGGAGTCTAGTGACTCAGAGCAGAAGGCCTGGCTATCAATCCCAAGTAAGTAATCAGGCTAGCAAGCCAGACCAGGAGGCCAGGTTAGCAAATCCGTCTGACAGGCCAGGGTATAAGCACAGATTAGCAGCTCAGGCTAACAGTCAGAACTAGCAGTCCAGTTTAGCTGCCCAGGTAACAGCTCAGGCTTGCAGGCCGACTAGCGGTCCAAGTTGGTAGCCCGGGATAGCAGAGCAGGCTATTAGTAAATACTAGTAGACCAGAATAGAAGTTTAGACTAAAAACACAGGTTAGTAACCTAGATAAATAGCACAGGCCAGCAGCCCAGGCTAGTTGACGGACTTGCAAGCCAGCCCAGCTGCTCGAACTAGCAAACCGACTAACATACCAGGCTAGTAGCCCAGGCTATCAATCAGGTCAGGCTAAAAACTCAGACTAGTAACATAGATTTGCAGCTCAGGCTAGATTTACAGACTAGCGGTCTAGATTAGCAGCCCAAGGTAGGTTCCCAGGCTAACTGCCCGAGGTAACGCACAAGATATCACATCAAACTAACAGCCTGGGCAAGCAGTCCACGCCAATAGCCCAGGCTAGTAACCTAGTGTAGTTACCCATACTAGCATTTCAGTTTATAGCCCATGCTAAAGCTTAGGCTGACAGTCCAAATAGTAGTGTAGGATAGCAGCCCAGGCTAGATACCCAGGTTGGCAGCCCGTGGTAGCAACCTAGGCTAGCAGCCTATATTAGTAGCCCAGAGAAGCAAAACCAGACAAGTAGTTCAGGGTAGCAGACCTGGCTAGGATCTCAACCTAGTAACGCAGGCTAGCAACTCTGCAATCTAGCATGCCAGCCAAGGCTAACAATCTAGCCTACAAGCCCGCCTGGCAACCTAAGCCAGCAGCCAATACTAGACTTTCAGCCCATGCTAGTAACCTAGTTTATCAGGCCAGATTTACAGTACAGTCTATTAGGCCTAACTAGCAGGCTAGGAGCGTAGGCTATTATTTCGTGCTAACAATCCAAGCTAACAGCTCAAACTAATGACTCAGGCTTACGACCCATGCAAGGGTTCCAGTCAAGCAGCCCAAGATAGGTACCCAAAGTAATAGCCCGAGCCCAGATCATCAGATTGAACTAACAGCCCAGCTAGCAAGCTAACTAGCTGTCCAGGTCAGTAGCCTAGACTAACAGCCTAGGAAATCAACCCAGATTAATAGCCCAGCTCAGGCAAATAGCCCATACCATGGACTAATAGCCTGGGCCACTAGTCTAACTACCAGCTGTCCAGGCTGATAGTTAGACTAGTACCCCAAACTATTAGTCCATGGTATCAGGCCAATTTACCAGCAGTCTATGCTATCAGCCTGAGCTAGAAGACCAGGTTAGCAGATCAGACTAGCATACTGGGCTAGCTGTCCAGACTAGACTATTAGCCCAGGCTAGCAACTCATTCTACTAACGTAGCAGACAACCCAGACTAGCAGCATGGGTAGACCATATAGGTTAGACTAGAAGACCAGACTAGCAGACCGAGCTATTAACCTAGACTATCAATTCAAGCTTAGCAGTCCAGGCTAAACAGCTTACCTAGGCCAAGCTTGCAGCTTAAGCTACCAAAGCAGGCTGGCAGTATAGGTTAGTAGTGCATTCCATGCCATAAGACAAGGCTACCAGATCATATTAGCAGGACGGTCTAGTACGCCGGGCCGATAAGCCATGCTAGTAGCCCAGAAAATAGACCAAGCTAGCAGACTAAACCAGTGGCCTAAGCTAGCAGCTCAAGCTGGCGGTCGAGGTTAGCAATACAGGGAAGCGACCCAAGCTATCAACCCAGGCTAGGGATCGAGCTAGCATCTCTGGTTAGTAGTGCAGGCTAACAGTCTAAACTAGTAGTCCAGGTTAGCAGCTTAAATGCTCAGATAAGCGAGACATGCTGGTATGCCACATTAATAGTCCATTCTAGCAGCCTAGACTAGCAGGCTAACCTAGCGTTCTAGGCTAGCAGGCCGGGCTATAATCCGGGCTAACAAGCTATAATTGCAGTTCAGGCTAACAACCCAGTCTAATAGCACATGCTAGCCCAAGAAAGCAGATTACGCTAGCAGCCCGGACTACTTGGTTAGTTTAGCATTCCAGACTAGCAGCTTATGATATCAGCCCAAGGTAGCAGCTTAAGCTAGCACCAATAGCTAACTGCATAGGCTACCAGACCAACAGCCCCGGTTTACAGGCCAGCTTAGTAAACCAAGTTAGCAGCCCAAGCTGCGGCTCTAATTTGCTAGCTGCGGCTAGTAGCCCGAGATAAAAATACAAGCTAACAGCTAAGGCTAGTAGCTCAGGCAAACAGCTAAACCTAGAACACCGGCTAGCAGGCCACCCAGCTAGCAGACTTGCAGGTCAAGCTAGAAGTCAAGGTTAGCAGGCTGGCAGATCATGCTAGCATTTGAGGTTAGCAACCTGGCTTAGCAATTTGGATGGCAGCATAGGATAGCAGCCCAGACTAGTAACCCATGCGAGTAGCCCTGGTTAGTAGTCGTAGCTAGTAGCCCTGGTTAGTAGCACTAGGTATGATGCCAGACTATGAGGCTGAGCTAGCACACCAGACTAGCATCCCAATTTAGCTATCTAAACTAATAATCCGAGCCAAGAAAAGCAACCCGGGCTAGCAGCCCAGGTTAGAAGCCCAGGCTAACAGAACGAGATAGGAACCCAGGCTAACCACCTAGATATTTCAGTAGTAGTTGCATGATCGCTGTTCATGTTAACAAATCGAAAATAATGATAATGTTCGCATCCCAATGTAGCAGCTCAGGCTAGCAACCCAGAATAGCATCCTAGGCTAGCAGCCCTAACTTGCAACCCAGGCCAGCACCCCGAGCTTGCATTAAGACTAGCAACCCAGGATACCAGCCTTAAGCTGGCAGCTCATGCTAACAGCTCAGGCTAGTACCATTCCCAAACCACTACCCGGATTGCATCAGAGCTACTCATGTGGTCCCTAACAACCCACCTCGTGCAAAAGAGGGGACCTTCAAAAATCACGGATAATGTCCAATATCTACAATCAAATTCTTCCCTCTAACGGATTTTAGTGCTATCCATACTCAATAAGCCATTCGGCTATCCAATTGTTTTCTAGAAGGCTTTTGGCGGCCGCTGTAAATATCTCAATACAATCTAGCAGCCCAGGTCAGCGACCAAAGTTAGCAGTCCAGGCTACAACCCTGAAAAGCAGCATAAAAGCAGCTAGCCAGCAACCTAGGCCCACACCCGCAACTTGCCAAATTTCAGGCCAGCCTAGTAGCCCACACTTGACCTGACTTGACCTGAGATTATCTATCATGATTTGACAAGGCCTAATATGAACTTGAAATGACCTGACATGACCTGACCTAATCTGACATAACTAAATATGACAACTTAATCTAACTTAGCGTAACCTAAACTAGCGTTTAAATATTTTGAACTGATAGTATTACAGCACGACCCCAGCGCATAACAGAGCAGACTATTAAGCTTGCTGTATACGCTTCGCAAATTGCCCTGACTTTTTTTTTAAAACATTTTGCTGATTCTCGAATTATGTAAAAACATTTTGCATGTTAATCGAGATTCTCACTGCGGAAGCATCTACCAGTAAAATTTCATATCCATAGGTCTAAAATTGCAGAAACTGTACGGTTTTAACAAGTGGTCGACATGATGAAATTACAGGTGGGAGAGGGGGTTTTACTAAACTACGGAACTCCGGTGGCGACCATCAGCAGCGACCCTTGCAGTAAAATTTCAAGAGTACTTGATTTGTAAGTTTATGGTAAATTTACATTTTAATTTTAACTACATATAGCTATAAAACTTATTATTTCAAACCATTCACCGTCAACAACAGATGAAATTATTATAACCTATGTCTTATAATTTAAAGTTCATATAATACGAACTGAAAGTTTTATGTTTCCAGTATTATCAATTGCCTATTAAGTTGTGACAGTCTGCGTTTAAATTGGAACCAATGGAAAAATCCACTGAAAGTTGCATTTTTCTTAAAAACAAATAATCTAATCCAATATATATACAAATAAAATACTTTTTCGTAAATCTAATTTTACATTTTACACTGTTTAAATCTATTCCGTTCACATGACTAACTAATTTTATTACTTGTAAAAATAACACGACATTTGAAAACTAATCGAAAAATCCATTTGTCGAGTCGAGGGAAATCAACGAACTTATGTTCTATCCAGGCGCCCCGCCGGGCCTGCCTGCTATTGGCAACTTATAAATTAATATTGATCGATTTAATTTCAAGGATAATGCAATACTAGGAGGGGCCGCTGGGCTGCTTCATAAATTGAGAGAATGACTCAAATATATTCCTATATTTAAAAATGTCATCATCAACATTTTAATAAACGAATATTTTTAAAAACGGTAATGTAAAAAAATTTGTTTAATCGATAACACATTTCCTGCATGGAAAAATCGATAACATCACAATTTCACCCTCGCTGACACAAATTCCTAGTATTGAAGAAGTTTATTTTCTCATTTTAAATGTTACGATATAACGCTCTTATTAAGAATGGAGACAGAATATGGAAGAAGTTTTCTACCGTCTTTATTTCATCAAATTGCACAATGAATCTCTCACGCAATAAAATGTGGCATTCACCTTTTAACTTGTATGGACATTACTATATGTCGAATAATTATATATTATTTCTTTCCTCTTCTCCTACTGAAAATAATATATACTACAATTTTCAACCTTCCAGCGACCCTTTTTTCTCAAACTCGATCCAACAGCTCGTACTGATGCCTAAAAAAACGCACGAAAATATGATCGTCGAAAATTATAATTACGTATTAGAAATATTCCAAAAAAAAAAAAAAAAACGCCGACTAAGTGTAATACAAAATCATAGCTAATTCTACTTTTATTTCAATGTTTCTTCAAAATTAAAATCGTACTCATCGTTTGACTCTCTCCATTGTTGACCATTTCCTGTAAATAGTTAATGTGGACCCCACATAGATTATATATTGCTCATAGACTAATTAAACATCAAATATATATACTTGGGAATTGGTTTACACGTACCTCAAATCAGTCGAGTTATAAATTCTTCAGGGCTATATTTTGAGAAGTTAATGATTTAAGAATAATAAAATAGTCGTAACTCTGTCTAGTTTCAATTTAAGTCAATAAATTTGATACAGACTAGTTATTAGAAAAAAAATCTAGATATATTGTTAAAGCCACATCAGTTTCACAGTTCTTTCCGCTCTATTTTAACTGTCATTATAGTATGACATAAACGGTACATAAAAATAATATAGGCAGCCATTTCTAAGATGAAACTTGAAATATTGGCACAGCTCCATTGTAATTATATCATCGGAGTAAGGATATTATTCCTAGGATTAAATGTAGGTCAAAACAAACACGATATCAGATGTGGTTAGACGGTATATACGATTTACAGTGTTCAATAATTATATAAATCAAAAAATGATCATTTCACCTTCATCATTTATGGAAGTAAGTGTAATTTGTGAAATAATTTACTTATGTGTCTAAAATCTCACATATGAATGTAAACATACGGCCTTATCGTCATGTGAGTATGTATTTCATTCCTATTCACTTCAGATTTTTTCAATGTCACAAAATTTTAAACCATTGGAAATATAATAATACAGAGGATATAGAGATATCTGCTAGTTACTTGATCATGATTTTTACTACTGAAAGGGTGATTTTTCAAACCGTTATGTTTAGCTTTGCAAAACGACGAGACGTTTTCTGGCTATGTAAGGGACAATCTGTCAACATTAATTGTGTGGCATTGCATTTGATGATTGTGTATCTTATTGTCTTACCAAATAGTGTATAGCTTACACTGGTCTCTAATATTAATTTAGATTGGTCGGGCAAGTTCAATATATTTAATTTTAAGGTAAATTTCTCAATACGAAATTGCCATCACTGACTGTTAGTATAAATCTCTATGTACATCACATTGTATATGTATATAAATACACACACACACACACACACACACACACATATATATATAGATATATATATATATATATATATATATATATATATATATATATATATGTATATATATATATATATATATATACGTGTGTGTGTATATATTTTTATATATATCCCGAGAAACAATCGCATAGAAGACTTTTAAATCCCTGCTTTTATTTACGAATATAACACGAAAACTTTGCACTAAAGTAAACAAGAATAATTTTGTTAACGTAGATCGTTTAATAATCTATTGGACCAAATCCTTTCTTTATCCGTTCATAGGAGCAAGAGAAATATGAATGTAAAATTTATTTACCTGATGTTCATGAAACTGATATTTTTATACATTGATTTCAATAGAGTCAATACAATGGGTAGATTCTTCGCTCGCAAAATTAACATTGTGAATACGAATATATGCAAAGAAATTTCACTGACAAACATTTTCACGAGACATTTTCAAGACTATACTTGTCTTGACTATACTCTATCAGATTTTAAACAATAAATATTTTATATTTTTCTATTATATATATAGTATGTTTGTCTATTCACGTAAAAATATACGGGACTCCCGTGAGTTGTTCGTCACCTTGGGTATCTCGCACCGCTTTAAAAGTCTTATATTGTACATGCACGTTGTTTCGCAATCGACACACTGCTTATGCGTCGATGTCTCGAAAACAAGCTGGGATTGTCGGTAATTAGTTGGATATTTGGAAATAAAACTAAAGTTGTGTCCAACTCAGACAGTGGCTTCAGCTATTTTGTCACTATATAAATATACACATGTGTATATATAATTGTGTGTATATATATATATATATATATATATATATATATATATATATATATACAGACATAAAAATTAAATTGGGTCTTGCAAATTTTTAAAAATTGCCTCAAACTTTCATATCCTCGTAGCGTTTAAAAACAAGGATTTATAACCAATTTACAGTATATAACAAGTAGTAAATCTACACCAGTTTTCATAACAACTCGTCGGTCTAATACAAAAAATCATGTGGCTAAACGAGCGATGGACTGATGACGTAAAAAAGGGAGAAGGAGCTAAATGTCGAAGGCAGAGGACGTTGCATGGTAGTGTGCTTTATTAAATGCCCATGTTTAGCAGTAAATAAACACACACTGATGATAATGTCAAAAGTTTTAGTATATTTTTGTTTGAAAACTTATTACTCAATCATGACATAATTGTACAAACGATTAAGGTTAAATTCGGTAAAAAACTATTTGAGGGTGAAAATGGACGAAGAGTAGATAATTCTTCCCAATATTTAAGAGTTTTTTTTACGTTGATTTGCATAAGTTTAAACTAAACAGTATTAACCTATAATAAAAGTGATCCTATAATTTCAACTTTATAAAATGCAATTCATATAACCTACGAGATCTTTCATATCTTCAACATATAAATACAAATATTTACGCTGCTAGCTTCGATATTTTGATATTATTATTCTCTTTTTTTCAAACACTACAATAGAAAGGACTTTTGAGTTTGTTAAGGATGTTTTACAGTATGTTTCTATTGTCTAGCATCTGTGTAATAAAATACATAGTTTCGCTTAAATTTAATCATCACTTCCGATAGTCCTCCCTAAATATGTATATGTGAATGGATAAACATAAAATATTTCTTTAATATATGATAGATTACAGATAATCACTTTCTTTACAGATATATATATATATATATATATATGTATATATATATATATATATATATATATATGTATATATATATATATATATATATATATATATATATATATATATATATATATATATATATATAAATATATATATATATATATATATATATATATATATATATATATGTATATATATATATATATATATAGTGGTCTATATGAACAAACTAGTTCTAATTTACTGTATTGGTAAATTTTAATATTATATAAATAAATAAAATCATGTATCTTCTGTACATATCCTTATTGGGATATATTCATTTTGGGCTATTCGCTCTTTATATGATTACTTACTATATACCTTTAATACTAATTGTCAACCATGGCATATTGGTATTGACAAATTTGTCACAAAATTAAATACTTTGTCTAAACACCTTTTTAAATACGTGCATACTAGAGATGGTGCAAGCTACATACCGATTTACAATAAAACATAGAATTTTTAAAATACTTGACATTTATAAATTATTAGTAAGAAATAGATTTATTTATTTCTACGAAAAAAAGAAGATCACTCCAAGACTACCTCTAAGCAGAAATGCCATGCTGTTTTTAGGATTCAATTTCTACAATGCGTTCATTGTTGATACGCCGAAATAAAACTTAGGCGTCTTTAAAGCATTGCTCGTGCACTGGCTCTACGAGAAACAGTGCTTGGATATGGAAAGGCAAAACGTCAATATACTTTACTATTAGTCGTATTTCTGTTAGTGGGATTGTAATTTTACATCATTTTTACACTTAAAACATTTTATATTTAATGTTTATTTAATGTGTCAATAAAAGTAATACTGACCACACCTACTAGGTGGAATGGTTTAAAAACTAATAGAATATATAAGGGCTGCCAGTTATATTACAGTTGATTGTCTCAAGCAAATAATGTACTACTATTGACAAAGCCCATTACTTTGTCTGGTCCTAGAAATTTTCCTTTAATCCAAAAAATTCTCAATAGTAGTATATGTGAGTGTTAAGCGTTCATAAAAGAACATTTACGGAGTGACAGAATTTTTTTTAAGATCTAATTAAATGAAACGGCATGATTATAAGGTACTCATACGTGGTGTAAAGGTAATCTTATGAGCCATAAATGCAACAACGAATTGGATATGAAATAAAACTCACTAGACCAAAAAATATTTTCATAAGCTAAGCAAGATTGATTAAAATTAAAATTAAAATAAGACTTTGAACGTCATTGTAGATGAATTCCAAATATATGAAAATTCTGTTTATGTCGTGTTTACCTACATCTAATTATAAATAAATGGCGATTTTATGATCTTTAGAAAGTAAACTTGAATACTTTGTTAATGATATGAGCTTCATGTAAACATAATAAATTTCTACAGCTTTGCGCAACTACTGTAACAAAAGCTGTGGTTCTGGAAACTATAAAATTAATAAGTACGCCATGTATTTATCCATTTAGGATTCTAGGTTCGATTAGAAATTCTATGGCCACATAAACTCGCTATGACTTTCTTTTATATTACCGTATATGTAAGCGATTATTTACGTGAATCAATTCGTTTCTTAGTTACGAGGTTTTATAACTACGACAGGTATTTGTTTTTAAAAACTAACCGTATGGCTTTGAGAAGCGTATTTTTTTGCAGACAGGAAAAAAATTGATGATCATTGAGAAAAAGTGATGATCATATGTTTTGTAGGAAACTTTTGACGTAGAAACTTAAAATTTAACATAGCGGTAAGTACATTGAAACGCTGATATCCAAATATTAAATATTGAAAAACATTTGTATTGAAATTTGTGAATAAAGTACACCAACATTTTTTTATGTTTTTACAACTATGTGTTTGAGAATTGTTTGTAAAACTATTCTCGATTTATTGTTGAAAATGTCCACAAATATTTTCTCAGGAACCGTTTCATCGAACCGTAGAAATTTTAAATTTGACATAATGATAAAGCATAACAACGTATTATTTTGAATTTTGACATAATGATAAAGCACAATAATTTATAATAAATATAAGGTGTATATAATAATTTATAATAAAAATATTGATTCAGAAATTTTAGAACGAGGTTTCCAAAACTATATTTTTTAAATGTTATAGAAAATAGTGTTAAGGATTAAATAATGTTTAGGATAATATTTCTAAACTTTTACTTATTTACTTCTAAAACCATTGTAGAGTGAAAAAAATCACTTGTTTATTATCATATTTGTATCAATTATAAATCAATACTCTTTTCCTTGTACCTTTCTGAAAAATAAATCATTATTTTTCCAGCATTTTGCAATAATAAGTTTGTTAAAGATCTTCCAAGCAAGAAAACTCAAAACCTTTTCGTAAATTTTCTGAAAAGCTAACGCATTTCTTAAAGAAAACTATCACTTATATTTATTTTGAACCTTCCTAACTATAGTTTCTCTTAAAGAACGTGAATATAACATATATGTACAATATAACAATTTTTCGTTTTCCATTATTTTTGCATTTGTTTTCCCGCATAAACGAGGTCATTTTCAATGTGTACTTCAATTTAGCCAGGGAATAATCTCTTTGGCTTTAATGTATAATTACTTTCGAGCGATGCCAATATTTAGAGTTCTTTATTGAAATCTCTCTGTATATTACTTTCCTCGATCACTCATGTCAGTTTATTGTTCGGGTAAGAATAGAAACGAGATCAGATTATAAAATACTTCAAGAATATTTAAGATTTAATTATTCTTTTATTAATTTTTTTTCTAATGTTTTGAGCAAAGTTTCAGATATTTTCGTTTCCACAATTAAAATTTCCTCTTTCTTTGCCATTATAGCTTTTTGTACTTTTTAAGGTGCACCCAAAAAATAATTTATACGCCTAATACCATCTAATATAATCTTCATTTATATCTTCATTTCCATACATTTACCAAAGACTAGAAATTAGATTAAAAATAGAAACTAGCAAGTTTTTAATTGAAAATTCTGAAGTACATTGTTGCATAAATGGTTGTGTTAATAGCAAGTATTTTTTAATATACGAATCCATGAGTATTCCACTAAACATACAATATTTTAATTTTGTGATAGGATTATTTTTTGCCATTTTACCCATTCTATTTGGTCCAACTACTGTCGCTTACGAATGTGATTACGTCTATAACCCACTCTTTATCTCCAGTAATTCAGCCAACTGAACATATAACAAAACGATGAAAGTTTGTACGCATTTATTACGTGACAATTACACAGATTCACACACAACTCATTGGTTACCCAAAAAATACTAGTTTGAGGGTTTTCTCTATCTCGTGTAAATTTATCACCACTGTACAGAAAGAAAATTCGAGTTGAGTAGCCAAACCTCGTGTTGAAAATTTGATATCATTACTAGTTAGTAATTTTAATCTGTTGATATCAACATAAATTTGTCGGTCAGACTTAGATTAATTCTCCAAAGTATAAGCACTACTCCGGAATAGATGTTTTATAGTAGCTTCAGAGGCAGTACAGGAAACTACGTTTGATAGATTCTGCATATGGCTTCTGCGACAGAATAACAAGATTGAAACTAAAAACATGTGGGTGTGATCATCGTTGTCGTCGTTTCGATATTCACCCCTCAATAGCTAAACTTTAAACGACGTTGAAAAAATAATTTAAAGCTTGATCTTTGGTTTCCAATCTGATGAATTCCAAAAACACCTGTGTTGTTTTATAGTCGAAAGATTCTATATAATTAATCTACCAATACTCACTATAATAATTTCATACAATCTGCTGCCAATCAAATTTTTTTCGTAATGATATTACGACTGACGACTGTAATGAATAGAAGAAATGGTTTTGTGCTTTAACGCAACGCCATATGGGATGATACGAATATTTCCTGTATAGGAATAATTAATTATGGAGATTAACTCCAGTTACGTCGAGAGTTAGACGGTACCCTTTTTGATAAAAAGTTCGGAATATAGACACTCTGTTTTTGTAAACATTTGCTTTAAAATCTTAAAGGATTCATTTACACTCTCCAAAGCTGCATGTAACATCGCTTTCAGTACCGTTTGGAAACTTCAATATATGTCAATATATTTAAAATAAAATTATGAAACTTAACTATAAATTATATATAACCACAAAGAATAGAAAATATTTTTACGATATATTAAATATTTTCAGTCGTTCCTGTTACTCAATTTTATAAAAACCAGTAATCACTTATGGACCATGGTCAAACAATATCATATAAAAATTATAGACGAATTGATTCGTAAATCTTTTTAAGAGCTACTTATTTAAGAAAATTAGGTGGTTAAATTTTCTCGAAATACAAAGCAAAAAATTATAAAAACCCTTAAATATTTAAATTGGTTACGAGTAGCGTCTTCATATAAACACACAAGGTTGTAAAAATGTTATATGGACTGAAGAGAAGTGTTATATTTAATTCATTAAATATTATTAAACATTATTCATTCGTATTCAAATATTATAAGATTATATTTTGAAAGAAACTTGCTTGGGCCATTTCATCGTACTGGAATTAGTTATTTAAAGCACTTATGGTCTTATATATCTAAAAGTAATAACATGCGTATGATGTGATTATTTTACTATCCATATACGACATATCACTGTTAATAAAGACTTAGATTTTACAACTATCAAGAAACCTCTAAACGCATTTTCCAAGCCAACATTTATTACGTGACAATTACACAGATTCACACACAACTCATTTGAATATTGGTTTATATAGAATTATTTAGACTCCTGTTTCACAAAAAGTGAGACAAAGTGCTTACACTGGAATGAATAGTAGCCAACAGTATTTGCTTTCCTTCTCGACTTACTACCTGCTTATTTTACTTCCATTTTATTGACCCAAAGAAACTGCTCTCGTTATAATGAGGTCTCCTTATTTATTGGTTATTACGTTTATTTTAATAAGGTATACTTATATATTTTTACACGTATATGGCCTTATCTAATATATAATAATTTACACGCAAACGATACACTTCACTGAAAATAAAATACATTCCCAAAGATTCCAATCCGCTCCAAGAAAAGAACGTAGGCAAGTGTTCTGTAACTGTATTATACCAGTGTAATAATAAATAATGAGAAAGTTTGGTAGAGTTATGTAATATTTATTCAAGTATAAAACTTAAAAACTGTCAAGTACGAGCAAAATTCGCACTACGAAGGTTCGTCACAAATTTAGATACTTTTAAATTTTGTGTTCCTCGTAATAAGCCCTATGAAATAATATCCCATGGCAAATAAAATTTTAAAAAAAGCAAATTTTCAGACCTTTTTCTACTATCTTTTTAATACATTTTCAAAAGCTATTTTTTAAACATTTTAAGAATATTTCTCAAAACTCAGTGCAATATTTTTTTACGTTGCACAGTTTCTGAAAAAATGGACAGTGAAAATATAAAAACGTAAATATATATATATATATATATATATATATATATATATATATATATATATATGTACGCGCGCGTGTGTGTGTGTGTGTGTATGTATATGTATGAATGTGTATACTATACTTTTCGTAGTCGTAAAAACATGGCGTATATTTAAAAAATTATGACGTATAGAATAATCTGTGTAGTTGTGCTACTTTTGTGTGGTCTCTTAAAGATCGATTTTTTTCGCATGAAAATTACACAAATCTATTTTTACAATCTCCGTGGTATAATTTTATTTATCCTTCGATTACATATGATTTTAATGTTATTAGAAAAAACAATCTTCAAATTTTGTTTAAATTGTGCGGTATTATGTAAAAACTTCTGATTAAAATCTCGGCACGAGTATGTCAACTAATATTTGAACGGTATTTCTCAGAGTTCACCTTTTGAAATGACTGAAATATTCTTATACAGGATGTCCGGTAATGAATGGATAACCTTGATGAACGGATGGTTATTCCAGGAAAAATACAAAAAAATCTATCCCAATATATAATTTTTTTAAAAAAAGAAAGGCCAAATTTATTGCACTAGATCGCGACTACAAATGAAAACATTTTATAGGTGTTTTGTTGTCGTAATATTTTATGTTAACGTTTCCAATAAATGGACTGTAAATAGTATGTCTAACTTTAGTAGTTTAGAGAAAAAATAATATTAAATGAATTGCTCGGTGTAAAATTTGATTAAAATACTTTTCATCAAAAAATTGAAATAAAAAAATTACAAAAATTTTCTTTTTTACCTGCTTGAGGTGTGTATTTTTAAAAATTCTTTTCTTATAATACGGAAATATGAATAAACCTTACAGTACTTCCTTATAAAGCACATTTTTTACTACATTACGAAGTTTTGGTGGCTATAAATTCCGTAACAACATAAAGATGTGAATATTCCATCGTTAACATCCATACTTATCTACAACTCCGAAAAAATTAGTTATGGCATACAACCGTCAATGACGAATGCCCTAACACGTCTGCTCGTCTTCGGGTCGCCATCTCACGCATCCCCCCACCCCCCGCTATGATGAATGATACATAAAATCAGAATCTATTTTTTTCGACTCGAAACAATTATTATTACTGGTTTAAATGGATGTCTGAAATTATTATATTACCGAATGTCTGAAATTATTCATGTAATAACTAAATGTAACTATATTAGGGCAAACCCTCTGTGTCTTACGGACTTCTATACAAACTTTTATCCTCTATTTCACACCTCCAAAAACGCATAATTTTGTTTATTAATCAAGAGCATAAACCTAAAATCTCACGCGGCTAACTTACAAACCGAGCAAATTTCAACCCCTAATCTACCTCCTTAGGGATAGAATTTCCAAAAACCAATAAACAAAATAATTTTTTTATTAACCAAGCGCGTAAATCTAAAACTTACTGTGTCTAACTTCCAAACTGATGTAATTTCATACAAACTTTGAACCCCTATTTTACCCTCTTAGGGGTAGCATTTCTAAAATATCTTTCTTATTGCTCACTTGTGCTATATAAAGAATCAATTCCCAAAATTTCAGGATTCTAGGTTCAGCGGTTTCACCTGTGCGTTGATCTCTGTCAGTCAATCAGTCCTTCCCTTTCATATGTAACGATTACTTGAATATTTAAGGACTCAAATAATTGCCTCGCAGGTTTAAAACACAAACTTCAAAGAATAGGATTAAAATCTGCGGAAATTTATTCAGTAACAGGGCTCTCATTTTCATCTACCTACCCAGAACACCACCAACTGTTCTGGGTAGGTAGATTACACAATACATGTTTAAATACGGTGCCACGTGTAGTTATACTTTATTGTGATAATGAAATATATTTCAGCAATGTCAAAACATGGACATTATTTCGGTTAATAAAATACATTTATTAGCTACTTTATAGTAATCATACCGAATTGCTCGTTTAATATTTTACGAATATTTTACTTTTTTGACGGCTACACGCGGTCGTCCAATGAACAAAGATATGGGCAACTGCCATAGGGGTGGCGCGGTTTCTTTCTAAGTGGCTTTCTCTTCGTTTATGGTATTGTTTTCACATCGTTTACATGTAGTTCGAGCGCATCTTAGTAATAATATTAAAAATAAAATTAATGATATTAATTACCCACTTGATTTTGTATAAGATTCAGTCCGCATTATGGTCGATTATAATATTATAATACCTCATTTTTGATCAGATGTCCAAATTCTATATATACTTTGAATTTTATCAGTCTATTGCTTTTCCAAATTCTACTACCGCGCCGCATGAAAATTTTAGGTTTTACAATACTTTGTGGACTATAATAGAAGACGTTGTAATACAATGAAACCGACAATGAATTTCTAAAAAATTAAAGCCAAATATATTCAATACCAGCTGAATTCTTTGGAGTCCAAACGAGATCAAATACGTTTCTTCGTTATTCCTAATCGAGACGCTATAGTTACTGTTTTTTTTTATTTCCAACTGATTTTATCCTCAGTATAATGTGCAGAATTTCCATCATTTGCAGCTGGAAATAGTTATTTCACTTGAAAACTAACTCATTATCATTATTAAATCAAGGAATTCACTTTATAACATTTAGTACCAAATACCAATATCCTATATCAGTACCATAAATTCATGACAAATAATATTTAATTCACGGATACACTGAAATACTAAAGTGAAAAAATTTATACATTGCGTAGATTTTCCGGCGGTGTATATGTTTATCTTAGAAATATACCTGTCACTCTTCGATTCCCTTCACTTAAATGGTCATTGCCTATTGTTCCCATGTCCTAAGAATATATTACACCTGTATACATCTAAGTCTCAAGTCATGTATATATCTGTTCCCAAGTCCTAAGAATATATTACACATTAATATATTTTTGGAAGACCGTCATTTGAAAGACTCGTACACTTTAACATTTTATTATATTTCGATAACATATTTATTTATTACATTTGATGATTTTGTTATGGCTTTGAACATATGGATTGGTGGAGAACATATTGTAAGACTCGCTTGAAAGGAATGATTAACACTTTAATTCAGCGTCCATTGTAAACACAAACTACTTTTAAGTGAAACTTATTTTATAAGTTACGACAAAAAGCATTTTTGAAAGAAATCTGCATACTTACGAGGCGAAAGTAGATCGACGTGAAGTTTTTTCGAGGTGTGTTAAGGGTAAAAAGTTTATTAGTATACGTTCATAAATTGAAGGGGTATTATTTCCAAAATAATGTTAAACTTTGAAGACAAGCATTTTCAAAAAATGTTTTATATTTAATTCATAAATCTTTAACAAGAAGTGACTCAACTAGTAAAGAAATTATCGAATTTATCAACCAACGAAATGAAGATATCATTAATATATAGTTGAAGCAAAATCGTATTATATTTAGTATCTGGAAATATTCATGATTATTAGATTTCATAAAATATGCAATTGTACTATTTGAATACTGACTCAAATCATTACCCTGCAGATGTAATACGAAGACGTAATCAATTCTGTTTCAAATTATAATGCAAATATAAAATAACAGTTAATAACATTCTTAAATAATAATAATACAATGTCAATATTTTAAACATCTCCTACCAGTCCCTATCCCAACGCGGTTCATACTAAACAGGCAACTTACTAGACAATTCGGGCCTCTTTATCTAAGCAAGTTTCTCGTGAAGAACATAACAGTCCAGATACGTTTAAGAAATACGGCCGAGCATAGCCTCAAGTATGATTTTCTTGTCATAAACGTCTTATATTGCAGTGGCTGCGGTTCCCCTCTACTACCTTTTATTGTAATGAATATTCAAGTGTGTGGTTTGTGTCGAGTAGCTCGCTTATGCACCACCTTGGAATGTACCTTGTCATTTTATCTTACCGTTTGACATTATTAAGTAGAATCTTGAGATGTTTAGCTATTTATATCGCACGCTACATTCGCTTCTAGTATGATATATCTCTATGATATATATCTTAAGTATGACAAGTCATAAGAAACTTTCACACTCGTAGAGATTTTTTTTACTTGAGTAGTTCTATGGAAAAAAGTATTGTTTTAAGTATATATATATATATATATATAAATATATATATATATATATATATATATATATATATAAATATATATATATATATATATATATATATATATATATATATATATATAGTAGTGCATATTATGGAAAGTAGTAGATTATCTTCAATCAAAGCGATATTATGAACACAACAATCGTTTTTTTTCAAGACGACAAGTGTGTAAAACTAGTATGCTAGTGAAGAAAAAAATATATAAGTGTCATTTCCGAAGCCCTATCATTTTTTAATACTTACGTTTTAGTAACCATAGCACCATGTGTGAATTAAGTGCTGTGCAAATTCCTATTTATAATAAATCTGACCCCACATTATTGTTCATAATGTGTGAAAGCACTTTCGCTCTCGCTACGCCGAAACTAATAACTAGATCTGTGACTAAATACAATTATGTCGTTCTACATATCCCACTGGATGTTACATCGTTAGTTAGAGATATACTTATAGAACCAGATGATAAAAATCACTATGACAAATTAAAAAAGAACAAGTGAATCGTTCGGGTAAATCTTCAACACAATAAATCCGATAACTTCTACCAGGGAAAGAATTAGATTCTCACCGACCTTATAATTAAAATTTTCACCGTAATGGTAGATCAAAATCTAGAGATCGAGATCCTTCTGTATGCTGGTATCACCGTTTGATAAAAGGTTTAAAGAAGATAAATGTGTTAAACCTTGTTCGTGGAAGAGAAACGACGACAGCAAAGAGTTGAGGCGACTTATTATTTGCCGCCAGAGTCATGTCGCCTGTTCATTCGAGATCGAAAATCAAATGTTTCTTTTTGGACGACACCAGGTCAGACGTGTCTTTGATCCCACTAAATGGATTTCAAAAGAAAAATACTCCTCAACTTACTCTTTTCGCCACAAATGTTTAAGAGATTTGAAAACCAATTTTCAAGCAGTAGGACATTTAAAACAAGCTAGCCTCCATTCTTTAAAAAACATTTCGAGTCACGAAACACCTTATCTGAAACTTACAAAAATACCCCGTCATCTGTAAGCTGCCCGATCCCGACAGTCATATTAAGCACAACACTCCGTACTTTATTGAAACCAATGGTCCTCCAGTAGTGGCGAAACTGCGACGATTAGCGCAGGATCTACTAAAAATCGCAAAGGCAAAGTTTCAGAACATATTAAACTTGGGCGTTATGCAACCATCCAATAGCAACTATACTCCTTATGGTCCCCAAGAAGGGATCAGTGAACTGAAGACCGGCCGCAGACTTCCGTCCGTTAAATGCACAAATAGTTAAGGACAAATATCTAAACCCACGCATCGAAAACTTCACTGCAGAGCTTCGTGGCACTAAATTATTCACCAAAGTCGACTTCATAAAGTCTTACCACTAAATTTCCATCAACCCTGGCGATGTCCAGAAGACAGCTATCTGCAGTCCATTCGGTCTGTACGAGGATGCAGTTTGGTTAGTGTAATGTCTCTGTAACCTTTTCAGCGTTTCAGAAATGATGTCACCATGAATCTTCCAGGAGTTTAGGCTTTCATTCACGATATTTTGGAGGCTTCAGAAAACGAAGCAAAGCATCGGCAACGGCTCTAGGGTCTTATTCGTCAAACGCGCCGAATATGGGTTATGATTCAATGTCGACAAATACACATTTGCTTCCACGACCTTAGATTTTCTTCATTTCTAGCTTTCAGAACATGGCATTGAACTCCTGAACAAGGTACAATGTATCGTAGACTACCCAAAAAGCCTGACCCAGTTAAAAAGATTCTTGGGTACGTTCATTTTTTATCGAAGCTTCGTGCCTAAAGTAGTAGACATACTTGCCCCTCTCGTAAAATTCCTTGAAGGAAACAGGAAGAAGTCTCGCTCGTTAACAAAAGAAAAATTTTTAAAAAATTAATGGAACGAGGAAACTGACAAAGCATTTTTAGCTGCCAAAGAGGCCATGTCGAAGGCGACACTGCTTTGCCGTTCCATTCCAGGGGCAAAGCTAAGCCTCTGGGTTGACGCGTTAAGCGTAGTAATCTGATAATCTGATGCAGCAAGAAGATCAACATCGGGAACCAATTGCCTTTTTCTCAATGAAGTTGAACAGCAGCCCGTGTAAGTGGTCTACTTATGACAGAGAACTATTCTCTATTTATTCCGGCATTCGGAAATTTAAATACATGCTAGAAGGTCGAGTTCTCACAGTCTTCACAGATCAAAAATCATTGATTTTTGCCTCTGAAAAAAATCGTGAGAAATTTTCTCCCTGACAGCAAAGGCACTTGGACTTCATCTCACAATATACACACGACCTACAACATGCCCAGGGATCTAAAAATGTGATTGCAGATGCAATGTCAACAATAGAGGAAACTCAATCACTGATTCTCCATTGCTAGACTTTGTGGAGTTTGCCAAAATTTAAGCCAGTGATCCAGAGGTGAAATTGAAATTTCTTCAACAAGATAGCAGCTACATAAAATTAACATCCGCAACTTGTCTGTTAACAGATATTCCATTATGTGCGAAACGTCAACTGGAACTCCTCGCCCATTCGTACCGGAATCTTTCCCCATGTTGATATTCTCCCACTTGCATAACAACCATACTTGCATAACATCCAGGTATTGCAGCGTCCACTAAACTCATCTGTGAGAGATATATCTAGCCCAATATGAAAAATCAGATCAAAATTTGGATACGTTGCTGCATTCAATGCCAAAAGTCAAAGATACAACGCCACAACAAGGCTCCATTAGGGACATTCAGTTTACCAGATACCAGATTCTCTCAAATACATATTGACATTGGTGGACCATTACCTTATTTAGAAGGTAATATTTATTTGCTGACTATGATAGACAGGTTCGTCAGAAGGCCCGAGGCTACTGCAATACCAGACATAACTACAGACCGGGGAGTACAGATGCGATCTCACGTGTACAAAGCCTTCGCCAAATTACTGAGCATTGACAAAATTACTACAATAGCATATCATCCTATTTCTAATGGAATCATTGAGGGATTCACTACCTTCATCCAGCCTTAAAGTTCTGCTCCCACATGTTTCTACGAGTTGACAGTGTAAATTCACCTTTGTGCCCACCGTACACTGGTCCTCATAAGGTCCTCGATAGAACTGACAAAACTGTTACGCTGGAGCTGAATGAGAAACCTTAGAAGGCATCAATAGACAAAACCAAGCTAGCGTATATTCTCATGGATAAGTCTTCCAGACCTACGACTGAAGCACAAGTACCACGTACCACGTCCACCCTCAAACACTGAATTCACAGCCTCAAACAATGAATCCAAACCATCTGCAAATACTATGAGAACAAGAGCAGTAAGATCAGTTCATTTCCCAGCTAAGTTGGCAACCTATGTAATATACTAATAATACAAATAACTCACTTAACATACAACCCATTAGTTAAATTTAATTACCGATAATATAAGTATAAAAAATCTCCTAACATTCTTGTCTACATACTCAGTTGTGTTTTAGCATATTGTTACTATGTCAGATATTAATGAAAATTCTTCGATAAAGAGGAAAATTGTAAGAATGTTTAAGTATAAAATTGTGTATTATGTAATTATAATGATTTGCTTACTGGGTAGTGTGTAAATTTCATATATGTAAAAGAAGGTGATTTTATGTTATTCTTATTATGCTAATTTGTTTTGTGATAATCATGTTGCATTAATATCAGAGCATTGAATATCAATTTTTACATTTGGGTACAATTACCATAAGCAATCGCACCCACGCATTTTCAGTCTTAAAAAGTAGCACCAATGAATAGTTTTTGTGGTCATACATTACATGTAATTATTCATGATCATGCTGGATAAATTTAATTTTCATTTTCAATTGATCACACATTTTCTCTTGCACGTAAATAAGATATCATAAGATGTGTTGCATTGTTTCTTCTCAGTGCTCAGTCACTGGGTGAATACTCTGTGGCCACACCAAGAATGTAAGTTTGTCTTTCCATGTGGCAACAAAAAGCGTGTGTACGTAGAAGCTGAGATATCAACTCGGAACAGACATTCGACGCAAATAAAATACATTTGATACTTTAATTATTTAGTCGAGTCACTATCATCAACCTTCATTTGGACATCGAGCTAACAACCAATAGACAACAATATCATTTTCATATATTATCCTGGCAAGTATAAATAGAACTGGCACTACGAAGGTTCCGCACATATTTAGACATTTGCGGGTACATAGCATTTCTATTGATCTATTGACAAATATTATTTTTACATATTATAATACCTTCTATATATTTAACAGTCCCTAAATTATTGGAAATACTACAAACTTGGTGACGATAGCCCACTCTATACGTTATATATATTATTGTAATATATGCTGGTTTCAAATATATGCTGGCTTCATTATTGCGCCAAATTTCTACGTCAAGTAAAACGGCTATGATAGACGAACAGAAATACACATGAATGATCTTACAAGGGTCCCTTTTTCCCTTTCATTATCCTAGAACCAAGTTTAGGTTATCAACCAATTATAAAAAAAATACTTTCCGATTTGATTCAATTCGAAAAGGTTTTCAATTTTATTAGGTAACGGGAATCATTGTTTTTAAAAATATTAGAAACCAAATAGTGGGAAATTACAAACATTCGGTTCCTTGAAGGGAGTAGAGAACGCTACTTTTTTTATTTTCTAAGTAGATTTGTTCTGTTGCACCATATAATCTGTGCATAAAAACAACTAATCGTACAGAACACTAAATGCGCAAGTACGACATATAATTTACGGATTTTATTTTATAGTGGAAGAACTTTTAGTATTAGCGGTTTGAGCTTACTTTTTCTCCTTCCCAGACCGACCATATATAGTCTTCTATTTCCTCAAACTTTTTCCTCCAGCATTTGGCACTTTCCTGATATTTAATGCTTCCACCAGTGTTTTCCATTGAAATTTATTACGACAAAAAGTTGGCGATTATTAAAAACAAATACTATTTTTCTTCATATAATTGGGATAATTAGAAACAAAGACTCATTTCTTTTGCTGTCTTATAAAGATCAAGACTCTATTTTATGTAAAATAGACATTTCTAAGAAACATTTAGTATGAAACAAAATTTAGTATTTCATGGTTGTCCAACCAATTTCACATATAAGTAAAGCGTATAAAAAATTAAATTTACATTAAAGTTTATATTAAGTTAGTGTCCCAATATAAGTAAGCGATCTTAATTCACTTAAATGTACATAATATATGTCTACTGCTTCCTTTTTAGATTCAGGATCAACGTTTTTCTGGTTTGCGTTACTCGACGTCTTTCTTCCCAAAATAAATAAAAAACTTCTATACATATAATAAAATTTTAAAAAACTGAGTCTGTTTATTAAATATTTTAAGTGAAACTAAATGCTATCTGCTAAAGACACGCTACTAAGCCTAAAATAATAGTTTTTAGCATTGTCTGTTTGTCTGTGTGCACTTTTGTTGGGGTTGCTAATTTCAGTAACGACTGACCCAATTTGGATATGGTTTTCAATTATGTATTTAGATCTGCTCGGGCTAACAAGTCCTTGCTTCATTTCAATCTATTCACAATAAAAAATACACGTCAATCGAAACTTATATTCGTAGTGGGCATTAATATCAGAACCGGCGAAATCGATTTACCTGTCAACTCTATCTATAAGCGTTTTTAATAAACTTTATGATAATAAAGTCCTAATAGAAAAAAAAAGAAAAAAAACTTTTCTTAATCAGAATTCCTCGCGAACGAAGTCGCGGGTACAGCGATAATATAAAAATGTTTAGTTCATTAGTAGTCCTATTTTGACCTCTGGTATAAAACCAGAAAAAACCGAGTTTAGGGTCGTATTGAACATGAAAAGTGTATTTTTATTCTTTTTTCGAGAAAATATTTTGTTGAATTATGGCCAAAAGAATTATGATGTTAAAATTTGATCGCTTCCATTTTTCAATTTAATATGTACATAAACCCTTTTACAAATACTTGGAATAAACTTAAACGAAAGTACGTCTCCAATTTGCGTTTTTGGTACAACTTGTATAAAATTGTTGTAAGGTGATAGTGGTAATAGAAATATGACATGTTGTTAACTCCATAAGTCCGGAAGGAAGAAGTGAAAGAAAACATTAAATATATCTCGTTGTATCCCCAGCGACCTGCTCCATATAAGGCATTTGAAGTGAAATAAAGTGTGCCTCCGTGAGTCAAGCAATATCACCTGATACCTATGTATTCTGTTATTTATATTGTTTACAACTACTATTAAACGTATTTTCTGTGAAATAATACAGAAGAAGTTTTCGTAAGTGTAATTTGCTGCATATAAAAGTTTGCGTGATAGTATCATTATGTAAACTAATTGCATAAATCAACTTTTTGCTCACATAAAATATTATGGAAGACTTATCTTAACTTTTACATTACTACATGAAGAACAAAATAAATAAACTTGTTAAGTATGAATAGACCTCGCTCTACGATAGTTCCGTATACAATTATGTATATGTACAAGAGTTTAAACCTTAAAGTATATATAATGTTTCTATTAAGCTATTCGCAAATAGTATTATTTTCTACTATAAAATAAATAGAATTCTCAAAAACAAAAAAAGTTCTCAAAAATTCCTCCTTTTTTTTTACTTAAAATTTTTTGAATATTAAACATTCTACTTCCTTTATAGTTTGGTGTTTAAATAAAGAATATGAGTGACTAAAGAAACAGACTGCAGCTTCTTGCTTAGACCTGGTCAAAATATATTTCTAAAAACTGATTTTTTGGGGGTTCCCCTAAACATTATTTTGGATGAAAAAAGTCCTTTTCTATTCTACTTGGAAAACCCATTTCAGCGAAAACCCACAAGTTTAAGTAGCGAACTCCTTCAAATATAGTTATTTGTCATTTGAAATATGATTTTGTTTTGGTCAAAGTCTATATTTTTACTTCGATATCGTGGATTCGAACTTATGTTAGTGAACTTTTTTCGCTAACAATAGAATCTCTCTAGTTGACTGTAAGAGATTGCTCTTTTAACAATAAGTTGACCATGTGTATCAATCAGATATATTGAAAGAGATAAATAAATAAACAAATAAATTATTTTCTTCCGAAATTACAACTTCTGGCAGATGGACGGTGAGAGAGACAGCTAAAAAAAAGGCAGCGTTGCCACTGAAATGGGGTCCCACTTGGACACTTTGATAATACGGAACCTTATAACAACCACATATTTTAATAAGCTAATGAAAATTGTTAGTAAGTATTATTATATATTCTATGAAACAAAACTAATACCATTTGTGAAATATTATCCGAATTCGTGAGTTTGTTTGCCCAATTTATATGTGTATTAATTATACAATACATACTCAACGTTATAGTACAACCAGAATAACTATGAATTATATATATACATATATATATATATATATATATATATATATACATGTATATATAATATAAACTATATCAAGATATCTGCTTGATTTTTTGTTTATTTTTATTTAGAGTGCTTGTTGTAATGGATAAAAAAAATTTCGCGTACATTGCCGAAACAAAAATCGTATTGAAAATTTTAACACCTAATGAATATGTGTAATCCGGTAGTAGTATTTCTTGACTTCTCACATGTTAATTACCTAGACGTAGAGAAAACAACGTTAAAGTTATATTAATATACATGGTGTTTTCAGTTTATTCACGTAATAATCACTTCAGAAAAAATTGTACTAGTTTAAATACTCTTATGGATTTGGATTTTAATTATCTTCCAGTGATATATTTCGAATTAAAAGTGAGCTGGTTAAGATAAAGTGTAAATAAGTATTACTAAAAGCCAAACGCACGTATTGCCACTAAAAACCAAAGAAGAATAATATATAACTTTCCTTTCTTAAGTGCAAATTAAAACACAAACAATATGGTAATGATATAACTACCCAGGTTTCACCATTATATTATGTCAGTAATTACAGAAACCAAAAATCTGATTACGATTCTGGTACCGTTAATTCTGTTTGATTTAAAATGTTTACGTTGAATGTTGTGTAGTATTTGAAATTTGTTTAATATATAACGATATATTTCATACGAATATCTTACGTCACTACTTAACGTAATAATAGTCTCGTGGTGTTCAATAGAAGGAATATTGTTTAATTTTTAGCGCATTTAATGAAATTTCATTACAATTAAAACTTATATATGAGTGTGCTCGTACTTAGTAGTCTGCATTTACGATAAGAATAAAAAAGACTAAGTTAAAAAAGTCAACTTAGTCTTTTATTCTTATCACAAATGCAGAAGTGTGACTGCCTAAAATTATGAGTTAACAAGTAGGTGTCTAATCGATTTAATTCCAGACTTTATTATACGATAATGGTACTGCCGGACATCTTGATTCTGATATAATAACTAAACGATGAACATTGTCTGTCAGCGAAAAATACGATAAAACTGAATCATCCAAACTATGATTACAGTTTTGTTTCGCAAAAGAGATCCAAGGAGAGTGTGTAACAAGAATAATATTTTGTCTCTCACTTTAGTATATATTTGCTCTTTTCTCCGTTTCTTTTTTCGAGACAATTCTCTAGCAGACAACAGTCGATAGGAATTATTTAGATTTGTTGCGAGAAAGTTGTAGTAAGTCAGACAAACAGAAGTAAAGTCATTATAATATGTTAACTTAGCGATATATTCCTAGTATTATTTTTCTTTCCGAAAGAATAAATTGAACGAAAAAGGCCCAGTGTGGCTTTGTCGTGAACCTATTTACGTGCATGCGTTTGAATTAAAAGCATTGTGAAGTGTGGCGGAGCGATGCGCTTTAGGTGTTTAAAGAAATGTTTGCTGTTTCATGATATCCTTTTATTCCACACCACGTCTAATACACACAAACAAACAACATCTTCACGCGTACACGTAATCACCACACCACGAGAGCGGGGTGGCGGGATTTTTGTTCAAACCAGTCATGCTCTCCTTTTATTGTTCTCGTGTAGCTATAGTGAGTGAGTATTCCGTTAATGTTCGTTAGTCGTTGTTTTTGAGTGGGTATTATAGTTTATATATCTTTTACATTTATTGTTTACATAAATTTAAAAACAAATTAATCGTGCTTTTTATTTAATCGCCAATAAGTTACATTAGCTATTAAATAAAAAGCACGATATATTTAAAGTGAAATTAATTGTACTTCATTTTTCAATATAATCATGCATATCTTTGAAACAACGTGTAATTAGTTCATTGTTTCGGCGTTTGTTAAAGTTTGTAAACACGAGGTATTCGATATCTAATATGTACTTAAAAAACACCCGTCATCACTTCTTTTCATGATTATTTCGTTTACCGCAATGAATTCGTCTAATTCACCTACTCCTCCCACGTTTTTATTTTGCCTTTGTATTTTTAGATATGGAATTCCGGCTACAATTTTGTATCTCTTGTCCGAGCATCACCGTTTCGCATTTCCCACGATTCTATAGAATATTCTTAAAACGTATGTTATTATTCTCCCATCAAACCAGCAACATTTTTTTTATCAAAAGGGAAATCGTATTCAGTTTATTTTTTTATAAAATCTACATGATCTTGGTAATTGGACATTCAAAATTATTACTATTATTTTCTAAAATTTCACCGAGAACTTGTTCAAGTCAGCAAACATTCTTAATAGTGTAAGGCGCCTTGCAAATAATATCATACAGTATACGTATTGACGAAAAATAATATTATTTTGCTATCCAATAATACCATTGGGTCGACCAAGTACACTAAAGTTAGGGTAACTCCCAAAAGGAGCAATAGTTTTTAATCAATGATAAACTTTAAAAATACTAACAGTATTGCCGAAGTCATTCATAACAATAACAAAAAATATGAAGAAAATGTTAACCTGATTTTAATTTTTTTGATAATTTTAGTAGTATATTCAAAGCATTACTAACGATAAAAGAAAGCTCGCATGTTTGTTTCAAGTTTCCTGAGTACAACACACATTCTAAGAAATAAATAACGTATGCGTAAAAATATACTTTTCAAGCAACTAATCATAGTAATCGTAATATCATAATGATGTTAATTGATATAACAAATACAAATTAAATATAATTTTAATTATACCTCAATTTTGGTTTTCAAAATTTTGAACAACATGAGTACTTAATGATTTCTTAGTATCTGATTCGATTTTTCATTACGGAAGAAAAACCTACAGAAAAGAAAGAAAAATCGATTGCGCTTCTGAGTATGAAAAAATGTAGCATCTTCTTAAGAAGATGTTCGTCTGTTCCTAAAAAAGAGTATCACTCATAATTAAAAAGTAGAGTGCAATTATCATCTGTTGAGAAAATCCTGTTCAAAAATCGAAGAGTCAAAAATTAACAGAAAAAAGTATATTTTTACAAACGGCGTGAACCATATATTTGGAAAATTTTAATATTGTGTATAATATTTTTGTAAAGGTGTGGGATCTTTACAAAAATATTATTCCAGAAATAAACAAATTAAACAAATATAGATCCAGAACTCAAATATGGTTAGCTGTGTGTAGATATTCGAAAATATCTCTCCGCATTGATGAGTATTGTTGATATTCTCATATGAGATGAAATAAATAATAGTGCTGAGCACTTTCACTTAATTATTACAAAATTCATTGGAGAAAAGCGTGTAAACTAACATCACGAAGATCGTATCAAATAAGATTCTATAGCGCACTAATATCTGGGAACAATGAAGAATAAATATGGGACCAATTGCAAAAATAATTGTCAATCCTGTTCCCGGACAGATTTGCAACAACACATGGAATCAATTGAAGCATAAAAACGTATAAATATCTAAATATGAAGAAGATGTGAACCCAATAAACACTAATGTGTGCAGGAGATAGAAGAAGATAGTTATGATAAAAATAAAAAAGTCTTTCTGGCCTTCTTGACAATAATAGAAGTTCAGACGGAGGGAATGGAAAGGGATACACGAGCGACAATAATTTATGGCAAAGTGAAAAGCGAAAAAGACTGTTTTTAAATTTTGGTAAAAATTCTTAAATTTACCAAAGCACGTTATGTTTATCAATTGTACAAAATTTGGTTTATTCTGATTTCAAAATCAAGTACAGTATAAAAAGCAACATGAAGCAGGGGGCACTCTTAAATTTTCAAGAACAACTGACCTTGATGTATTTGCATGTGAAATATATAAAAATGGTAATAACTATTGTTTAGGTACAAGTCCTGATGAGCTTATTGGAGATGACTCTCTAAACTCTCTAACAGAAATAAAATGCCAATGTTTGTTAGCCAACATGACACCTTGTAAGGTCATACAGAATAAAAAATCAAGTTTTGTCAGCTACGTGGAAGACAATTGATGCTTAAACGAAACCATGCTTATTACCATTAAGTACAAGGTCTGCTTTATGTGACTGGCAGACAATTTTGTTATATTATTTTATAAACACCACATAGTATGGTGTATGAAAAAATTAAGCGCGATGAGCAATTCTTGAAACTCAGAAAATGCAACTAAAATTGAAGTTAATTTGCTATCGATGTTTGCTACCAGAATTGATTAACTCGATATTTCCCAGGAATAAAACAATGAGAAAAATATTTTTTTCATAGTCACAAAAAATATTTTGTAATTTTCATTATTTAATAATAAAAAAATAAAATAGCGTCTCGCCTATTATTACTACTATTTAAAAGCATCGCTATAAAGCATTCTTGTTTATTATAAAAATATCTGTTTGATAAACATTTTTGATCGTTATAGACATTTACTTCCTTTCCAGTGAAGGTTATATCGTCAATATGTTTTAAGAAGTGTAGTAGGAAAGTCCCTACCTTCCCCTTTCCCAACCCAAATCATGCGAAAGGAAGGAATGCGGATCCTAGTGCTAATTGCGTATATTTATTTGCAAAATTAACGTTTAAGACGCCAACGTTTTTCCTCGCTAAATCCTCACCGAATTTAATAATGTTAATTTTATTCGTTTCTTCAGTTATTAGTCTTATTTCGTCACTTATAGTCTTATTAGTCGTTTATGGTCCTATTTTTTGTAATTGGGATTGAGAAAGAAAGTAAAGAAGGAAGTAATTATTCTGTTGTATCGGTAATATTATTTATCGATGATAGATCTGAGATACCAAAAAAAGCTTACAAATGAAATACGTAATCGCTTGCATGGGTTTGGCTGCCCCTTGATATACATACTCGAGCCATCATTGACAGGCTCAGACGTCCCTCAGACTCAGACCCTTGCATTCCGATATCATTCTTCTCAATCAAATGAGTCTCGTGGATATCATTTGACTGTAATTGACAAGTTTTTTTCTGAGCCTATACGATTTTTATATTTCTACGTGACATTGAGACGAGTATAGGCCAATATTACATTGACCTTTATTTTCAACTGAAACCCCATACAATTTCACAATAACCTCTTTGTACTAATATTTGGTAATCAAAAGATCTTGATGAGAGCTGTCGATTGAGACTTTAATGGGAATCTGCTCCCCCGAATGAAAAATTTATTCAGACGCACAAAAATAAATCTAACACTATGACGCCCATCCTCTTCCCAACTCGCGATACTTAGTGTCCGCACTTTGCGTAACAATTTCTTTATTAACTATCCTATTACTAACTATCAACATGTAGATGACAGATTCTTTGTAATGCAGCTCCGAATGAAGTAAATTTAAAAATTAAGCAG
This sequence comes from Druceiella hillmani, assembly GCA_039881145.1. NCBI lineage: Eukaryota > Metazoa > Arthropoda > Insecta > Lepidoptera > Hepialidae > Druceiella > Druceiella hillmani. The sequence goes on along the minus strand of JAYKKI010000012.1, from coordinate 37,829,918 downwards.
AGCTCAGAAATTATATGACAAGGGCGACAGGCGCGTTTATGATTTCCAGTGTGCTAACATATCAAACAATAAGTATTAATATATAAAAATCATAATGTGTTCATTATATAAAAATCAAAATGTGTTCATTTCTCCGATTAATTATTTTCAGTTATTCTCTTAATCTATTAACTTTCAATTTTACTTAAAAAATATTAAGTAATTTTTCAATATGAGCTTTTCACGGAAAAAGAAAAAAAACTGGAAAATAATTTTCATGGATTAAAAAAAATATTAAAAAATTTTGAATATTAAAAATAATATCAATATTTTTAAAGTTTTTTTTTCACTCCATGAAAATTAGGTCTGGAACTCAAAAATGACGTTTTAATACCATAACAAAACATTGAAAACATGCGATCGTTAGCGCCATTGTACAGCACTGTCGTCATTATGCTTCCGTTTTCGCCATTTTGCTCCCGTAGTTTGAGCATAAGCAGTACTAGCGGAAATAAAATAATTTAATTATATTCAGTGATACGACTCCGATACCTAGAGTTTATAATAAAACAAAATTAATATGTTATCAATTATTTATTGGTATAAGATAAAGGCAGAAAAGAACCATAGGCTGTTTACAAAATAATCCATTTATTGTTTTTGGTACAATGGCTGAGCAGGCCTAAATTTAATCTTTTAACGCTTTCGATTGAATTGAGTGTTCCATTATGTTTCCGCTTGATAAGTGTCATTTATAATTTACATATGATGAAATATGAAATATAATTTAAAGAATATGTTGATCAGTGATATCAGACAGTGTACAATTTAAAAAAAATAGGAGAATGGTAATGTAGATCACTAAAAAACTTAAACGTTACTCTAAACGATATTAAGTGGCGCTAAATCTATATGACAGGAATGTATATTTACAAATATTTCAAAAATTCGGCAAGTTAGTAATGAAATATTTATTGTACGTAATTACAATAGTTGAATCTTTCAAATGACATGTTTGAATCATGGAAAATATTGTACAGACACAAATAAAACAATATATTGTTCTACGACAGTGTAAAAATAACAAATTAAATACTAAAATCGAGCATTCGATATTTCAAACTGAAAAATTTGAGATGTCTTTATATATAATTACCTTAACTTTAATATTTCAAATGACATAGGTAACTTTCACTCGTTGATAATTAATTTTATTTATATCCAAGACTCCTTACAAGACGAATATTTCTCTTTCTTGATTAAACGAATCATAAAGTTATTAATATTTTTTTATTTGTTTCTATTTTTACATAGTAATAAATCAATAACGATCAAAAAACCATAAACGAATTAAATGTGGTTAGAGTCCGCATTACGAGAGTTACATATATAAGTGTGTGTATATATATATATATATATATATATATATATATATATATATATATATATATATATATATATATGTATATATATATATATATATATATATATATATATATATATATATATATATATGTATATAATTTACATAGGTAGATATAATTGTTTAAATATTTAAGATTCACCGATGTTATTTTCCCTGCACTTCGTATTCGCAGACAGAAACTTGATTGCTTATATTTCTTTAATGTATTAATGCAAGTTAATTAAAATAATTTTGTTATTTTGTTAAACAAGTAAAAAATTAGTCGAAGGAAAATATATTAAACATCAATTTGCCTTATATTTCACATATTTAACTCCGTATAAAAAAAAATACCTAAGTATTTTTTCGATTGAATTTTAAATAAATATTCAACGATACTCCCACTCTGTGGAGATTGGAAGAAAAAAAGATATCAGCGAATTCGTTTAACCTCCTTATGTCTTAAATTGATTTCATTATATTTGATTTAAACTACGATGTTGTGACACGAACGAAGGACGTGATAAAATAATACGGGTTTTGTTTTTGCCACTAGACTAATTCAGAGAAAAGAATATAAAATGCATCGTACGATAAACTGACTGTACTGGCTGGCGTCTTTCAAAAGTACCGTCCCGTATACAAATTTTAATCTATTTTTATTTAATAGATTCCACAAATTTCCTTCCATCCCTCAAATTACAATAGAACGATATGTTTCGTATCCGGAATACACAAACAGAATAAAATTTATTTTAAAAAAAACAAAATTTTTCTGTCAATAGGTTCGGCGTAGCACATAAATTATGCAGCTACAGCGGAAATGAAAAAATAACAATTTCAAATTCCACTTTAGCGCACACTTCACATCGCTCACTCGCGCGCCCTCTATGTGACGGGAATAAATTAATGTGAAAACATTTTCCTAATAATATAAGGGTGGACTTATAGGACGAATATGATACAAATTTAAAAAAAGGAATATGACAAAATGTTAAATGTATTGCGATTACTGTGCACCCAAAGTGTTTGTTGATCTTTTGATAATATGCCACTATAAAAGGTCACTATTCCTCACGAAAATTGTCTTTTCAAGACGTAATTATTTCGGTCGATTAATTAGACTATGAAGAATTAGTCTAAGGGATTTACTTTTTAAAAATAATCTATTTGGGACTTACCTATTTCATTAATTTTGCGGAGTTAAATTCTTGCATATATAATGTTTCTGACTATCATGAGTAGTTCTTAATGTATACAATTAGTAAGAAATAATTTTTTTCTGGAATAGGAAGATTTTATGACAATAAATTATGTTATTTATTATTATAATGTACCGATAAACCTAAATAAATAATTGACTATATTACAAATTTTGCAATACTTCCTTCGAATTCATTCGGGAGCTTCTTCTTAATAATTTTTGCTTATGTTCGGAATCGCACCTCCCGCATCGACGTACAGAACCTCTTCACCTGTCGTTCAAGAAAATCCAAAATATTTTCCGGCAAATAATCCAAGTGGAACAGAAAGTAAACTGTCGAATTCATATCACAATTTTCTAAAAAGATCTGACAGAGTTTTCATTATTTGGAGGTAATCGAGATTTTTATTATTGTTAAGAAAATTTTAACTACATTTCCGCATAAAATCAAAGTTTCACTTTTCCTACGTTCATTGTATCTTCGAAGTCCTTATGTTTCATAAATACTCGAATATCTGTATCTACAAAAATTCCTAACTTCAATTTAACCTCTCAGAATAATTACAGCGTTCGGCAGAGATACTTAAGACACTCTCCTTGCTTTAGTAGCGTCTTCACAAATTGCCTCATCGACCGTAACTTATTGTGCAAGAAAGAGCACTTTTTTGGATCAACTAATTTTTCTCTACATAAACATACTATTTATTACTGATTTGAAACATTATCTCGAAATCCAACTTTTTCTTGTCTACTTCCACTCTTTATTTTGGCTATTTCGTTTATTGAATATATTTGGAGTGAATTTTGTAGTTGGGAAATTCATTATTCACAATTAAATGAAACTACGTGATTTAGTATTATTTCTACTTCCTTCTTTACCACGACCTAGGTTTCGTTGTATTGCAAATTCTCAGGTGGGCTATTAGCAAAGACTACAAAAAGCACAAAAAGCATGGAAATTTGGTGTAATTTACTTTCAGTTCAAGTAAATTTTTTAAACTTAAAGCTTTAAAAGGAAATTATTTTATCACAGAAAAGAACTGATGTCAATTTCGTCACGTTCAATTATTGAATGTTATTTCTAACTTTTAATATATTCTGATAATTAGCCTCAAATTAATTAGTGATTGTGAGAATTACCAGCTTAATTAATTAATGGTTATTAGTAGCAATATTCATTAGGATATGAAAAATAGGTGATTGATTTTTTTTAATTTTCTCTATATTTTTCCTCTATATGTTATTTTCAAGTCTATAAAGAATCATCGTTTAACTTCAAACAATTTTACCTATACCAACATAATTGGACAATGATCTTAAAAAGAAAACAACAGAAGACCAAAAAAGTAAATTGAAAAATTCTTGAGACTTATTTATATAAAATGTTATTGTATTTTGTGTCTTTTTATTGTACTTTGTCTCGGTTTTATATACGTATTTGTATTTTCATAAAAATCTACCTATAATTGAGAAAAAACGTCCAAACACAATTTCTGTAATATTAGCTTCTCACAAAGTTAATTTTACCCATCAAAATTTTAAAGCAATTCATTCCCTGTTTATAAAGTTATTAAATAAAGAACATACGCTCTAAGTGCAACTTTAGTACCAACTTTAAAAATGAAAACCTGGCACCGATTTTTAATCAATTTCTGTCGTCAGTGGGAGTAAGTGTGCTGAAAATTTTATAGATGCCTGTCTGTACTTTCGTCAAATACAATGTGCCAACTTAAGTGTCCTATATAATTTTTTTCAATACTAAATTATTTAGACGTTTATACGTAAATATTTAAAAAAATATTCTTTTTTAGCCACGAGCTTGCCATTTTCTTCGCGTTGCTAAACTATTTTTAATTTGTAGACATTTTAATTTAATACTGATACATACTAATATGCGTCTGTTGTCGTAATGAATTAAATGTACATCTCAATAATATAAAATATTTTACCATAAAACGTTTAAAGTTTTATTCCATAAAAAATAAAGTAGCAAATATTATAAATTTACAACTGAAATGTGGTGCAATTCTGAATGAAGTTTCCCGTTAAGTGACTGAATGAAATACAGCAGTACTTTTAGAAATGTTAATTATATTTTATGTGAATCACGCAGTAGGAATGATTTACTTGTTACACGAAAGGTATAAACCAAACAATATTTTTACTTTAAACAATTTTGAAATTATTTTTATTTTAAATTTGCATGAAAATCGATTTTATTCTAATCAGAATCCACAATGTTTGGCCATTGAGATATTTACGTTAAGACTCGTTCGACTTTTGCATTAAATGATAAAATCGTTCTTTATTTTAACATGGTATATTACATATATTATACATGGTATATTACATACATATACATATATTTATTTTTTATTATCCTCATTACTACGTATATCGTGTCTAATAAACAATATGAATTTTGTATGAATGTCACGAAAAATGGTACACCACATGAATCTAGTTTATTTTTATAAGCAAAGACTACATATTCCGCAGATATATAAAAAAACACGATTTTAAGTGAAGTATCTGGAGATATAAAACTCTGAAATGTTCAAAATCAGTAATGCTACTGAAAAATTGAAGTTTATCTAGATATCAAATCTGATTAGAATGTCAAATATTTTAACGTTTATGCTCATAAGAAAATACTTAAAGACTAAAAAATAAAGACATTTTGCAGAACATCAGATTACGAGGCTAATATAAGATTAAGCCAATATAACTCTACATCAGGCATACGGCAGTTTAGAACTTATTATTAATAAGTACATTTGTACTTATAATAAATACATTTGTACTTATTAATAACTATATTTGTATATTTTGTCAAACTCTTAAAAAGACAAATATATTTGTAGCTGTTAGGTCATGTTTTGTCCATTACCAAACCTCGCAAACCGCTATCTCAATAAGAAAGACGTTGATAAATTATTGGAAGGAGGCAGAAGGATCGCGGCTGTGAAGTGTTGGTTTATTTTGTTTTTTCTTCTCCTTTCAATGGAAGAAAAATAAACGCGGAAACAACATATTTCGTTTATGCTCCAGTTGACTTTTTGTTTTGTTATATATATATATATATATATATATATATATATATATATATATATATATATATATTGTTGTGAGTATTATCGAATAGTTCGTATGTCGCATAATAGTATATTGTGTTGATGTTTGTGTAATGTGTATCTCGTGGGAGACTATTCAATATGTGTTTCATGTTACAAAAAGTTACAAAGAATGTAATATTGAGGAACTCCAGGAAAATCTACATCCATCTATTTTCAGCCTTGAAGTAAACTTTAGGCCGTAACAAAATTTATTTATAAATAAATTTTGTTAATAAATTCAACATTGTGCGATTTCAAAGATATTCATTTTAGGAAGTGATGTTTTGCAAAGACTTGCATACTTAATAAATATATTGAGGATTAATTTTTTCTTGTGTTTTTAGAGGAATCTAAAACAATAATTTTCTATATCAGTCAACTAACATATATTTCGTTAATTGACTATTAACCTGTACAATCTTTCTTAAATCTAAGCGCGCTATAGCACACAAACAAATTCTGGACAGTCATGCGCTAACTCGAAACCGATTGTATATCCCAATTAAAATTTCAAGAATGGTTAAACTATGCCACAAATGGCCACAAAATTAGTGATTTTTGTCTTGACATCCTGACCTATTATCTGAACCGCTGGTTTACTTCCAGTCGACAAAGAAACTTGACACCAGTTAGAGTTTTACACATATATGAATGAATTTAAAAATTGGTCAAGAGTCAAATATATTCTTTGACGACGGGATATTGCAGCTGTTGTTGAATACTGTGTTTGAAAGATACTTGTTCAAAGATAAAATATAAATAATTTTGAGTTTATGTAATTATATCACGCTTATGCCAGATTATGCTTATTTCTATTTAAAACAAAACATAATTTTTTCTGAAAATAGTTTTGCGTTATGAAACAAATATAACATTTAACTAAAGAAGTGGTTAAAGCAAAACTTGGAAAAAAGCGTCGAAAAATACATATTTCACCAAATTACCTAGTGAAATCTGTGTAAAATTATAACAAGTGTATGTTGTTGAATGAGCGTCTAAGGAAAACAACAGGAACCTTCTAAAATGTATAATTATTTATGACATGAAAATTATATATAATAACATGATATTTAAAATGTTAACAATATCAAGAAAATAACAAGACACAAATTTTTTGTACTGAAATAAGTAAAAATATTTTATTATTTTTTTCATATCGCAATTTTTTAACTTATTACAGTGTTTAATATTACAGTTTGTTTCACGTTGTAGACTCAAAAACAGCACGAATTACATGTAAGTGACATGAACTTAAGTGTATATAGAAATTTCCTCATGAACGTTTAATGACGAGCAATTTCCACTCACTGCTTGAGGTTCTGCTAGAAATCTACCGCTTTTTTTTTAAATATTAAAAATATAATTAATTGTTATTAAACTGATCCAGAATGACGCAATTATACGTATACAAAAATTTATGCTTAGCCTGTATTAAATAAAAGTTCTTCGTCCATACTACCCAGCCTATTGCACATGTATGTGTGCTCGTGCCAATAGCAGTAAATACATATTAACACAACCTCTACTTCTCTACTCATGGCACTAAATCGTTTCTACCTGGATTTTGGTGGTAGACACTTACGTGAACTATATTCAAGAAATGTATTGCGAAACACAACTACTACCCAGGAGTAAAACAAAATATTTGTCAAAATATATTTCCATTCCCCTTGCCAAAATTTTTTTAAATGCTAGTAATATCTAGTAATATTTTTGCCAAAGAAAAATCCTAAATCTCTCCCGTTCGAAAGGTTAAAACATTTTTGAATAAATTGTTGTGTAAACATTCCCTTATTATGAGCATTTATACCAAAAGAAAACTGAATAAGGGAATGGTTTCCAAAAATAGTAATTTCTATCAAAATATTCCAAATTATAATTTAAGCATGGTAAATACTAGGAGTATAAGTAAAACTGTATAAAAATATTTCTGTTATACTAATCTCAAAACAAACAAAAATATTCTTGATCCCTCGAGTTTTAAAACTTTTACCAGATTTCAGAATCCAATAAGACGGATCAAACATGGCCGTCCAAGATTGACACGTAATTTGGGCGAGAAAAAACTGATCATCAGTTTTTTCTCGCCCAAAAAAGGAGTTTTAAACTTTAGTTATCTTTAAATGAAATCGAAATATATTTTAAATGATTAATTACAGAAAGACTACGAAATATTTTTATAATGCAACATAACTCACCAGTGAAAAATTCATCGTAATTACTTTAGTTTTTCTTGCATGATGCGCGAACAAATAAATAGACAGAAAGATAAACAGACAAATAGATAAACATTTTAGAAACAATATTTCAGAGTTTTGGTACTTTTCTTAATATCAAAGATATTAATATTTTTGTTAAAATCTTTGAAATACAGACAGGCAAATTGCATAATGCAATTTTAATACATATACCTCCATCTATTTTAATACATATACCTCCATCATCGACACACTTAGATACGCTGTACATTTGTGTAATTCCTGCCTTTGTGTTGTTTTAATAATGCAATTTAATTAATTTTTAAAGTGTTAAATTCATGTATTACTTTCTAATTTATTGAAATAAAAACTAAATTATACTTCGAGTCAATACCTATGTTTATCAAAAAACTTCGTCTAAATTGATACAGTGTTTTTTGTGATACATGTTCAAACACACAGGTGAAAAATAAACTTATAGACAAATTAATAAAGATAAAAATTCCAAAAACAATATTCTTGTGTTCTATTACTATTATTGCAGGTCCCTAACTCATTTTTTCGTAAATATTTTGTATGTACACACTGGCTAATTCCACAGTTTTATTACCAATAAATATTACATTTTCTCTGAAATCTCATCAAAATTCTCTTAGTTTGTCATGAAAGTTCTAAATATGTTTAATTTCACAGTATATTTGACAATGTAATCCAAAACTTTTCTGTTGATTGATAAAAGCTAAATAGCCAGAAAGAAGTAACACGGGAAGGACATCTTCATTTTTTGTATTAACCACGATCTGAGCTGGGTACCATTATTTGACATACACAAGAAATGTAATGATTAATTATATAATTAGGAGTATAGCATCCAATAGTTCCTAAGAAGAGAGAAAGGTACCGACTTTTTTTTCATGTAATTTCTATTGATAATTACTTGTTTCTTGTTACATATTAATGTTTAAGAACACAAAATATTATATGTATATATATATATATAGATAGATATGTATATATATATATATATATATATATATATATATATATATATATATATATATATATATATATTGGAATAGTATTAAATCACATAATTTTAAAGAACAATAAATTTGCTAACAGGAAAATATGCCGCTTAATATTCCTTTCTCCCTTAATTATCTAGAATCATAAATATTATAAAATAATCCCGGAACATTGACCTATGAATATCTCTGCTTCTAACATTCAATGATTTTCAATAATTTATAGGAATCCGTCATGAAGGATACAAAGAAATAATTTTAAAAAGAAAATTCATAAATTTCTACACGAAATATGTAGAAAAACGTTATGGAATTATTAAAGATGACAAAATTTATTTCGATTTTCCTTGAGCAGTAGCATCTTTTCCCTTTAAGGAGCATGACTTGTTCACATTTATGTGTTTGGTAAGTACATATTACAATATATATTATTTTGTCAATAAAATGAAATTATTTTATTTTCTATATTCGTTTCGCTTCATAGGTCGTTAAAAATAACATGATGGCTATTATACATGAATCAAATCTGAGTATATATTCGACAGTTGTTTGTTTTCCAGGTACGATAGGTATAATTTATTGATTATGTTTTAATAAACGTAAATGTGAAAATAAATGGTTATATGATTAAAAAAATTAAATTTCTTTCTAATTAAAAATACTTAACAAAATATAATCAAAGGAAGCTTAACAATGTGAGATAAGTATCAACTGCATATTTTTTAAATAGGTATCTTGAACGGTAACATTTGTTGTAAAATATCGAAAGGACTTGAATTGTATGCCTATAGTTAACAAAAGTAACTTTCACTTAATAAATATTTAATTTCAAACCATTTATAAGCTTGTTAATACTAATTCCCGATATATCTGATAACGAGTAAGAGAAATAGTTTATGTTAGTGAACGTCTAAATTTTTTATTTGTCGATTAGCATGTAAGGTTCCAGCAGCTTTAGTTGAAAATGTTGAATAATTTGCCTATCATTATAGAATAAAAACATCAAGATATCAACTATTCACTTGTATCCCTAATACGTTACTTTTGACAATGCTAACCATTATCTAAAGACGAATTTGAATACCGACGTCTAAAGACTAATTGGTATATGCCCACTTTTTATAGTAGAAACCAGAGATATTTTGATTTATGTTAAAATATATAATTAAATTAGTAACATCAGATAAACAATGTAGCGACATATATGACGTATGTGATTGTGATTATAACTATTGTCTCTGATATGTCAACCTTTTGTACATCACTATTATTAAGAAATAAAGTCTGTCAGCCAGTGATTATCTAATTGAGTACACGTCGTTTTAATTTATAATAGGTTATGGACCCAATATCGCCCTTAGGAGAAAGTAAAAAGTATATTTATCAGTTAGTTAGCATAGGCATTCTGAAAATCAGTGTTAAAATTAAATCAGTAAAAAATTATTTCGTGATTCGTGAAGTAGCACGTGTTGTTACCATAATGGAGTCTAATTCTTTTCTCACTAACGTATCAAAGCTCAAAGACCGAGAAAACTATCACGAGTGGGTCTTTGCATTGGAAAACTTGCTGATATTGGAAGGCGTGGCGAATACCATCAAAGCGGAGCCTACTAAAGAAACAGCCGAAAATGATGCGAAAGCTAAAGCAAAATTTATCCTGACTATAGATCCCTCGCTGTATGTTCACGTAAAAGAAGCTAAATCATCAAAAAGCTTATGGACAAAACTAAAAATTATGTTCGATGATTCTGGATTCTCTCGAAGAATATTGTTGCTGCGCAATTTAATTTCGATCCGTCTTGACGATTGTGAAGAGGGCAGCACAGTCGACAGAAAAACTCTAAAGTTGGAAGCTCTGGAAAGAATGACAGCAAAAATCATCATGGCGGCGGTGTTTTGTCTATGAACATGAATGTCAACAAAACGGACAAGGCGAATATAAAATGTTATCGTTGTAAACAATTTGGACACTACAAAAACCAGTATAACCAGTCAATTAATTATTCCGAGAAAACAAAAAAAACACATGCTTTCTCAGCTGTTTTTCTAAGTGGTAAATACGGAATGAACATGAGTGGTATTTAGACAGTGGAGCGAGTGCTCATATGACACATAATGAAAACATGTTGCAAAACAGAATGTTTACATCCAGCATTAAGGAGATTATAGCTGCTAATAGGAGTGCTACACCAGTTTTGTGCTCGGCTGATGTAGACATTGTAACAGTGACTCCAAACTGTAAATACGAGATTACACTGAAAGATGTGTTATGTGTTCCTGACCTTACTACGAGTTTGATATCCATTAGTCAAATGATTAAAATTGGTAATAGAGTAGAATTCAAGAAGAGGTGTGATGTTTACAACAAAAACAAAGAATTGGTTGCAGTGGCGAATGAGATTGATGGTGTTTACAAGTTGTCTTTAGAATATAAGCACTGTCTGTTTACATCTTCTGCGACAGTAAGCGGTGCAGTATGGCACAGAAGAATGGGTTATCTAAATATTAATGACTTAAATGTAATGAAAGAAGGTGCAGTATCGGGATTATTATACGCTGACAAGCCTGTAATTAACAAAAGTTCGTGCACAGTGTGTTGCGAAGGAAAACAAAGTCGCTTACCTTTTGATCATACTGGAACACGGAGTGGCAGAGTACTGGATATGGTACATGCAGATGTATGCGGACCGATGGAGACGGCTTCGATAGGCGGAGCAAGGTAAATACCTTATATTATCGATGATTATTCTCGAATGGTTTTTGTTTGTTTCCTCAAAGCCAAAAGTGAAGTTTACAAATACTCCAAGGAATTTAAAGCGATGGTTGAGAATCAACAAAGCAATAAAATCAATATGTTTAGAACAGACAATGGCTTAGAGTTTTGCAGCAGAGAATTTGAGAATTTTTTAAAAGATGCTGGAATAATTCACCAAAAAACAAATCCCTATACTCCTGAGCAGAACGGGTTAAGTGAGCGAATTAATAGAACCTTAGTTGAGCGAGCTCGTTGTTTGTTATTTGATGCTAATCTAGAGAAAAGGTTTTGGGCAGAGGCGATTAATTCTGCTGTTTATCTCAGCAATAGATAGGTTGCATCAAGATTAAATAACAAAACACCCTTTGAGCTCTGGTTCAATTCAAAACCAGATTTAAGTCATATCCGAATATTTGGTAGTGAGGTTATGGTCCATGTACCAAAGGAAAAAAGATTGAAATGGGATACCAAGTCACAAAAACACATCCTAGTTAGTTTCTCTGAAAATGTCAAGGGATACAGAGTTCATGATCCCATCAAAAGATGTTTGATTACAAGTAGAGATGTGATCATTCATGAAAGTACTGACAAAAATTATTCACCTGACAATGTATCAGTTTCAGTTGAGGATACTTGTGAAGAAAAAGAATCAGATCATGAAATGAGGCAGGAAGTAGCAATGTTAGAGAACGAAACTACTCCCTCAGTCCAGGATATCTCTAATTGTAAATACGAGAAATGTAAATATGTAAATATAAGAAGAGTCAGATCCAGCAGAAACAATAACTAACCGTATCAAAAAGACACCTGACCGTCATGGTTTTACTAATCTATGCATATCATCAAGCACAGAATGTGTCAGTGATTCCATAAATGTTGAAGAAGCATTGAATAGCTTGGACAAAGAAAAATGGATTCAGGCAATGCGAGAATAACTGCAAGCGTTAGAGGGCAATCAGGCGTGGGTACCTGTTGACGAGTTGCCTTCTGATAAAACTTTAGAGAAGTGTAAATGGGTATTTAAAAGAAAAGTGAACAGTGATAAAAGTGTGCGGTATAGAGCGGGTTTAATGGTTAAAGGTTATATGCAACGGCCAGGTGTGGACTATGATGACATTTTTTCACCAGTGGTTAGGGATTCAATACTTAGATTCTTATTTGCTCTAGCAGTGCAGTTAAACTTAGACATTACTCATCTAAACGGTAAAACAGCTTTTTAAATGGTTATCTTAAAGAGGACATTTACATGGTGCAACCTAATATTTCTTGTGATAGAAATAAGAAAAAGATTATTGTAAAACTTAATAAAGCCATATATGGATTAAAGCAATCATCTAGATCTTGGTATGTTGAGCAATGTTTGTGTGAGTTAAATTTTAAGAAATGTAAATTGGAACAATGTGTATTTACAAAACTGAATAATGATGTTAAAATAGTTATTGCTTTAGATGTAGACGATTTCTTTGTTTTTTCAAACAGTATGAAGGAAACAGATAAATTATTTTCAGTATTGTGTTCAAAGTTTATAATTAAAAATTATGGACAAATTCAAAATTGTCTAGGAATGCGTGTTAAAATTGATAAAGAAAATAAGTTTATTACATTAGACCAAAAGTAATATGTAGAAGAATTGTTGAGTAAATTTAATAAGTTAGATTGTAAAGAATGTACTACTCCAATGGAATGTAAATTGAATATTAAAAAAAATGAAACTCGTAACCAACAGATTCCATATCAACACCTGATTGGAAGTCTCACATGAGACTTCCAATCAGTACATACTTATCAGTGCTAACATAAGTAAATACTATACCATAAGTACATACTTATCAGTGCTAACAAGGCCTGACATAGCATTTAGTGTCAGTTTTCTAAGTCAATTTAATAGATGTTATACTGATGTTCATTGGAATTATGCGAAAAGTGTTCTCAGATATCTAAAGAAAACAAAAAAAATTTGCTTAAAATATACTAAAGAAAAACCTGAACTCGTGGGATATGTTGATGCCGATTGGGCAAGCAATGTGGTAGATCGTAAATCTTACACAGGTTATTGTTTTTTAATGTCTGGCTCATTGATTTCCTGGGAGAGTAGGAAGCAGAGGACAGTGGCTTTATCCAGCATGGAGCCCGAATACATGTCAATAGCTGAAGCATGTAAAGAAGCTATGTATTTGAGAGCTTTACTATGTGAAATTACTACTGAACTATGTACTATACCAGTATTCAATGATAGTCAGAGTGCACAGAAGTTGGTGGCAAATTATGTTATAAATGGAAAAAGCAAACATATTGATATAAGATACCATTTTGTTAAAGTTTGTTTACTGCATGTAAACAATAAAATTATTAACTTAAAATATTTGCCAACAACAGCTATGCCTGCTGATGTGTTAACAAAGGGACTTAGTGCTAATAGGTATTACAAATGTGTTGAAAGAATGGGAGTTAATTTAGTAGATGGTAGAAATTAAGATATTCTGTTTTTTTTGTAAATTTTGGAAATTTAGTTTATTTGCTGTAGTTGGGGTGTTAAAATATATAATTAAATTAGTAACATCAAATAAACAATATAGCGACATCTATGACGTATGTGATTGTGATTATAACTATTGTCTCTGATATGTCAACCTTTTGTACATCACTATTATTAAGAAATAAAGTCTGTCAGCCATTGATTATCTAATTGAGTACATGTCGTTTTAATTTATAATAATTTATGTTTCTTATTCTCATTTTTCCATATAATTTCTTAACCCACAAATATAATTTCCAGTTTAGCAAACATTTAAAACGACATTCAGAGTTTTGTTACTTTTACTACTGGGTTTTAATTTGGATATCATATGTTGGTATCGATTTCAATTAACGTTTATTGTTTTTAAAAAAGGATTTTTTTTATAAAATTCATTTTTTAAAATAAAAAACTTTCACAGTCTTAAATTTTAATTTTAATTAAATAAATATAAAAATAAAGTATTCATAAACACGCTAAACGCGCAAATACTTCATCTTCAAATTATACAATATTTTCAAATCTGTGCGTACTTTCCACGTTTTGACATAATTATAGTAAGCAATTGAGAATATACTGACTGAAAGTTGTAATCCCCGGAAGGTTTTCCAATCAACATTCAAGATGCTACTTTTACCTAAGCCTACATAAGCGTTACTTACATATGGGACCTTCAACCAGGATTATATATTCTATCGAGACCGTTACATCTCCTAAGTTACATATTTAAGATTCGTATCACTTCCGTTATTGAAAAATTATTATGATCTAAAGAATTATGTCTTGTATATTATTAAAGTAAGATTTTTTTTAACTACATTAATGTTCACTTATAAAACTACGTTTCATTCTTAAAATTTTTAATTGTTTTTTTTTAATTTATTTTTTCAATATTTATCAAATAGCTGAGGTAAAATCTAGGATTTACCAGTGAAAATTGGTATAAGTACCAAGTAAATATTTATTTGGTAATGTTTCGGGGTTTTACTGTTAATAGTGGTTAATTTTAAAATTCACTAAATCCATTTTTAATTTAAAAATATGTGAATTTTATATTTGAAACCTTTTACCACTGACTATCAATGCTTCAAGTTCTACTCAGACTACTTAGTCCAAAAAAAATTGAATTGTAGAGGAATTCCATTGATATTAACTTTTTAATGACTTTCGATTATACTTACGACAATTTTTGTAATTTGCAGACTAGCCTCAATATAAACCAATTTTAAGCATTTCATTTGCAGTCATTGAAAAAGATGTAATTTTTACACAATTTTAAATGTTAATTCTAATAAAATAAATATAAAAATAAAGTGTTCATTAAAACAATAAACGCGCAAATACTCCATCTTCAAGTCATACAATATTTAAAAAATCTGTGTTTATTTTCCAAATTTTGATACAATTATAGTAAGTAACTGAGAATATACTAACTGAAAGTTGTAATGCTGTTATAATCCTTGGAGGATTTTCCGATCATTATTTATGGTTTCACACGAGCGTTTTTATGGAATATTATTCGTCAACACTTAAATATATTTTCTAGTTTGTTTGCAGGCGCAGGCGTAAAATATTGTAAATTTCCCGAAAAATTTGAATCATTGTTATAGTTTTCGGTAAACTTTGGGCTAACTCAAGTAACCCTATTTTTTCATAATTTTCGTTTTCAGAAAATACTCTTGTAGATATTTTAAATAGATACTTTATATGCCAAATTCAAATTTCTACGTCGAATGGTTTCTGAAAAAAAAAAGTTATGACTGACGAACAGTAACACACCTGACTGAACTTGTAAGGTTTCTGTATTTTTTGAGTTACGAAACCCTAAGAATTAATAGCAACGAATTATGAAAAGGAGAAAGTTGTACAGATATATTCATATTTCTATATCATCTATGTTTATAACAAACTGCAATAACTACCAAATTTAATATCCAAAAAATAACGATAATACATTTCAAGAAATTCATCTTCACTCATAACAAAAAAATCACACTATAGTTTCAATCGTGTTAAATATCTTGGGTAAATTGAATACTTGGTTTAATACCTGGTGAAAATTGAATAACATAGGAAATAATCGAATGCAATATCTTTCTTTCTAATTGTTTCCTTAAGACTAATGATTCACCAAAGGTTCTTAAATATATGTTTTTCCATTGCCAGGTTCTTGTATAAAACTTCATTTCCAGTAGTTCACACGATTAATACTTACTTGTACGTCGCTACAGCCCACGAAAGATCTGGGGCTTATCTGATACTTTTCGTCTACAATGCTACCAGCCTTCTCCAATTTTCATATTCAGATCTCGTAAATCTATTTTTATTCAACCAATACATTCTTGGCCGTATGCCTGGATGATTGTCTTTCGGTTATTCTAACCATATAATCATGCATTTCATTAGTAACAACGTGTAATGTTTGTGGAGCCATAAGTAACTTTATCCAGGATACTTTACCTTACTTATATTAGTGCAATTCCTGGCATCCGTCAGTCGGTCCCAGCATCTTATTTCTTTCAGCTTAAAACACTGTGAACAAACTTACATATAGTTGAATTACGTTCACTATCTGTTAAAGTAGAGAAAACAATGTATGAAGAAGTTGTTACGAATAAGTACGTCCAAAATGTGGTGTTCATTGATCTTGTAGGTGAATGTAAACAATTTAGCGAATGCTACGATATCCGCTAAAATATTTGTTTTTATCTTTAAATCCAATATAAACCTTTTAGCGGATACCACAGTATTCACTAAAAAAATGTTTTCATCTCCAAATCCAATATAAATCTTTTAGCGGATATCACAGTATTCGCCAAAAGATTTGTTTTCATCTTAAAACCTAATATAAATATTTTAGCGGATACCACAGAAATTTTTTTATTCGGCTTAGTCTTTGCCTAATTTTCATCACTTACTTAAAAAATCTTATAAAAACCAGTACGACTGCACTTAGTGAATACTTCAATGCAAAATTATTTCGGTCTATTTGAATTTTTAAATTAAAGAGATATAGGCAATAAATTATTTTTCTTAAGTGGATGAAATATATATTAGGCGAGTATTTACATAGGGGAAAATAAATATTAATATGAATACTTAAATGGAAGTACTACGCACCCCTAAATGTAGACTTTAATATACTTACCTTAGTGTGTACTGAACGCTCGTAGTGCGAGTTTAACTAGTAACTAAAAAAAGTTTGTTTTCACTTAACTAACTCATATATTACTCATGTGATTTCTTTAATATTAAGTAGTTCAACTCGAGAATTACAGACGTAATCATAAATTTACAAACTATTATTTTTATATAAATCTTAATGTTTCTTCAAGATGCACGCATACATTTATCGACACAATTGAAAAGTATAAAGAGTGAAAAGAAAATTAATATTATGTTGAAATTTCCCTTAATTAACTTAACTATGTGGAAATTTCCCGATGGTAATAGATCTAATTTCTTTAAAATGTAAATAAGAAACAAATTCGTTAAAAAATTAAAACAATAGTCAAATACGAGTCGAATTAATGTGAGAAATATTCCGAACCACAAATTTGTAAATTTGTGTTAATTACTTGTTGGCCATTATAATATAATACAAATTTCATCGTAATATTTTTTTCAGACTTTTTGTTGCTATTACTCTACAAAATGTAGATATGGTACAATTTTTTTGATATTCCCTTCAACCAAGATTTTATTATGATGAATACAACATTTTAGTTTATTCAAAAAACAGTTTACAAATGAAAAAACTCTAATACTCGTTGGCCTCCTTCATCCTTCTCCAAATGATCCCTAAAATCTAGAATTATAGTTCTTATTTTTATTTTCCTTATTTATAATAGTTTTCTATTTTAATCAAGTATTACCTTTCCATTTTGAAAAAAGCTACGATTGACGGAAATACGAATAAACAGACACCGGGTAGTTTCAATTTGTTAGTTTTTGGTACACAAAACTACAAAATCATTCGTTTATACCGGATATTATTATGGTGAGTGATCACAAGTAAATTCGTAAAGATTTTACAGATGAGATTAAAATTTTTACATTTGCTGACGTTAAAATCTTTTAAAATAAATTTACTTAATGGTTTCAACTATGGATTAATATTTATGTGAATATGTATATATATATATACATATATATATATATATATGTATATGTATATGTACATCTATATATATATATATATATATATAAGTGTGTGTGCACGATATCTGGAAATAAATTTAAGAAATATTTTACAACTTGGCAATTGCAAACATCGAATTTTCACCTCATCACGCAAGATAAAGGGGAAACTTGAGAAAAAATTAGTAGCCTATCTAGGCGATGATGTAGTAGAAAGATGTATATCGTGGGAACTACACAAAAATTTTTAACAATAGGTGACCAAGTTATATTGGACAAAATTATCATATAAGTAAATGCAAATGGTAAAACGCCAACTAGAAAGCTACAAATTCGAAGCAAAAAGCAAGGATGATGAGATAAATCCAGTGATAAATAAAAAAAAAGATACTTCAAACTGAAATATTGTGGACAAAAATCTGAGTATTTTACAACCTTTTGTATGGCAGAAGCGGCAGTGATATGCACTACTCTGAAGATTCTACATGTAAAGCAATGCATAGTAATTTCACGGATGTGAAAAGTTACAACATTATCAAAGATTCTATAAAACTAAGTTAAATAAAAGAAAATGGGAGCATTCATACCGTCTATGTTACAAAGAATAGATCTAAAATTGCTGAGTAAAGGAAGGACGATGTGCTTAGGTATTTTAAAAATAGGTCTTAACATAAATTAAATTACAAAAGAAATAAATAATCCATTTCAATAGTTAAAAGGTATTTTCCTGGGTATTCAATATTTTTAATGACAACACCTCTTACGCAACCTTACCGAAGAATGTCTCTATTCCTGTTGAAAAGTAGACAGGAAATAAAAATAAAAGAGTTGTTGTATTCTGATAAAACTCAGAAAGTTAATAAAGTGTAATAACCGTGATCGTCATTAGGCATTTTTAGTTAGTTACTAATCACAACTTGAGTTTTCTTAATTTACTGGTCTATACATTTACGCAAAATTTTAAGTTATCTTTTATTACTCTTTTGCCCAAATTGCACGTAACATATTTAGGTTTTACTAGGCTACATTCTATACGTAGCCTAATTGTCCTACTATTCGGAACTTGTATGTTTAGCGGAAAGTTGGATTATTTTTTATTGTATTACAGCGGTTATACCGGTTGAGATCTTAGCTCTTGAAACACATTTGTGAAAAAAAAACAATAATACTTATTTTTAATTAATTCCTCTGGGCTTCAAATATTGGAAAGATTTCTCTCAAATACTCGAATTTTATCTCGCTTCCACCAATATTTCGTATTGCTTCCTTGAATCTACGTAAATATTACACCTTTATTCAAAATAATTTGCAATAATTTTACGGTTACGATTGAAAAAACTATTATAATAGATATTATTTTATATGTATGTTATTAAAACGAATGTAGATTTAATATTCTCTTGAGGAACAAACCTCGCTTTCCTAAGTGGTTGTTACTCAAAATGGAAAGTTTTAAATTTAAATATTAAAATATAAAACTAATTTGAATAAACCTTTGATTTCTTTGATTTTACATTTTCTCTCAACTATTTAAATCATCTTCCATATAGTATGCGCAATTAATTATTTTTAAGTAATTGTCAAATAGTATTAACATCAAATTCATACAATTTATACAATATCTTCTTAAGAGACTTATACCGATAAATCAAATAGTTTAATATCATTCAATAGGATTACGAATAATTAAGTAGAAATTACAGGCCGTATATATTAATGACGCGGTCAGCAATCCACCCAGCTGGTACATAAAGCGTAGCTGGACTGGCACTGAAAGTAAGTGTAAATTTCCACAATGATCTCTTTCAGTTTTCCTCGCGCATAATTATTTCCTTCCGACAGCTTGAGTCACACGTGGGCCGTTCCGACCGCTTATATTAATCAAGTAATTGTATAATTTTTATTTATTTCCAAGAGCATGATTTGACAATTTTTTAAATGAACATTTTCACCATTCTTTCACGATTGTAACTAAAGTGCTTGACTACTGAATAAAAGTGGTTTGTTTCATTTTGTTGCATGCTAATATAATAATTTTTCTCAAATTTAAAAAATTCTTAAGACTTTAGATGTAATTGTAGGTAAAGAAACCTACAAGGAAAAAAACTTTCCGTAAAATATACAATAGTTCATTCATATTATGATGATTCTTCTAATCTTATTGTTATGTATTCTCTGCAAACCTAAAAAAATAAAAGCTTAAAACACTTGGAAGTCGAAGGATAATCTACCTCGTGTACTAAATCAGAAAATTTTAATTTTACCTGAATACCAAATTAATCCCTAATTAATCCACCATGATTTAATGAAGAATTGCAAGATCACAAATTAGTATTCACAAGACAATGAATTATATTTTAAAATGCACGAGTATAAAGTTTTAACGCGTGAAATGATTTATAAATAAGATACATATTGATTTGATAAGTAAGCTGCAAAACAATGCAAATATTACATCACTTCGGATTAGGCAGATGAACGCTGTGAACTACACCACTAGTGAAGGGTCCGATTCACTGACACGGCCCCGCCTCATAACGTTAACTGGTTGTTAAAATTTAAGTGTTAATTAACAGCGCGGCCGAGGAAAATTCGACTTTTACCGAATCGCTTTTGGATGTTTAAAGTTTACAGGAACATCTACTCTCTTGTTAGGTTAGGTCCTGAGCTTTTTACGTCTGTTTGCTTTGGCGTAAGCAATATTATATTTTAATATGAAGCTTTAGTTGGGTAGGTATTTACATCAAGGCGAAGTAGCAGAGGAACTCGAAAATAATTTCAGCTGTAAGTGTTAAATAAATTACAAATAAAACACTGATAATTTCGCTCATGTCCGATTTCAATTTATCTTACTATTAATACAGTCTCTGAATCCAACAATTGCCTAATTAAAACTTTTAGATTCTTGTACACAACCCGCTTGATTACATTTACCTAAGAGTAAATTCTATTTTTCTCTTTTTTTACGATGATTCGTTATACCGTTAACAAATATATTTGAAATTGAATAAACATATTCTTATGTTTAAACACCTCCGCCTTAATTTTTTCAAACGATATTAATGTTTCTTTTATTATTCAAAAAATTAATTTATTCCTTAATGCAATTTAAGGAAAAATGCATCTGTTATTTATAAATAATAATAATTTAGTTCTGTTGATTTCGACATTATACTTGCTCCATTAAAATTACTCAGTATCTCACAAATCTCTTCGGATTGGTTTAGATGCTACCTTTTTTATCATAGAGAATCTCTTAAAACTTAAAATCCTTGTTCAGAATTCATTAATTTGGTGGCTGGTCTCTTTCCGGGTAAACTTATTTTATCACTGGTTTTTGCCAGTTTTATAGATACTTTAATAGTTTATAGATAGTTTAATCGTTACTCTAAACCTCACTTATATGCAGGTGATTCACAAATTTATATCTTTATAGACTATTGTTTCTTTCAACTGCCAGCAAAGAAATTAACGAAGAATGATCCCTAGTCTCATTTTATGAGGCCATTTCAGATAGTTAGTCTGTTAGTCAATCTCTGCAAGTCAATCTTTGTAAGATCCAGATATATGTTATCTGGATCTTACAAAGTAAATTCAAAACTTGTGCCTACGTAATATTCTCGACCTCAGAAAATTTGATCATGTTTTTGACAAGGGAGCACAGTTTAACTCTTGAAATTTAGTGAAGGCGAGAAAAATAAAACATTTTTTTATTAATTACTCGTTATATTTTTCTCAACTTGCAAGTTATTATTTATTTTGCCGTTTTATTCACAATATGTTCATAACATGTCTTCCACAACGCGTAATATATTTTATTACTTAGTGCTTTGGTCGACTGAAAGGGTTACTATAGTAATAAGTTAAATTTATGTATTTGTACATTAAATATAATAAATGAATAGTAATACTTACAATTTGATCTATCTAGAGACAAACTCCTGTTTCTAAGTCAACTTCCGAAAAAGGCTGGTATGTATACATTTATACAAATTGAGACATGTTGCGCAAATAGACAAACCACCAAATTTGATTGATTAGACACAGTTACACAGTCATACAGATACTACAGATTGAAACGGGAGGAGGTTGTTACGTAACAAGTTTTTATTAACCATTATTTTATTTTTATTTATGATGTGTACTGAGCTTATTCCGAAAAAATTTTATTTTTCGAGATTACTGCCTTTTCATTGACTTCAACTTATTTTATGTAAAAGTGTAGAAATGTCTACACCTATAATTTTCTCGTCAAAGGGCAAATATGATAATAATCAAATATATCAAATGATAATAGATAATGTATGATAATAGTCAAATATATCAAAACAACATTTTCAGAATTAATTTAAGTAATTTTGGAATCCCAATATCTCACAATTTATTTTAACATTCCAAGCAACTAATTGAACAAATTAGCTATTCCGTAATTTTGTAACTTTGAATTTTTGAACTGTAACTCTTCTCATTTCCAAAAAGTGACATTAGGTTACTGTATGTTAGCTTTAAAATTTTGGCAATTGCAATTTCAATTCAATCAAGAAGACAGCGGGCCATACAAATATATTAACTACGGTGTCGATATCCTATCAAACCCAAAAAGGCCAATAAAGTATTTTCTAATTACAACCCTAAGTTAATCAATGTAAGTTAAAAATACATGAGGGCCTGTATTTTAACTTAATTGATTTACTTAGCTGGTTGTAGTATAAATAATTGAAGAAATATGAGTAATAAAATGTATTATAAATGAGGTTCAATGATAAAATCTCGAACGAAAATAACATCCATTTATTATTCAGTAAATTAAAAAAAATTTTGATCAAAAGCATCCCCTATTACAATTAAACCAAGTTATAATCAAGCAAAAAATATTGAAATTATTTACTCGTGATTTCATCAGCACGTAACGACAAACCTAATACCTTGGATATAATATAAAATTAAAAAAAACTTAATCTATCGGGTCATTCGATGTCTACAATAATTGTTATCAAAAGCATCCTCCTGTAATGAATTTCAAAAATTTATGAAACTTTATTCAGAAAAATCCCAGATTAAATTCGCTTGAATTATCTGGTGGAGCTACTCTCATGCATGCTCTCATTCTTCGACACAAAAACCCCTTTATGTTTTGGGGAAGAAGTGGAAATATTCTGTTTGGTTACACATGAGGTAAAACTGGTGAACTAAGATCACCAATTTTCTAGTTTTTAAATTGACATAATGTAAAATGTAATATTACTGTCTATAATCTCATAATGATTACATATAGAAGAAACTAATATAAGTGTAGTAGTTAGTAAAGTATCACTTCGTATTTTTTCATGAAAGAATCTTATTTTTTACTCCATATAAAGATTAAGGAACCTTCAGAAATATACTGAAAAATATCTAGTTAATTATGTATACATTGCATATTTTATCTAATTAATTATGTTAATATGATTTAAGTGTTATTAAATATTAGTTGCACTAAGGAGTATGGACTGGTGATAACTTATGATAAATAAACTGATTTCACTAAAAATTGTACACGAAACCTTTGTTGCTTTTTTATAAATTGTTTCCCAATAAAATCCTTAAAATTCTCTAAGATAGAGCTGTTTACCATGACCTTAAAACTACCTGCTAAAACATTAAAGAACACATGGTAGAAAAAGTTTGACATGGAAATTTGAGGCAGAGATAAAGCATATTAAATAGCAGATATTTCAATATAAATATTATTGAGGGCAAATAAATTCATAGTACGAAACACTAACCTCGTTATAAAAGATAGTTTCCTCAGAATAAAACACAGACGCTTTAGACGGCAGTCTCAATTAATATGTAGCAATATATTTAAAGAAAAAACAAATTTAATTTTCTTGACCATAAAGGCAAGTAAATGTTTTTCGTCAATTTTTCTCTAACTTCATCGAATTGAGTTTCATAGGAAAAATACAGATAATGTTTTTCTCGTACTTTCAATTAATTTTTTTTCATATTAACTTCCAACAAAAATTTGAAGGAATATAAATAACTACGGAATAATATTTCACGTTTCTTGCAGCATGTACCTGACCAATTTATTTCTGGACTGTAGAACGGCTTTATAAAATCATCATACAGCAAAAGATTACGGACTCGAATTTTCTACATCTTTACGAATTTATTAACGCTATTGAAGTATTAACTAAAACCGTTAAAGTATAATAGCAAGTCATTATCGATAATCACCAATTTAAAACACTCTCAGCGACGGCTCCCACTCCCACATAATCGACAAGTGTGTAATCGATAGAAGGTGTTTGCACAGGACTCGGCTGAGTATTAACTTTAGTCGTATAACGGTTTCAATACATATTTACCGCTTACGTTTTGCTGATAACGAACATTTTGCGATCGTAAAACTGTAAATGTGCCTTCCACTTATACAGCACTTTTGTTAACATGTCGTAAAATGCCTCGTGTGGGATAATTGTTCGAAGACGAGTTCACGTCCGAGTATATTTAGATAGGTACACCGTCGGCATAATTGCTATTTGTCTTGCTAGATAATCTTTATTTATTTAATTTATTGATCACAGATCGAGTAACATCAAAACCGATAGCGGTAATATAAAGAAACGGCGTTTTGTAATATCGGTGTCAAAAAATAATGGCAATAAAAAAAAATACACGTAAAAGTTGTGCAAGAGGAAAATGGATCTTGAGAATTATATATTGAGCGGTTTCAAGCTTTAATAGCAAATATTTCACATATTACCTATATACCCTTATAGAGGTCAAGTGTTGGTCATGAATCTATTTCCAATAGCACTGTTAAACTATTTGACGTATAATTAGTTCATGGACTTTCAGCAGTAGATTATAGGGACCATACCATATTTCCAATTATTTCTTCTCTGCAAAACCCCAAGGGTGGGGCCCTTTTTAATATTATGAGTTCATATACCTATTATCAAAAACACAGTATTAACTTTTAATTTAGGTTATCAAGAGCTTTTTTTTAATTCTTTAAATATGTAAGTTTACTTTACACTTTTTAGCCTTTTCTTTTTCTTATTTTACCTCGTACTTTGAAAAAGTAGAACAAGCCTAAGCAGAGACTATTGGTGGGAAATTATCTTTCATTACCCGAATATAATCATATATGATAAGCTGCATTATATAATATAAATAATTAAATTCATCTGTGAATTTGATATGCACGTTAACTTCCAAATTTAGAGTAACAATTTATAATCCGTGACCTTGAAACCTACCTGAAAACGATTTATAATCAAATCGGAGCACCGATGCTAATATGCTTGTGCCACGTTGACGCCTTTATTCTGTCCGTCCTGTTTTTGCCATAAATTTGTAACTTGCGGCTTTAAAAACATTAAGTTACCAACTTCCAGTAAAATCAGAACACAATGCTGGAATTTTTATTATACGTAAGTGTCACATGATATTTCTTCACACGAAGTACGAACAAGTGGCAAATTTGAAGTTGATCTATTATGTAAGAGTGGGTGAAAAAATAATTAAAACTTTTGATTCATACAAACAAACGGACAAGAAAAATTAATGAAAGCGTAATAATAACCAAAAGCGTGTGAAACATATTTGAGAAATTTAATCAGTCGATATTACCCATAGAGTAGCGGTAAAAGCAATAAAATTTTGGCTAATAAAGTTTGACTTTTGGTTAGTAAATTTAATAATTTAGCCTATAATTTAAATATATACTGAATTAACAGTATTTACAAGGTAAATAAAAAAAATAGAACTAGAACATTGAACACTAGTTAATGAAATAATTATTTAATCATGAGTAATAAAATAATGCTTAAAATCTAAGCAATCAAAAATAAACTGTACTATTGATACTCAGTGAAACAAATGAAGTGAATATTTTGCAATTTTTTGATAAAAAGATGAAACATAACTAAAAATTGATTAAGAAAAATCGATTGATTCGTTGAGCACAACGATGAGCACCATCTCTGGGCTTCCTGTGAATTGTTTACTTCAATTGAGGGACGGCATGTAGCTTTGAGTAGATACATTATTATCATTTGAAGTTATGTGACGTGCACTAATTTAACGTTGACCCCCGAACCTCGTCGTAATATATAGATTAAACAAAAGGGGACGTCAAAATATCAAATTTGCTGCAACTAGTATGGGAACTCAGAGAGACATTAAAAAGACTCGAAAAATTCATTGAAAAAGTTAAAATAGACGAAAATCATGAAAAACATAAATGACAGTACATAAACAGAATCGTGTTATATTAATAGTAAAATTAACATAATTAAGGGAAACGACACTGAATGAGATAAGAGATTCGTAAAACTAATAAAGATGTCGGACGAAAAAACTTGGAATTTTTTGTAAAAGGAGAAAAAAATTTTGAAGAAACGGAATATAATATTGTGCAAATTACAACAAAAGACACGAACATAAAATGTAATATGAATGCATAGACACAAAGAGAAGGATAAAAAAAACATGGAGCATGTCTTGTTTTTTGTTCCGTGGGGAAAACTAAGTCAAAATGAAGCCAGACCCATTATCGTCCTTTTCGTTATATGTATAATAGAAAAAATTGTCTGTATCAAAAAGTTACCAAAACTTTTAAAACACAATATTTATGTAAAAGAATATTACCAGTAGCTATCAGTTATTCGAAAATAGAAGGTAATTGCAAGTTGCCAAAGAAAGGGCAGCAAAGTCATTTGTCTTCACCACAATCATATATTAATCTGAATCAGATTAGAATAAACAAAATAGAAGGAACTAAAAGTAACCAAAATTTAAAAAAATAGTTACCTAGAAGTTATTCCCCCTAATCAAAAGGGAAATGCATGGGAACCTGATATACTTATGAGTGGGGAAGAATGCTATCGATTAATTCCACATAGAAGATGACAAACGTTCGTCATTAAAAATATTATTTGCCAGTATGTTTTGCCGTATTTTATTTTGGTTTTTTTGTTATTTACGGAAGAAACGGGTCGCTGTGTTGCATTTGGTTGCAAAGAAATAAGTGCGTACAAATTT
Source organism: Druceiella hillmani (assembly GCA_039881145.1). NCBI lineage: Eukaryota > Metazoa > Arthropoda > Insecta > Lepidoptera > Hepialidae > Druceiella > Druceiella hillmani. The sequence continues at coordinate 37,802,545 of JAYKKI010000012.1, read as the reverse complement.
CCGAGTGATACTGCAAGTATATACTTAAGTATTATAAATTGTAAAGTCCGAATCAACGAATTATTCTACCTTATTTCGTATGCATTTTAAACAAAAAGATTTTTATTTTTATTTTTTATTTTGTTACTTTTATTTTGTAAAACTGTTTATAATTTATTTTTTCGCCTCGATGAATTAATAATTCTCTTAACAATTTTCTAGCATTCCGCTCCAAAGAAATTTTTGAATAAGTGTGCTGTACCTTCTATACTTTCTCCTACTTTGAATAACTCTTCGATTACAGGTCGATCTGAAACATCAAAACAAAGAAATGTGAGACGTTGTTTATGCGGACTAGCGCTATTATATCTGAATCGCTAGACGATGAAGAAAATAGGCAGCCGTAACCCTAGCCGTAGCAGCGAAAACCCTCAACATAAAGGTAGGATATTTAGATCACTGTTTGCATTTCAACCAATTGTTACTTTAATTTTTCATCTTTATATTAAGTGGCCCTCTGAATTTAAATTAGTGATATCTATTTTCTTTACGTAAAAATTTTTAAATCAGGAAGGATTCTTGGAAATTTTCGTTGTGATTTACTCCAAACAAGATGTTATTTTTATTAGTCCACTGCTTATACATCATAATCAAAGTTTGCGAATCTATCTGGATACAATGCTAAAATATTATTTAATCATTTTTAGCTAGTTTTATCTACTCAACATCCATTCACTTCTTTGATTCCTTAGTGTCAGCAGATATTGACACATTAGACTACCAATAAAAAGTTAAGTTACAAATAGGACCGAGGATGATTTACCACACAGGGTGGAGGACGGCACTAACCATAATCTAACTAACCATAATCATAACCTGCGTATCTACACAAACACATTTATCATCTTAATTGTTTGCTGTCTCTATTTAAGAAAACAAATGTTAACTATTACACGGATTTAGAATTATACGAAATTATACGAATATTAAGCATTTTATGTCCTACGGCTTATGATTTAAAACACAAAGGTAGTTAGGTTGTAAATATAGATTAATTTCTAATAATGATAATCAAATTAAAAAGAAATAAAATTATTTTGAACTGTCACTTTTTGGAGGAAGCAGAAAAGTTTATTTAACATGAGGTATGATTTGAAGTCCTTGCTTATTTGGACTATTAAATTATTATATTTTTTTTTTGCTATTAAACTAGAATAATGATTGGAATTGCTGAAATTCCCTTAGTAAGCCTAAAAATCCATTCTCATAGCAAGCGATTTTCAGTGCAAATAAAAACAAATACGAATTTTTTATTTGTAGCTAAATCTGAAGAAATATTTAGTTTCTGCGGCTAGTTACTATTTTAGTTACTGCCAGTTTTATGGAAGTTCCACTCAGGTAGACAAATGATTGAGTACAGTGCTTTACTAAATAAATGTGACTCTGCAGACAATATCATGACGGATAGGATATTTAATATATTTGCGAATAAAAATATAGGCATAAATAGTCCTACTTTCCTAAACGGTAAAAATCAACTTTCTAATATTAAAGTCAAACCAGATAGAATTCTTGCAAGGCACAGAATACACATTAAACGTTTAATAGGACTAAAGAAAGCGATTAAAATTTTAAATACTGAATTAATTTATTTTTTAAGTGTTTCGTCTGGTTTCCAAAATATTTTTTACATGTTTCATCCTTTGTAATGTTTGGATGAAATGAGTTTAAGCCTCCCTTTGTTTTGAGTATATTATCAAATCCTGCTAGCATTTGACATTACCAAGGATGAGTAGACAGTTAGTGACCGATGAAGAAAGATGAAGTTATCAAATTATTTTCCAGAACAAAAGGCAAAAAAATTATAAAGCTACAGCTATCTGTAGCTTTATGTTCTGCATAGACACGGTGTGATGGACCAGTCTATACTGGTGACCATAACATTAATAGAAATGCTACTAACGTATCTTACTTTACATCTTCATATATATATATTTTTATATATATATATATATATATATATATATATATATATATACTTTATAATTCCATCGGGGTTCTAGGCAGTCTGCGAAAACTTCACCAAAATTTAAATTACTGTCGTTAACTGCCAATTTCTAAAATAATATTAATTTTTTTTCTTTACGTTTTCGAGCATATGTTAAATTTCAACGATTGTTTATGACTAAATCCATAGCCTATATAACTTTTTGAAATAATAACTTTATTAATGCATGTTTAATCTAAAATTCATCCTAAAATTAATAAATAAGTTGATAAGAAACCAAAAAAATTACATACTACAGGATCGGGTTTTTCCTTGGGATGAAGCACCTCTTTTCTTGAACTCGTCCTTCAATTTTACAATATTCTAGTTAGAATACATATAAATTGTCATTGAAATAATATTCTCGAAAATATAGTAAAATACATTTGTTTTTCCAAATATAGTTACCAACTGTAGACCATATTTGGAAAAAACAAATGTAGTATATTTTAAAAACAAATGTGGAATGGGCCACATAAAATCACTTTGTGATATGTTGAAGGTTTTGATATAAATACTTTTCCCATAAAAAAATGTTCATTGAAATGGTCTTTTTGCGAATATAGTCTACTAGAGATTTAAAAAATAATTCGATACCTAAATGTTTTTAATTTAAATTAAAAAAGAAATATAATATTATAGTTCACATATAAATTATTAAAGGATATGAATTGACATTTTCAAAAGGAAAAATTTGAATTCTTTTAAAATTATTAATCGAAAAGCGCATTCATGATTGAGAAGACCATAGGAAAATGACTTTATGATGTATAAACAAATATCTAGTAATTTTTGTTGCGGCAAAAACTTTTCATTGTAATAATATTTCTTTAAATATATTGTATAAAAGAGCCTGCGAGCCACACGACTTTGTTCAATCATTGCATAGAGCTTGTAGCGTCCTAACGTTAGCTCCTTAATATGTGTCTCATGTTATAAAAACATTGTATTTTTTTAAATAAATTTATTTTTTTGTCATATTCGGATTGCATATAATTTTAACTGGGGCCCAACGTGCGGCAAGCATCCAAGAAGACCACTCTTGCATCGCTTCTTCGTCTAAATCCGCACGTCTACAAATCGAGTTAAGTGAAGATTTTTTTGATCTGAGATCATCGGTCCATCACACCGTGTCTACGCAGCAGCCTAGAAGCCGTCGAGGGTCAACAAACATAATATTGACTGAAAGACATCTCGATGAAATGCGTCCTCCTCTTATTTGCGGGATATTTGTAAGTACTTGGTCATATATATATATATATATATATATATATATATATATATATATAAATACTAGCTAATCTGGCGAACTTCGTGTCACCTCGGAATCAATAAATGTTTTGTTAACGCATTTACTTTATTGAAGCGAATCGAAATGATTCGCGTAGCATTGTTGCACTACTTTCTGTTAAACTATTATCTGGATGGGTTGCACTCGGGTGGATTCCCTTCATTGTAGCACCTTGTGGTATATGACATTTTTCGTTTTGTTGTCGGATGCGAGAACGAACAAAGTACCAACACGTGAACATGCTACATACAATTGACTATGAGAGAAACATTCATTTTCTAGACCCATGTCACGAACACTGAATGATTGGCCTTGTTATATGTTGATCTTTATGGCGAAAGCAAGACGAATCGGGAACTGAATTCAAAGCCAGGTACATCCAATGAGTTTAAAAATTCAGTTAGATAGTTGGTTGATTCGTCTTCGTTTGTTACACAGTCGATAGATTTTAAGGAATGCAATGGACCAACGATTTTATTTTGAATTGTGAAGTTTAAGTGATTCACATCTTTGTTTTTTGCTGCAAGAATTACTCGTTCACTCAACCGATTGTGATTTTTGTGGTTATTAGTGATATTTAGCAATATTTTGTTGATGAGCTCATCCTTCTTTGCATTGCAAAAAAATCGACGGAAACGAAATAAATTCGGTCGATTCGTCGACAGAAACATGGCCATTACCGATAGTAAGCAATCGCTTGCAGAAATATTTGGCGGATGGATTGTTTAGCAATTCAACTTACATGTTTGTGGTCAGCTGAAATTTCTTCATATAGCGCCAAAGAGTCGATGATTTGAGGCAAACGTTTATTTCATTGGCAGCGGTCGATCTTGTGATTAGTTGATCGGGACTGGTAGTGTTTGGCGGAAATCGCCGGACAACAGAATCATTGCATATCCAAAACATCCGCAGAGAGTAATTTCGTAGTTCTTTCATAATTCGATTGAGTACTTCCAATGCAATTCACCCAAAATGATGATTTTACTTGCTACGATAACATTGCTGAGCGTTTTTCTATGTTGCATGTCGGTTTCCCGGCAATATAAGCCCGATAAAATATGGATCTAACCATGCACACTGCGCCACCCTAAAGAATGTTCAATAAAGAAATGATGATCCTGAAAACTAACAATTTATGAAATTTTTGGAGCCAACACTATACCATTAGCATTTTACATGTTTGAATTCCTGGATAAATACGATAACTTACTCGATTGGGACGTTATGTTCAAACTAAATTTAATAATTAACCCACAGAAAAATGTAATTCTAACATCTAACGACGACCCTAGGTATCATACGAAACATAATATTTTAACATTGAACGACATATTAAATCACCATAATAATACATTCGCTGACACCGTACACGAAACAACTTTTGATAAAGTACGACATCGCATCACGTTGTTGAAATGTGATCCAATTTTTCAAAGACCATATAGATTTCCGGAATCGCAAAGATTTGAGGTATCTAAACAGATAAAAGAAATGTTACAAAACGGAATAATAAGGCCATCAGATTCACCTTGGTCGAGCCCCGCGCATTTAGTTACAAAACACGTAGAAGAGGGATAACCTCTTAAATGGCGTTTAGTAATGGATAATAAAAAATTAAATGAACGAACACGTGACGATAGATTCCCGCGGCCAAATATCGAAGATATATTCTTGAAGTTAAACGGTTCGAAATATTTTACTACTTTAGATTTGACCGCCGAATATCTCTAAATAAAAATACACCCAGATAGCATTGAATTAACCCCTAATGTTATAATATATGCTTCAAATGAGCTAGAACATAATAAGAGATTAAAAGCTGTATTAGAGACATTAAATCAGTACAATTATGACCAGAGAAAATTAAAACTATTAAAAATTTTCCAAAACCTAACACGTTAAAAGAAATAAAATATTTTCTAGATCTGGTATTTTATTATCCTAAATCCATACCAGATGTCTCTAAAACAATTAAATGCACAACAGAACTTACATAAAAGAATTAAGATAAAGCATGATGCATGATTCGATGAGCATTGTAAATATATAACAAACCTAATGTAAACTAAAAGATAAAAATATTGTATCAAATGACCTGCGAACTTGTTGTTCAATCATTGCATAGAGCTTATAGCGTCCTAACGTTAGCTCCTGAAGAGATATGTGTTATAAACATAGTGTTTTATTTTAAATCAATTTATTTTTTATCATCGGAATTAATTTTCGTTTCATATCTGGATTTTTACAATATTCAAGACCACGAATTCACCATGTACATAATATGAAATTTCATGAATACTCACCCTACAGTCGATAGCTCGCCATTTGGACCATAATGATACTAAAAATAAGAATAATCTGGAAAATATTTTGTTACTGTTGTGTTTTTTGAGTTCATTTATTCTTTATTATAATAAGAAAAGGGGTATGCCGACCTATGGTACCCGTTATTTCTAAATTGTACATTCTTCAAATAAATGCCAAACACTAGATATTTATTTATTATAGTTTCCATATATATGTTTATTTATTATAGCTCCATATATATTTAAAAACTTATAAATATTTAATTATACATAGTATTTTTATTAAACTCTCTACAAATATTAATTTTTCACTACATATATATATATATATATATATATATATATATATATATATATATATATATATATATATATATATTAAAATACAACAAAAGTCAACTATTAGTCACAAACTAGTAGTCTTTCGGGCTCCAATAATTTCCCTTTAATTTAATTATATATGTTTCTGTGTGAATATTTTTCATATTTTCAAAATAGCAGTTTAGCTAGTAGAAACTGGGTTACGAAACTCCAACAAAAATTACCATTATAAAGCTCAGTATATAGTAAACGGATCCCTGTGTCGAAAAAATGTTCATGACGTACCACCAACATTTTTTAAAGATCTATTCATTGATACTCCTACTTTATTTGTAGAGGAGGTAATACAGAAAACTTCTTTAAAAGGTTTTATTATTCAGCATGTTTTAGTTAAATAATATATTTACGGGCATTATAAATGTGTATAACTACTTCAATTTTAAAATCATATTTTCAGCTTTATACCTTTATTAATCTGTGTGTATAATAGCTGAGATATACAGACGAACAGAAAGACGGATGTGGTAAAGCTATAAGGATTAATATAAAGTATATATTTCGAGTTGGGTTACATTTAAATTTTGAACCGTATAAAAAAGAAGTCGTCGAATGGATGAATACGAAATACGAACTATAGTCGCATGGTAAATAAATAGCTCGGCACAAGATGGTGTTTTATGGAAATATATACTTTTATAGTTCACGTGCTTTAGAATATTTTCCTTTAGTTATTAATGATTTTAATTAAATAATTTTAAACATTATAATTAAGAAATAAAATCATTATCGTATCATGTGCATACAGCACATGATACGATTAATGTAAAAGAATAGTTTAACAATTAGGCGCAATTAAGACATTTTAAACAATTCCTCAAAAATATAATGTTAATGTTATGTATACGCGTTTCTAATATTATGTGTTATTGCTTATTCAATTTCTAACTAAAATATAGTTTTGACACTTATTGTATTAATTTGTTTTTGAAACAAAGTTCTTTAACACACGTTACACACTTAGCAAATGAGAGCTGGCTCGAAAAAAGTGTAAGATTTCGACCGACACCTCTCCTTCAGTATAAGCGTTTGCGTATTTGCAAGCATATGTCAATGTATAGTATATTACTACAGTATAGATGTGCCGTATGCACAAGTGCTTTATAAGTTTTATCGTATGTGTTTAGCAATCCGTGCACGTCATAATACTCATAACCCCTCCAACTATTTTCAAACGCATGTTATTGTCATCAGAATGAATTGCGAAAATGATTCAGTAGAAGTTGAGGATGGTGATGATAAAGACATTGGATTATTTATTTTAAATTTAAATTTGGTATCATCTTTTATTTTCATCAACAAAAAATTACATATATATTAACTGATACCAAAATTAAGTCATGCAATACTCTTCACATATTATGCACGTTCTGCTTAATTAAAAGATGATGCTCGGGTCGCTTCACTGTCATTATTTTATTTTCATATCTTATAATTAACAATGTTTAATTATGCTAAATATTTTTATTCCTTAGATATTAACAATAATACAGCAGAATCTACATTAAAATACAATACCACTACCGCTACAGTTTTTTTTCCAAAACACTTAGATAAAATTGAATCCCAAACACCGTGTGTTCAAATTTAAATATCACAAACCAATCGTTAGTAAGATTGAATGTAATTATTATGTTTACAATTAGTATTTATTTTTATAATAATTCATAATAACTTATTCATTTTCACAACTTAAAAAATACATTAATCCCAATTGTATTACCATTCCTTCATTTATTACTTTTAATTGTTCCTTCAATTACTCTCAAAAGTTACTTATTTGATACAGATTTTATGAATATCAATATGAGAAATAAATAAGAACGAGAAGTATCGTGGGACACCCGGTTGGACCGAAGTTTCTTTTCGTCGTATATTATGTATGCAATAACTGTGCCTGATATTTTATACATACTTTATACCTAAGGGAACTTCGCTTCAACTGGGTGTCCCATGACATTCCTTGTTCTTTTTTTGTTTCTCATATTAATACTCATCACATCTCCACAATAGCTTATCCAAGCCGTATACTTAACGATATTTACAACACTTTCATTAAGCGAAAAGGTTTTCGTTTGGTGGTAGAGTTATATATAGTTGGTCATAGTAGAACATATAAATCGTAAATTAGGTGGATTTAAATTTCGTAACATATACCAGAAAATTTCATCACTAGAATAAGTTTGTACACAGTAATTTCAGGTGGATTTAAAGAGTTTAAAATTGCATAGTATAACTACTAGTATTTAAAGAGTTTAAAACTGCATAGTACAACTAAAACATACGATTTTTTTCGGAATGTAAAATTGTATTAATTTAATAATAGATTTAGGTGGGTAAATCAATTAAATAAAAATATGAAATCGTTGATTTATTGGAAAAAAAGCAATGATTTCGAATGATGATAACATTGTTATCTTTGAACCATAATGGCGTCTTACTATTAATATTATTTATTTCAGGATGAACGTTGTAGATTAATGTTAGATGACTTTTAACCGAAAGATGAGTCATTATCAGTATTAATTTTACCCTTACTCATTGTTAATTGACCATCGTCTATTTTAATTAACATTTCTGCCAATTAAAGTCTCCACAAGGGCTGTGGATCATGCATCAATCTACCGTATAGAATACATTCCCTCTCAACACGAAATAAATAAATACAAAGGTTCACTTTCGTGTTTGTTTTGCAGCCGCAACAACATGCTTCTTTTTTTGCCATTTCATTTTTTGCTATTTATATACATATATATATATATATATATATATATATATATATATATATATATATATATATATATATAAATAAAATAAAAAAATCATATATATATATATATATATATATATATATATATATGACGGCGAAGGGAAAATGTACGCTTTATTTATTATGGCAACAGTTTTTGAATCTTCTAATGGAATACCAGTGTATTCCACTAGAAAATTCTATATTAAATTTTCTTATGGGGTTACATTAGCATAAATATTCTCTTTAATTTTCATCAGAATCATCCAGTTAGGATTAAACACAAGCGGAAATTGACTTTGATGTAATATTTTTCGTATGTCATCGCATATTGATTTCCTCCTGATTATATCGTGATCTACTTGTAAAAATTGACAACAGTACTACTAACTGACCAATGTCATTAATTTATTTGTTAATATTTAAGACATATTTTTTGGTTGGTAAATTAGTTTTATTGTTTCTTTTATATTCTAGGTGTTCTGATTATATTTTATGGAAACGATTAAATAAATATTAATTTAACACTATTCCGAACCTAAGTAAATTATTAGAATTATTTCCTAGGCATTATTTATTAACAAAAATATGGAAATATTAATAATATGTTACTATGTATGTATATATGTTACTATATGTGTACTAATGGTAATTAAATAAATTTGAAAAATATTTATTTTATAGTCTTTCTCGCCTCAAGATAAAAATAATTCATACTGTAAAGTGTGAAAAAAACCGCTGAAACTCACATATTGCTTGGCGATTATTGTCGCGACTATACAGTATTGTTTCTAGTTTATAGAATTGGTATCTCCCAATAACAACTGCCAACAGGCACTTTATTGTCATGAAAGACAATATTAAAATCGGATATATCAGTTATTATTTTCAAGAGCAACTTTAAATGATGTAATATAACTATTGTGATAATGAAGCATGAATTGTAATGGTTTTATCGAACCTACGTGGTGCTATTTTAAATTGAGTAGACGACACAGTTTCCAGATCTTCTATAAAATAGATTTTAAAAAATTGTGACCGTTGGGCAGAGAAGGAAACAAACTATCAACTGAATGGTAAATTCTTGTGATTTAAAAGATGGCATGAAACCAGGTCGTACAATCTACTTATTAACGTAATTTGAAAGGCGTTATCATATTGTCGATTATGATGCATGCATTTTTGTAATTGTAGTTATTACCCGTAAGAAGCAAATATATCCCAAGAGAAGGAATATTTTGCAATTAAATCCCTTTTAAGCAATATATACCTTTAACCACCAATTTCAAGCTGAATAGTTTGATCAAACGCTGAATATTATGATACTATTTATCCGTCCACAACTTGTTTTCTAGTATATCTAAAATAGACGCACTTAGTACTATCAACCAGCTACCAGGTGTGTCATTCAGCCGAAGAGTCTCTTTCCCGTCGGGAATTTTTGCTTTGGCGCAATCGAACGTCAGGCTCGTCGGAGGTCTGTTTTTCTCTTCGTTATTTATTATTCTGATTGTACCTTAATCGATCTAAAAATAAATAAACCTTACGTCCGGCCGAAATTTCCCTTGTCTTTAAGAAGTCATTCTTTCTCTGCTGTTTATTAACCGGTTTCCTTTCTGCTTGTGACTTTAAAGTTTGTCTGCTGAACGCATTCTTTTATCGTCTGACGTATATACTACGTCTTTTGACAGTACCTCCCTAATTTAACATGATACGTGAATGCTCGAAAAAATCTACAAAAATTATTTTAAATAAACAGAAAATAATTAGGCACCTAATTAGATTAAAGTATTAATATTTGATCTAGTCACGCTAACGGTCACGTAACGTATTACCGTCGAACGTGAGATTCGGTCGACTAATTAATTACAGCCCAGGATTCGTGGAATATTCCAGAAGAAATCCTCTAGAAAACAAATCTATACATTTTGGAATATTCTCTTATCTATGGCAACATACGAGTCAGAAATAATGCCTCGTACACTTTAGAAATTGAAGGGCCTTTATGGTTTTGAGGTCATCTGGTTGTTTAACAAGTTTTTGGATATTTGTTATCTTTGGTACCTTCCATTAAGGTGGAAATATTTCTGGCTTGTGATAAGTGTGTAGCCGAGAGGTTTTCTATTAAACGTACTTTTAATAGCACCTACCACACATTCTTCGTGAATTTGGGTTCGTCTATTTCCACTTCAGCCAGAATGATTTCTTTTACCAAGAAGTTGCAGACTTTTATTTGATGCTCATGATGTTGGGGTGAGGTTGAATACTGATAGTAAGTTCGCAAAAAAGGTTAGCATATTTCAGTGACTGTACGAGCTCATTTCCCATCAAGAATACGTAGGAATTGTGAGGCAGTTATGAATCGTTTTAGCTTTTTTTAAGTCTTCCATAGTGAGTAACCAGAAGAAGCAAAAGCATCGCGATCGTTCAAGAAAGATTGGAGTTGGTGTCACGACTTCGTTCTACCGAATTTTTGAGTTTCCTAATAATGTGATTTAGTCATTTTTTTTTAATTTTGGGTATGTAGTTGCCTGCAACTGCATCCAAAGCTTTAGTTTTTTCAAATACTAAGTCTAATAAATGTTTGGCTATATATTGAATATTAGAAGTATTTGTTTCAGGAGTGTAGAGTCCCAAGCAACGTGTTATATGAATGGTAAAGTGTTCGAAAGCTACAGTAATGTCATGTTCCAATTTCAGTCTCACCGGTTCTGCAAATTCCTTTTCAATAAAGTGCCCATGTAGAGTCCACTTAGTCCTCCTGTAGATATGCAAGACGCACTTCGGTTCTTTTTCTATAAGGGTAGTAGATAGGTTCACAATAATGGGTGAATGGTCCGATGATATATCGTCACAACTGCTGCAAGAGATATTTAGCAAAAATTCGTTTGATTACGCAGAAAATTATGGGGTGATTATTTTATTTTCATCTATGGACCAGTATGAAGACCGCTCTGTTAATAGTACACCTGCATCTTGGATGCATTTAAAGTGTTCATGCACACGTAGTAGTATAACTCTTCATCAGCAGAATGTATGCTTCGCATTATAGATGCCGCCGGCTATAAATCGATATTATAGCACTTTGAAATTTTCTTGAAAATTTTCTAGTACGGTAATACAACAATTTGAAATTAATTATATTGGTTTTTGGTTGAACTAAAAAATATAGAAACGAAATTATTCATTTCGCTCAACTACAATGATTAGTTTTTTTAAATATTATTAGTATATACAAACGCGTAAATGTGCAATATAAACAATCACCTTAAAATGAGATTTACTCAATATATAAAATATCAATGTATTTCTAAACAGTTTTTTCTTATATTGTCATGAATTAAAAGGAAATTATTTCCAAATTAACCTTTAGAAACGAAATTTATAGAATGAAAATCCATGAACTAAATACTTTCCTAGTTGTATTGTTAATGAAAAACGAAGACTTTAAATGATACATGGACTGTGATTTAAGAAAATTCGTCGTTTTGTCTCAACGAATATCCTACCATACCGCAAAATCTCTTCAGGAACAAGTTTTATCACCATAATGTATCGGTTAATTAAAGCAGGCATCTAATGAATTAAAACTTAATAATAGTGTTTAATTATTATATACTGGTGATGGATTTTAATTAAATTAGTTTTAAAATGACCCAGATCTTTCAATGTCAAGTATACAAAATTGCAAAAGGAATCAATGTCGATTAATTTTCAGAATCAATTTGTTAGTTCTTAAAAGACTAGAGATTACGAATACCATGCCAACGATGAATATTAACATATGTGAATAATAATTATAATTTTTCTATTCACATATTATTACTTTTTCTTACATTGTTAATTACGTTATGTTGTAGAATTAAATAAAATCCTATGTCACATAAAATAAATTAACTTCACACATTACCTATTTTCCAATCGGAAATATTTTTCTAATATTAAAATTGTATTTAATTTAAAAGTATACACCATTTTGTAACTCTGTCTAGGTTGTTATTAAAAATATTTTTGGTTAATTAGCCAATTTGTTTTAACGTATTACCCTTTGTTTCTTCAATAATTAAATTAGTTGAAACAACGTTCATTGTAAAATCAAAATATAATTAAAGTTATATATGCTATTATTCATTGAATATAAAGTATTATTTAATTATTAACGAATATAAAATTAATCTTCCTATTGACAACATTTACAAATACCGGAGGTCTAAGATTATTCTGGCATAAATTTGTTTATTTCTTTAATTATGTACTTTAATGCATAAAATTATACATATACATATAGTAGACTTATTGCTACGGGAGCAATCTCTTACAGCTAATTAGAACGTTAGTCCAGCCCCGCTCGACGAGCGACCGGGAAACGAATCTGGATCCCCGCGGTGCGCTGCGCGGTTAAAGGCCGTTATGTGATCAATCCAACACACAACGGCGACGACAATCGAACTTGTAATCGAAATTTAGTCGAATTTCTAATCTATTAATTTTATATGACTAGAGTAGAAGGTGACAGACCAAAATATTTTAAATATGGATAGTTTCGTCTTATATTTAATTTATGAAACTCGGTGAGAAGGTGAAAGTCGATTTATAACGGTTCTGTTTTTTGGTCTAGCTGGGTTACGTGCCTAGACATTAGGTGGCTAACTAAATTGTTTACTTTATAAAGATCTACAAAATAAAACAAAAAATAAGCTGCTGACATTAAAGTGTAGGTTTAGTGAACACTGGTAACCTTTCCTGCGTACAACCGATCAAATTACACTAGAACAAACGACGGTTTCTTTAACTATTTCTACATATAAAAATGGACCTGAATCCAATAATGTAGTTCTTTTCACCGTTATTAACATAAATATTACTTTCTTTTTCGGTTTCTGTTGCAGCGAATCGTAACGATTTAATAATATTATAATCCAACTCGATTTTATTACTAATTAGCCTAGCATATGTAAAGCTGTCATTAAATCAAGTGGTTCACTTGAGAGTTTATTGATTATATACAACTCCAGTTTCTCATGAATGCTTTAAACGATTTAAATAAAGGCGAAATCCTAGCAAAACTAATTTTTATGTTAATGTATGTAGCGCAATATATGCCGGCATGCTAAATTACACGGTAATTTTTATGTATTTAGATTGTAATCATAAACATTTCCACTTTCATTTTAAAATATTCCTTCATTTATATCCCTCTATGGAGTCTGTCCAAATGTTATTAAAATGTTTTCTTCAAATGTGATGCATGGAGAGGATTTTTAAAAAGAATTTAAAATATTTTTATTTTTCCACACGTGATTAACGTGTGGAGGGACTGACTGTCAGTTATAATAGTTGTCCTTTCGTTTTTGACATTCGGCTACCGATCCCGAAAACCAATATTGTGCAATAAAGTACATACATAGTTTGCAATATGAAAATTAGACGATAGAATTACCCTCATTTATTAACTGAGTAAACTTAACTGAATAAGCATCGATGACTACAGGACCGGATACGTTAGGTTATTTATTGATCTACCGTCCGATAAATGGTCATACAACTATCTTGTGGACGGTTAAATATACAAACTTCAAAATGTCATACAAAATAAGTGCATAAATGTAATTAAATAGAACGCCAAGACATCGTGTCTTTCAAAACTAAAGTGTTACACAAGATTAGTATTTTAAGTAAATAAAAAAACTTGCAATCTAAGTAAGATAGATTAACCTAGCCGGACGGACCTGGGAAAACAAGGTCCACTGCGTATATTGCACATATGTATACATACATAGTGCATATTTTATGTTTTCAGTTTAATAGAAATTTAAAGTAGGGTTATTTTCAATATATAACTCGGACCTCACCACGGCAGTAGCCCGTTATATCCGCTCGGTGAACAACTGTGAACAAATATATCGAAACAATGTCGTCCATTTTATTCTTTTCTATTTTTAGCAATATATATATAAAACTAGTCATAATAATTAATAGTTTTGAAAAGCTTTAAGACTTTTGTTTTGAAAAAGTTCTAATAAATACAAAATTGCTACTTCCTAAGTTACAAACAATAGTATTTTCGAACTAAAACTGAACATTCAGCGAGCACTTTATTCGAATGGTGGAATATTGGAAAAACTATTCGGTCTGATTTAAGGCTTATGTATATCTGAAAATATTCCGCGTATTGATACTATAAAGTCGTTATCAGACCTTACATAACAACCTATAGAACAAACTGCAAAGTGGTCGTTGGAGACTTTTATGAAAATTGTGGATCTTAAAATGTTCTATAAACAAAGGTTCATACATATTTTTTATAAAAGCCGCAGCCATTTTCGTGGAACAAAGAAATTTATTATAAACATATAGATGAAGAAGCTGTTGGAATTCCACAAGAAACTGTCCTTTACAATTTTTATTAATAGATAAGCCGTACTACATGCTATTCAATTAGTTTAGTTTAAATAGATATTTCATTAGTACTCTAATAGTCCTTAAAAGACAAGACAACTGCCTTACTTTCGATATAACTTTCTGTTTTATATATATAATCTTTTTGACTTTCTATCGCCTTCTTTATAGCCCGCTTACGAATCTATTAAATGTAAAGTCATTTAACAGATCCGTTTATATCTGCAACTACCCCAAATATAAGTGCTATTTTTAATTCAATTGAAAAATTAATTTTGACCGTCTAAATTTATATTTTAATGCTATCATAATGCTATTTTTCAAGGCTAACAACGGTTTTATTTGAGAAAAACGACTTTCGAGTTTTGTTTTCAACATACTAACTTTCAAACGTTGTTTAGAAATCTGAAAACCTATGGGGTTGGACACTAAAAACAACAACTTGGTAGGCTCGTAATATCAATGATAACAATATGGGAATAATTATTAAATCACATTTTTTGTAATTACTTAAAAGGTGACTCAGAAACCATTTAACTAAATTTGATTTAATGATAAAATTTTTCTATAGGTAAACCCAATTATTGTAATAAAAAACATTAAATATAACTGGAGTTATCGTTGAAGATGTCCATAAAGTAACATTGCTTCTCTATTTGCAAAATTACTAAAATCAAAATTATGAAAAAAGATTTACCAGAAATATATCTAAGTTTGATCAGAAATATAATAGTATGTACATATAAAAAATCTTCTAAGTAGAATTTTTCGCATATTAAACTTAGTTACTAGGTATATATATATATATATATATATATATATATATATATATATATATATATATATATATAATATACAAATACGTTTTCCTGGCATAGCTATGAAGAAACTGTATCTCCTGAAATAAATACTACGATGGCAGAAGCAGACTAAGCGCAAAAAACATTATTGTGACATAAATTAATACTAATTTTGGTCCCTCATAACAACACATTTAACAATGAATATTCAATTGCTTAGCAGGTAATAAATAAAATACAGTTTTCACGCTGCCTGAAAAAGATTACAGCAAAATATTTATCCGTACCTAAAAGCAAAGAATAAAAAAAAATATTTCCAAATCTGGAATGTGGTAAGGATAAAAGAAATAGGTTTCCTTCTAGTAACTCGAGATGAGAAGTTTACGACAAACTGCACAGAAGCGGCTTTACACATTATCACATATTCATTGTGGATTTCGTGGCTATATTACATAAACGCAGATGAAATATTATCCAATTAGATATAAAAGTTGCTGTAAGTCGATTTGCGCCACCGAAACTCAATTTTATAGTCTGCACTTTGCACCACGGGTAGCTTATTCGCATAGAAACTTTGTAATAATTCTTACATAAAATATACTCAACGATAACAGGGTCTAATTCTGAAGTGTTAACTCTATTTAAAATAAGAAAAAATAAATAAAAGATAAACAAGAAAAAAATAAATAACCTGGTGAATAAAATTTTGGTTTACTGGTAGATGTTTAAATAAGAAATTAATGATGAAATTATTCATTCTAGCTATTAGCTATTTTTAAGATCCTCAGTCAGAGGGTCTAAACGTCATTCTGTAATACCTTCTGTAATATTTATCAGAATATCGTTGATCATATACAAATTAAGTATTAATTGTAAAGCAAATTAAAAATAACTGTTTTTGGTTTTCGTGCGTTCGCATTCATACTTTGCATAAAAAACCCTTTTCCCAGATTCATCAGACCCTGAAAATTTCAAATTAACTCTTTCTTGAAATTTCAAAATTTCAGCCATGAAAGAGTGATAAATAAAAGTGAAAATGATTTTATATATTTACATTCGATACGAAACAAGTATGCCCACGTAAATGAAGAGGGTTTAAAATGCACATATAATAACCGAAATAAAAACTTGTCAAGCGCGAGTGGACCTCGCACTACAAAGTTTGTGTATACGTTTAGTAATTTCTAAACATTTAGTACGTAATATTTTTATTAACAAAATTTTAGTATTTTGAAACGAAAATATTTTGCTATTTTTATATCATATTATTTTTTTATATTACTATAAAGTAACGATTTTTGGATTATTTCCTTTACTTGTTCTAGGAGACCTTACTTCTTGCCAAATTTCATGATTCTGTGTCAACGCGAAGTACCCAATAAGTTTTATTTATTTGCGAGTGACTAAATATGCGGCATAAATGGTCGTATTTTTTTATTACGTTGACATAGAAGCTTGATATTTTACTGCTCCAAGGGACTGTAAACCTAAGTATTTGATATTCAACTTGATTGCTCTTACTCTTACTTAATTTCAACTCAATACCTCCACGTGTTCCTGAGAAAAAAGATCTTGATAAACATACAGACCGAATATGAATAATCCTCAAAAAAAATTATGAGGCTTCCTTTTTTTCTTTTCACCAACGAAACCCTAAAAAAACGAAAATTTTTAACATAAGAATTTTATTGTTTCAGAATTGTTTCGGAAATATTTCTCAACGTTTCCAGTTGGTATTCTATCTATAGTTGGTGACGTAAGCTCATCGTGCCATTAGTTTCTGTGAATATATTAAGAATTATAGAAAAAGACAAACTTTATCATCAACAATGATAACATTTTTATAAGGTTCAATTTTCTCTAAACTTTCAAAAATTTTATTGTTAAATCAGAATTAAAATCATGCAAAATTCGAAACAATAGAAAAAAATTAAAATTAAACTAAATAACACCATTTCAAAACAGACGTAAAAACTCGTTATCGAAACGGATAAAAAAATATACCAAAACACAAGAGATACAATTTAAAACAAATTTTGTTCAAAAGTTATTTGCCACCTCTAATTCCTTTTTTTAAAAAGTTACCTGGTACAAAATATATAAGTTAATAAGGTCAAAAAATTTGATTAAAGTTCCTTTCTTCATGTTAAAGTACGGAACCCTGATAATGGAAAATTGTATCGATCATTTCAATAAGTTTAACTATAATTTTTCCAGTATTTCTTTATGTAAGGAAATACTCAATAATGGTATATTTCACATCCGTGAATAACATAAATAAAATATTTGCTTCTCAAAATAAAATAGATTTCATATCAAAAATACCTTATAATAGATGATAAATTTAGACCAATATAGAAACTTCTTTAGTATGTGTACTAGCTTCAATATAATACTTTGCTTAATAAACTGTTAAGTGATGCGTAGATTTAACTGTCGAAGTTTAAGCTTAGTTTAAGGCTTCAAGGCAAGAAATTGTTTAACTTCTCAAAGTACTGAAGTCCGCATTAGGGAGTCATTGAGGAATCTATCGCTCTATCAATTACGCGAATGAAACTTTGGTAAATTCTATATAAAAGTTACCACACTTTAATTTGAGTAACGGCGATAATATATACTGAAAGTTGCGGCTTACACTCTGTGTTGTGCGCAGTGCGCTCATATTCGAGTTATGTAGAGATAAATTATGTGCCAAGAATAATAAAGTATGATGATTATATTATAATTAGGCTTTTGAACTTTAAAAGAAATAAAAAAAACGAAACCCTTGAAAATCACTTTTCATAATATCTTTTATTCTGTCTATCTTTTCTTCTCAGAAACCGTTTGATGTGGAAACTTGAATTTTGGAAAGCAATAGAGCTTATGGATCTGTATATTTCACAATAACCTAAAAAATATTATAGATACTAAACATATGTATTATAAGTTTGGCACAACTTTTCTTTTGTTTTAATCGTGTGGGGTATTAATTGAAAGAAATGTTGTGTAAGATTATTCTCTAAGATTATCTCTGCATCTCCAAAACTGTTGAAGTTACAATTATAAAGTAAAACAGGATTACTAGAAGCTAAAGTTTACGGGACTGCTATAATGCCGATTGTACAATAGGTCTTATAATTTTTCAGAAGTTTATGATGATTTTACGACTGTAGAATATACACGAATATTAGGCAATATCATGTAATGAAAATGGTGAAACATAATAAAGATATTTGTAAATAGTTCACCATGAATACTATGCATCTTTATGTTTGAACTTATATTCGTAACTAGGTATGTACAGGACCCTCGCAGTGTTAGTTATTACTTAAAAGTCTTATTTACTTAAAAGTCCAGGTCTTTTTTATATATTTTGATGGTTTATCATGTTTACATAAATGTGTATATTTACTAAAATTTCAATTAAATACAATTGGTATGACCCATATTCCGTAGATAAAACTCAATATTGCTGGCATTATTAACATTTTAATAGCCACTGATGACCTCAAGTGAAAAAGATGGGTAAATTTGAATTGCTTTAAATTTGCAGTGAATTTAATGTCTAGAATCTCTTAATAAAACAGACCATCAAATCGTCTAAACCCGTATCTTTAGCAAGCTACGAAATTCATATAGTTCAATTTTTAGTTTCCTCTAGAAAGTTTTAAAATAAAAGATACATATTTTTTTTATTTATTTAATTTTTCTAAAACCGAAAGCGATTCCATATTTTATGCAGAGAATTTGTTGTACCAAACTCTCCGCGGAATGAAAAAAGTACAAATTTTTGGAAGCATTTCTTTTAGTTTATTATTGATTAATAAAACATTTGAGTGGGTTCAACATTACGTTAAAGAGAAGTAGACTATGGTGTATTGGTGGTTTATAATAATCACTTTAAATGTTGGTAAAATATATTGTTCATTTTTCACAAGCACTGAAACTTGCCTAATATATTATTTCATGTTTTATACAACCTGCTATCAATATACACGGTATCAGATCTCTTAATCATTTATAACGCAATATATAATAGTTATATCTGAAGTATATAGTCACTTCTATTGTAATATCAACACGAGAATGAGACTGTTAAGACAATCTAATTTCTGCATGTCTCGATATATTACAAATGGCAAATGTTGATTACAAAATTGAATCATTGAAATTACCTTATATTATTTATTGTAATGTTGTTCTTAACTCCCCAGTAACGGTATTACAACTATTATCAACATAGTAAACATTAATTGTAACTCATTTACATATTTGCTAAGTTAAAACCAAATAAATTTCGGTAAATTTATGTAATTTGAGTAACTCCCGATCCCAATGCAGTTGGAACTCTGAAAAAATATTTTTGTAATCTACATAAAAATTCTTTCGAAATAACTCTCCGCACGTTACAAGACCTATATTTAACCTCTCTTTAACTGTTATATGAATATTCTTTAATAGTAAAAAATACGCAGGTTAATATAACGTACTACTACTGTGCCAAATTTCTATTTTCCACAACGCATGACCTCTGAGTAATTTCACTGTGAATAACTAAAAATATGAACGTATTGCCTACCATATATTTCATAGGCGTAAAACCATAATGCATATTTCAAAATTATGACATCTAGAATCATTGCTATATTTTAATGCAAGATATGCATGATCGTCTAAAAATTCATGTTTTTTCATAGTTTTAGGTTCAGTACTTTTAGAAATAAGGAGGGGTAACATTTTTTCGCATATTTTACTAAAATTAAAAAAAAATGTTTTTAAATTACAAGAAAAAATTCTTATAACTTACTCTTTTAATCGGCACAACGCTATACAAAGATTTAAAAAAACAATTTTCGAGTACTTAATTCGCTCACACAACAATTTTCAAAAAAATATTTTTAGTTTCAGCTATTGAGATGTGTGTATTTTAATATGTTTTATTACTTGTCCTAATTTCAAGACTTTAGTTGAAACGTCATAACATGACGCACCTTTCAAAATGTATGTGTGATGTGAGACGGTGTTATTTGTGAGTAAAATTAAATTTGTCAAATTTTATTCACTTACTTGGTCTAGATCACAAGGCCTATAAGATTTTTCTTTGTATTTACGTGTAAATAATCTATATCTATTTCAAAATATATTACCAAAACAATATTTATATTTTTTATATTTATTAATACATAGTCTTCAGAACATATTGATGTTAATGACACATTATTTAAATATGTGTGTATTTTGTAATTACACAAGAAACTTTGTGAAATAAATAAAGTTTATGAAAATAATTTACAATATTTATTTATAACTCTGTTATTTAATGGTGAGGCGGGCGATGAGGTCCGTGAGGTCCAGGTGGCCCGTGTGGGCCAAGTGGTCCATGAGGTCCTGGTGGTTCATGAGGTCCAGGTGGACCATGTGGAGGTCCATGCGGCGCTAAAATTTACATAACAATAAGTACTATTATATTTAATGTGATTAAATTGCTTAATTGTTCCTTTGGATATTTTGTTTTTATTGTATTTTTATTTTCACTTCGTGTTTCTAAAACATTTATTCCTTCGTCAAATACAACATATTAAGTCATATTTACATTTGTCCATTGTTTTACAATCGATTGAAATTTATTACTGAATATAACTGAATATTTAATTCATATTTCATAGCGTCATCGAGAATATTCAATATGTATTATAAAATCTTGTATCAGATATAACTTGTATGGTGAAGTTGACAAGAATCTTTACGAATATTTTTGCATTTATTCACTAGTTTGTATTATTATAATTTAACTGATAAACTGATTCATAATTTAGTGTCTTAAATAAAATTACATGACTTTTATTACATATTTTGTTTCCCATAAAAAAGTAATTGCCTAAGAAAAAGTACAATAATGTCTATCAAATCAACGAAAATTAACAAAAACTATCAAACTACCAAATATTTGACACTGTTGCGAAATGAGAATAAACATAAATGGACAAGATACTACTACTCATCCAAGAACTGGGACTATGGTGAACTCAGCCCAGAATATATTTTCTACTGCTCTGCCATTTTTCGGGCTCTACTCCATCAAGGTGATCTCCCATTCTATGAAGAGCTCCATTCCAAAAAAATGGTTGACATTATAAACAAATGTTTTGTCTTTTGAAGTTCACATTTTAATTATTGTAAACACACCAATGAATCAAATCGGAATATTTTTATAGTAAAATAAATTTGTTATCAATTAAAAAAAGTATAAAAAAAACTTACGGTAAACCATTTTGCGGTCTGCGTTCAATATTGAAGTGAACAGAGAGATGTCTTTAATATATCCCAACAAAACTTTGATAGCGCGAATTCATTTTATCTAATCATTCGATATTAAACAAACCGACAGTTATCCCAACTTTGTTAAAATAGATAACAAATAGCTAATGGTGACTCAATGGATTTTTCCCAATAATCAAGTGAGTTATGTGAAATAGGGAATTTGACAGATGGAAAATACCTGAGCAGAGAAGTCATGTACTTTCATTTTAATTTTTTTTACTGTCATGCTACTTTTTTAAATATTAAGTTTAAATATTAACATACGGTTAATATTTAAACTTAATAATTAACCGTATGTTAATATTAAGTTTAAATATTAACATATGGTTTAATATTGATAGGTTTTCACTTACTAGGATTATCCGCTGTCGTTTTATCTGTTTATGTATTATATTTGTCAAATTTTTAGAACCAATAAATTTCGTAACCACACTAATTTTCTCCTTTGTTTAAAAGCCACTTTTAAATGAAATCGGAGAAATCCACCCATTGTGAGGATATCGCCATTTGGATTTCGAGATAATTTTATTTTATCTTCAAAAATAGATCAAAATCTTCGTTAAGTTCTTAAGTGTTCGTTAAGTTCTTAGGTTAAAATATTGTTTAAATTCTTAGACAGGTACAATTAGTTCAATGGCTTCAAAATGGTTCAACGTTTGAAAACAAATTAGCCTGTAACAAAACAGCACTCAAAAAAATAAATACCACATAACTAAATACAACATAACAGTAAATACAACATAAATAAAATGGTTAATTGGAAAGTTATCTTCTCGAACAGCATTCTTTCAACTACGATGTTATATTTAATCCTGTAATCATTTTTATACAACCATTATTTTTAAATATTGATCATATTTACATCACCTTTTGCATACGTTACGGACTTTTCAGCTGTTCAATTTTCTAAGTAACTTTCCATGAAATTTATATCTTTTATCAGCTTATATCAGATAAGGGACTTGTATATTTCCCAATTTTTATTTTTTGGCGACAGTGACATTCATATATTAATATTTATATTAAACAACTTATCCTGAAACTTTTACTAAGGTTTACTCTATCATTTAGTTCATAGCTATGGAAATGTATATATTAACTATAGTTAACTTTACATGCAGTATAATTCTTGTCCAAACCTTGGTAAAACGACTAGGAAGCAATATGTGCTAGAAATTTGCAGTACAAGCTTGTGTGCACTTGGTCGTTAAAAGAGATTTACCTTAGTGAGCTTTATTATTTTGATTTATCTTGCAACAGCTACCAATGCAAATACATTATGAAATTTTCAGAAGTCTGTGAAAATCAAGTAAATAATCAGTGAGGCAATGAAATGAAATAAATGGAAGATTCATTTCTTTTCAAATTGGTCTGAAAGCCTCTTTCTTCTACATCATTCTAAATTTATAATTTTCTAAATACGTTTGACATCAACATAAACAAATGAATTTGTTGAGATAATTTTCTTCAGAGTAATAATTATAAAATTCCTCTTTAACACAATGAGGTATAATTCATTTAATGAAACAATCTGTAGTTAATTAAATAACAAAATTTTGTAATAATATTTCTAAACTTCTATACGTTACGGACTTTGACACACAAAGATTGAAAGTATTGAATCAAAATATTACTTCTTATATAACAATAATATAACTATAATATTATCATATAACATAGTATCACTAACGCGGAAATGATTAAACGATGATGATGTGGAATATTAGTTTACTTACTCGTTAGGCTTTATGAATAACGCCTCTTTATTCAAACTTAAAATCTAGTAAAATAAAAAAAAACTTGTAAAATCAAGTATAATTCGCACTACGAGGCTTCCGTACACACTTAAGCGCATATAAACATTGAAGCAAGTTGTTAGTATTTATATTATGACAATATGTAAATATATTGCTTAATATATATTTCAAAGACATCATATATGTACATTTTAAACA
This sequence comes from Druceiella hillmani, assembly GCA_039881145.1. NCBI lineage: Eukaryota > Metazoa > Arthropoda > Insecta > Lepidoptera > Hepialidae > Druceiella > Druceiella hillmani. The sequence goes on along the minus strand of JAYKKI010000012.1, from coordinate 37,778,338 downwards.
CACAAGTTATTTTTACAATTAATCTAAGTTACTTGTATGCAGTTTCTATTAACTTTTTACTGGCTCGACTACGAATTAAGTCGGTCGACTATTATTTGTAAACTAGTAGAACTTACTTAGCTGTGATAATTTCCTTTCACTTAATTCTAACAGCTCCCCAGGTATTCAAAAATAGTGGTTTGGAACTTAGCGGGAGGGGGAAACACGTATTTCGAAAAAAATACCATTTCAAAACTGAATATTTCGTAAGCTTAATATTTCGTTATGTCAAAAAGTGCTTATGGCATACTTTTAATAACATAATAGTCATAATAATAGCCTTTAATAACATAATTAGTCCATACAATGTGGTATTCCAATAAAAAAAATAAACCCTCGCTTTACATGTAAGGGAGGTATCCTAAAAAAATTGTTGTTCATGACTTTGTAGGCCTTATAAATATGTGTAATCATGCAAATGTCAAGTTTATAATACTAATAGTATGACAGTAAAACATCCATGACATACAGGCGGACAGATAGGTTTTTAGCGAAACTATATTTTGACCACAGCACCATAAAAACGTCCCTTGATTCGAATGCAATATCCAGTAAAATAAAAAAATAATACACTTAACGTAACATAGATACGTTATAGAGATCGTTATTGAGTACTTACTGGAATATGTTAAGGGAATTTAATTGTTGTGGTAACCTGAGCATAGGTTACAAACCATAAACTATAAATTGAATATGTTAGTCCTAAATATCCCCATTGTCATAATTTGAGATTTACAAAATAAGTATTATTATAAAATAATTAAAATGTTTTATTTGGTAAACAAATTTTAATCTGATATGCTAGTATATGGACTCAATAAAATTCAGCTTTGTTTGTCGATGAAGTCACGTCCGCCAACATCGATGTCATTAATTGCCCTTATCTCGTTCGATAACGACTATCTTAGCAGATAATAGCAGCGCACCTACGGGTATTTTCATTTTTATATCTACTGTTAACTTGAATCTGATAGACGGACACAATGTTTGGACGTAAGTGTATTAATAATTTTTTATATTTATATTTCTTTTCATTGATTTTTGCACATTTTTGCTGCATTTTCAGTATTTGAACTTATTGAACTTAATTATATTTGTATTATACTTAATAAACGCCAATATCAAGCAATTTTAATCTGTTCAATTGTATTATGAGTATTTGAGTGTTTTTTCTTCATTAAATGATATATTTATATTTCTGAAATGTTTAAATTTGAGGGTGAATAGAATTTTTTCTAACATAAGTCAACGAGTCCCTGATTGTAGTAATTTTAACTCGATATTGAATTTTTAATTACTTAACAATAATTTTCTTTGTATATTATTTAAAAATATTTGTATTTAGCTCCCTAATTATTCTCTAAATTTTTATTACACATTATGGTCGAAACCGCTAAAGGAATTTGATTCGAATCATTAAAATTGCAGCACCGGGACCACCTGGCCCACCGCCACCCTTCGGCCCACCACACCACCATGGACCACATCACCACGGTCCACCCCACCACGGTCCTCCCCATCACGGGCCACCATATCACGGACCACATCCACCTCATATTTTACCACCCCATATCGTACCACCTCATCATGGTCCACCTCATCATCACGGCCCACCACCACCGCACTTCTTTGGACCACCACACCCTGGAAGGAGATAGTTTTAGTAATGCGATTTTCACTTGCTACACGTGAATTTTTTAGTTTCTAATTTTATATATATACGTGCATTTATATTCATTTTTAAACTGTTCCACTTTGATCCACGTCTCAAAAATAAATCATTTTAACATACGAAAATATTTTTTTTATTCATCTAAACCTATTTAAAATGACCGAAATTAACATCGGTGAAGTATTGGTATGATAATTCAAATAATTATCATTTTAATATTTTATTTGTTGCTGCTAATTTATTTCGATTTAAATAAATTACAAGATGACAGAAAATAATACTATATAAAATAATTACTCGCGGTCTTTTTCCAAAGAAACGGTGAGCTTGGGGTGTTGATCATGGGACGCCTGGCAGATGTGTGACATCAAATTTTTTTGTATTGAAATATTTTTATGTATTTGAACCAACTGAAAACGAAACAACAAATATTCAGGTAGTTGTTGATAATAAAATATTAATTTTATTTTTATGAAATAATTTATGGCGGAAATATTTCTTGACAATTCATTGAAAATACACATTTTAATTTTATAATACTATAAGACGACTGTATACGGGAAGCTGGCCAAATTAAGTCGGAAAAAAGAATTCAGATCAAATGATACGTCGCAGCGTATTGTAAGTAGCGAAAACGTTTTAACTCTCATCTAAATGCGCCATTAGACGTTTCACTTCTAAAATAATAACATTGGCTATTTCGATACTTTTGAACCTTTTCTAGTCTTCATATCATGGATGGGTCAATTTTATTACCATAAATAATATATGGCTTACTGTTCAAGTTCTAATGATATATTTGGTCACTTGGATGATAATTGAAGCCTACTAAACTTGCTTATTATTCGGTAGTTGACTACAAGTTGATTGTAATTATTTATGTACGAAGTTTTTATTGAAACGTTTATAGAGAAAGAGTCAGAGTAACTATTTCTCTATCTTGGAGTAGACTGGCTCACAATCTCAGTATAAATAGTTCTACCAGCAAAGGTATCGCTACTTATACTGAACTCGAGGCTTCTAGAATATATGAAAATTAGAAATGTATCTACGTTAAGAATAGTTCGTAAAGTATGGTTTGCGAAAATGGGTGGTTTTTGGTGTATGTAACGTAATAAGATTTGATCTTGAAGATCAAATCTTAAAACGTCAGTCGGCATATTTTATTGAATTAGAGTAATTCCACAAACAAATGCTATTCTCCGTGAGTAACACCGTAATTAAAATAGTAATCAAGAAATAATTACACGGGAATAAATCATTAACCCTGTTATTTTATTAATTGTTTTCACAAATAACATCGATGTGTAATATCATAATTACAGAAATGTTATCGCAACATAATGATTAATCAACTTTAATCTTTTCAACAGTTTTATTAGTGACATCTTTTTGATTTTTGTAATCAAGTTCATGTATATTTTTATATTAGTTGTAAACATACGTTTCGTATAAATACCATTTTAATTATTATTAGTATCATATAAATAGGATATATTTTTTTTTAAATAACAATCTTTTTATTTTTTCTTTTAGCTTTAAAGAACACAAGAAATAAAAATCGATCAATTGCAAGTCGGAATCACACTTGACTAGTTTTTTTTTCTAACGATTTGTTAAGAAAGAATTCCGTAGCACTAAATTAAATAACATTTAACCTATAAGTTTGTATTTGTCACAGACATTATGAGAAACAAAGTTATTGATGCGGTCAGTACCGAAAATATGTCATATCTCACAAACCACACAACATATCTTATTCAAACCAATTTTCGTTTAAAGTTTATTTTAAGTTCTAACTTATTTGCAGAATTTCACACACCTGAAGATGTCGTAATACAACGAAACCTAGGTCGTGGTAAAGAACTCAAAGAAATCAGAAATAATACTACATCACGTAGTTTCATTTTATTGTGAGTATAATTAATATAACAATATTAGAATATAGGTGTAGTTTCAATATTAATTCTAAAATCATTATTGAATACGTGCAATTCATCAAGCCGGAGTTATGTTAACAATCATTTTAAATTATACCGTCTTGAATAAATTTGGAGCATAAATAAAAGAGGAAAAGAAACTATTCAGTGTTTTCTATTTTTCACCGGTAGAGTGAAACTCAACATGCGTTAGCCGTAAAAACTGGAGGCCTCCTGTTAAATAAATAATTTAAACCTCAAAAGCACGATTATAAATAAAATGAAATGCGGTAGAGTTAAATGAGTAAGCAAACACAAAGTAGGGGCTGTTTGCAATGTAACGAGACTGAGGAAATGAGGAAAAACGACGTGTTTGCAGAAGAATTATGTATGTGAGAAAAGATTTAAAAATAATTCGTTTGATTCAAGTGCTTTTTGGGTTTGTGGCTTTTCACGGGCGAGAAAATATTTGAACCGAAGGGCAATAAATTATAAAAATGTATGTTCGAAATTATGAGAAGGTTAATTTTTTCAATTAACTATTATTATTAGATACCTCATGCCAAAATCTACAATCTTTTTCATGTTAATAAAAATGATATTATCATACCTTGAATTTCACTCATTTTTAAATACCTTAAACATAGATAAAAGGAAAATAACTCAGAATTTAAAAAAAAACCTTCATTTATCTACCAAAGGGGGTAGAAATTTTAAATTTTAATTGAGTATAAAATATAAATTTTCAATTAGACATTTTAAACTACCTACTATTATGTCACAGTTTTCATTACTATTCGTAATCAACGTACAAGTTTAGTTTCTTTAAATCTATCTACGAAATAGATATACGTGTTAGTAACTAATACGCCATATTTGTAGCAGAACAGTAATATGTGACAAAGTAAATCGTGCGCTCATTTTCATCCCCATCCCTTTGCAGATCCCAAGTGCTATGTCTAAGTACAGAAACATTTTAGATTATTTACATAGACTAAATTAAATATATTTTAAATTAATTTCTCAACTAACCCTTTATTTCTGATAGTTTAGTACAGTAAGCAACTGTATCCCACGTACTTAATAATTTGTTTTAACCAATCTTTAGGAATAAAGACTCTTTTGGTGGCATATCTTTTTCTCACGTAAGCTTCTAATTAATCGATTTATTGATATTGACATTTTGCATTAATACCCCCGAATATCTTATCAATTAACTTGCTTGCGATATTGGTACCCACAACTGAACGAGAAAGGGTGGATTGTATTTAAGCACTTATAATTACCATTATTCGTTCCTTTCTTCTCGTTTTAAACGTTCGCATTAATATGCAATTTTGAATATTTATATATAACTTTTTTTAACTATTTTATAACTTATCAATATTTAATAATAGCTTTATATAGTAATTTTTGGCATGAATTGGTAACAGTAATTCATTTTGTATTTGAGCTATTATTTTGATAATTAATACACTTTGCATATATTTTGTAATGTTAGTAACAACATATATATGTTTTAGCAATAATTATTCATTTTGTAGAAATAATTCCAATATTTTTCAAAAAAACAAATGCCAATAGAATTTTCACAGGTATTCAAACTCTTTAATGTATTAATTTTTTGATGTCACAGTCACTTCATTTTAATTTTATGAAACGAAAATAAGTAAAAGTGGCTTAGAAAGAAACTTTTTTCTATCGCGCTTTTTTATATTTTTCTAAGGTATTTAGAAATATATGTTAGGATTAAATCGAATGATAATGAAATTATATATTTTTTTTCTTTTGGAAAAAAATACAATAATATAATAATAATTTTACTTTAATGACAGTTTCTGAGATTTGTTTTTACTACAAAGGTCCATAAGAACTACCTACCGATAGTAGATGACGTTAAATTTAATCTAATACACCTTTTGGGTCTACTACCCTGACACATTGTCGATTTTGTTTTATTTTAGGCTAATTTTTACATTATCAAGCAAAACAAGAATGTAGTAGCAAAATATAAAATATCCTACGTGTATTTTTCAAATGCATTACGCAATAAAAAATTTGCAATCAAACCGAGTGACGAGATAGGCTGAAATTATTTGTTCACTTTTAATGATAGCTAGAAACCACATTTTGAGACAGCTATCTTCTATATGGTGTAACACACTAGCGATACCGACGGAACAAAGACAGTTATTTCTGAGCTTTGTTTTCATAACAAAGTCTGCCAAAACCCCTAGCTATAGCTAATAACCTTACACTTACTGACGTACCTTTTGTGTCAACTAATCAGACGCTTCGACGATGTTGATAAGATTATGGTATCGCTTTGTTTTTTATTTGTGGCGTATTTTCAAACCAATAGCGATTCAGATCAAACGCACGTGTTAAAAAGGTGAAAGTGATAAAATATTTTCTACAAAGGTTAACACTTGTGCAAGGTGAGAATTGTTTATGATAATTAACAATTTTTTTAAAAGCCTTATTTCAAAGTCTGGAAAGATGTAAGCTTACGTTCATTTATTAATTATGAATAATAAAACCCCATCATAATTATATGCAATACATATATTTTTATCTTGAAATACAATATTAACTTGAAGTTTGTCAACATAAAGCAACGTGGCTGGACGTCATTGGACAATTCATTCAGATTTGTCAACCTATATTTGACAATAATATGAATAAAAAAAACACTAAATGTTATAGGCCTATTAATCACTATCTTTCTGATCTACAGCTTCAAATAGCTAGTAGCAGAACAAATTATAGCGTATAAAGTCCTACTGTCGTCCCTACAAATAAGTGAAATTCAAATATTATTTGTACATCATTCTGAATTAGAGTAGCATTTGCATAAATAATATTGCTTATTTTGAAGTTCACAAAATTAAATAGATATAAACATTTACTATTATATTGTGGCAATATTATTTGTAATCAAATTAAAAAGTTTGTCTTAAATATATTTTCAACCTCTGAAATTGAAATTATTGTTCTTGATTAATTCGTATGTTCGGTTTAGACGGGTATTAAATAAAGAATTTTATTTAGTGTAAATATTATTTTTTCTCTATGTGAATAGAAATAAACAATTCTACTTACGGGTATAAGACTTTTGTATATATAAAATGATCAATGTATAATATTTATGTGCATATAAGTACTATGCTGGTAACTCGGGACATCTAAAGTCATGGATTAAACTACGAATAATAATGTTAACTAGCGTGACCCGTGCGAAGTCTTCGCATTATTATTTATTCCATTATGAAGCTCAGATGACAGATCAAACAAATATTTTACTAAAATTGACATATAGAGGCGCAAGTATCAAAAGCATTGAGCTAAAGGGCCACTTTATTTATATGTGAGTGGATTTGAAATTAAACAAAAATTTTACCGACCGTCAATCATATTGACGTTGAGCCGTTAGATGGCAGCATTGCTGTTTTGTGTATATAATTTTAATAATTAATTAATTTGCAAAAACAATAGCAATAATAAATTTTTTAGTTGTGGATGCCGGTAGATCAAGCAATTATCTATAAAATGATATATAATTTATGTGGATTATTTGTGAGGTTTTTTCTAAAAAGGGAGAGTAACATCTTAAAACCTTAGCGTATTAATATATATGATGATGATGATGATGATGATTGTACTTTTTCAGAGTATAAACTTTAAAAAAGGCACAGCTAACATTATAATTTCTTTCAAGTTTGTATTACATTTAATTGAATAGATTCAAACTATAAATCGTAATCTTTCATTACATTGGCGAGCTAGTCGAGCAGAAAATTACTCAGCGTATAATAAAATTGAATCATGAGTTCTCATAGATGTGTACTATAGGGTTTCCTTCTTTGATTAATTTCTTATTTGGAATATGTTAACTTTATTTTGTATCATCCAGATATCTCATTCGTTGTCCCACAATATTTTTTTAGGTCTCCTTCTGGTACATTTCCGGACAACTTACGTTTATTTTATTTTAGAGACATACTTTCTACCTGTGGTAAATTTCGATGTGTCTCTTTTAATATCTCGTCACCAAATATATTCATTTAAATTCTTTAAAAAGCACCAAATGTCTGTTGTAATTATGAGAGTTTTTTTCCCAAAAATAATTGAAATATTTAACTTTCTTAAAGGATTTAAATAATAACTGTTTCATCTGGCTCTAACTGATGACATTCCAGTGTCGTTACAATTCATTAACATTAATAGTTATTAGCGATTAAAAAAAGTGTATATTATCAGAATAATACACACTTTTTTCAATCGTTAATAACTATTTTAATACATTTGGATTTTTGTTCTATTTAAGATCAATACCTGATCATCACTGAAATGTTTAAACAGCTAAGTATCTTTTAAATTGTTTTCCTCAAGGGTCTGGAGTATTAGTAGCAGTAGATAGTCTGATTATATCTCAATTAGGGTTTCATGATCTGATCCCATAATTTCAAGTATAAGTATAACATTATACGATACACGTTTTTAAAATAAAATAATTAAATCCTGCAGTAAGTCGTACTAACTTATAAAATATGTTTATAATAAAGTAATTGATATGTGAACTTGACGACTAGTGGGAGTTCCTACCCCACCAGATTGAGATATAGACAAAACGAAGTCGTCCAGCACTAAAGTCAAGGGGGAGGGAGTTTTTTTACTGGCCGACATTGTTCTGCTTATGCGATAACCTAGAATTGTGCACAATGTAATTACTTTTTGGTGGCTTAAAGACTTAAATAAGTTTTGATATCTAATTATCGCATTAGATCCGGATCGTTCGCCAAGTTTTTTATTTTTAAAAAGCCTAAAATTTTAACATTCGGTGTTGCAGCAATTTTTATTGGTTGCTAGAAGTAATCACCCAAAACATTTTCTAATATAATAAATATTGTATCAACAACAGCGCGAGTTTAATTATCGATCCAATTATTGTTATATTTTTCGTTATTTTAATTTAAATTACTAATTAAAAAACTGTTCTATGTATTTGAAAAAAAATTGATTTCCCAACCGATGGACGATACGATATTAATAGAAATGGATCGTGACTACGATTCCAGTATTGTGTCATACAGCTATGATCTGGATCGATGCAAGTTATACAAATAAAAATAAAAACAACACAAAGAAAAATATCATGCGTCTCCAATGTCAGTTTACTCATATTACACACAGAAGATAAAAATTTAATTTGTTGAAACTTTGTGTAATATACTAAGTAACTTATAATCATTATTAAATCTATTAACTATATTAAATTTTAACCACCAGTACAATCATTAAAAAAAATTATTTTCAGATAACTCCGAATAAAGACTGCTTGGTTGACAATGGGTTGCTGCTGTTCAGGCTACGAAGCTCCAGGTGATAAAGATGGATACACTAAATAGTCGTAAATTTGAAAAAAATATAGAATGATAGGATATATGTTCTATTGGTGTGTGTATATATATATATATGTATATACATATATATATATATATATATATATATATATATATATATATATATATATATATAATTCCGTAAGAGGCGGACCAACGATGTCGGTGATAGAAGGGGTTATTAAACCTACAAAACAATAAACTTTATTATCCTAGACTTAATAGTTTCAGAGATATTATTTTTGTAATTTTTGTTTTTATTAGGTATTATTACCATTTCTGTTTTTTTATTGTCCAAGATATTTAGGAGATCATTCGTTTCCTAATTAAAATATTATTCATTCATTATTATTGGCAATATAAAAATGAAACGCTGAAACATATGCATTCTTCCAATTACAAAACATGAAAAACGATTTTTAAACCATGTTAGCGTAAAAAAATGTATCGTAACCTTATGAAAATTTATTTCAAAAACATCTATAATTCACACAAGATTTCAAAAAGGTAACATTGTTACAGTTAATTCTGTAAAAATTCGAAAAATACCCGCTTTATTGAAATAACCCCACATTCGCAGAAATGCTTACGATCAAAACTACCGCTTATCAGAATTGTTTCGCTATCTCTTTCCCACTCGTATGGACGTTTTATTGTTCTCGACCACTTCTTTAGTGACTTGCTTATCGCTCGGACCTAACAACGTGTTTTTGTTGTTTTTTCCCCACCGTTTTTGTTTGTTGACCTACGCCTGAATTGGACCTTGTCTGTGTTTGTGATTTGGATATTGTTTGCCAGACTGCATTGCAAAATGTCTTAGACCTACACTGCTCGTGAATATGGAAAAATATATTTCATTTACGTGCTATGTGATGGAATGCTACCCTAATCGCAAACGTTATCCCGATCACAGCCTTTGTTCGTGTAAACAATGCATATTTAGAGGGTCGAATTCCTGGAAATGTAGTTCCTGAAGGAAGGCCTAGAAAAGTTATTGAACGTCAAGTGCTGGTTAAAATGGAAGAAACTCATTCTACTAGTGCTCGGCGGAATCCTTGATGTACCGAAGTCGCATGAAGTACACACAGTACACCGCATTTTAAGAACAAATAATGAAATAACGAGTGCAAGCACTGCTACTTGCTGACTATCAACGAAGAACCGATTTCTGTCGAGAGATACTGACTTCTGTCGAGAGATACTGTTGATGCAGGCATGATCCGTTTTTTTATCAATGCATTCAATCTTATGGAGCGATGAATCATATTTTAAAAGAATGGGAGTATTTAATATGCACAATTTACAACAATGAGCCGTCGAGTATCACGCCATAGTGAGGCAAAACAGATTTCAACATCAATTCGGAGTCAATTTGTGGGCTGGAATCTTGGATGGCAAAATTATCGATCCATTTGAACTCCCACTGAGACTTAATGGAGTTCGTTATCTACAGTTTTTAAAAGACGAACTTGGAAACCTGTTGAATGGAATACCACAAGATATACGTGACAGGATGTGGCTACAGCACGACGGTGCACCGGCCCACTTTTCACGACAAGTAAATGAATACTTAAATGTAACTTACCCAAATCGATGGATAGGACGTGACGGTACAATTTCAAGGCTACCACGTTCTCCAAACCTCAATCTATTGGACTATTTTCTATGGGGTTATTTCAACGAGGCGGAAAATGAGGATAATACACAACAATTAAGACAAAAATTACATCATGTGTCATGAAGTGAAAAAGAAATGTTTTAAGTTGCTAGTTATGCATAAGAGCTAGGGAAAGGCATTTTGGGTATTTACTGTAATAAAAAAAAATAAATGCGGTATGATCGTATATAAACATAATAAATGAGGTATGATCGTTAATACTACACTCGTTTTATTTTACCATGACCAAAAAAACTAACAATGGTGTGGGTTTGGAAATAAAACATGTTATGAAATGACTTAGTATCAGAAAATGATCCTATATACACACACACACACACATATATATATATATATATATATATATATATATACACGTGTATGTATACATATATATATATATGTGTATATATATATATATATATATATATATATATATGATGATATATATATAATGACATCAAATATGATTACAAATCTTACATTTGTGTAAATAAATGCCTCGTAAAAATAGGCGCGGCGGGAGAAGGAATTAAAAATTATATGATTTAATTAGTCGTTTTAAGATCTCTCTAACTAATTAGTTATTTTCACGAAATGTGTATCGTAGGTATTTACCAACTTTTTTGTCCTAACACTGGAAATGAACGTCTTTAGAAATTAAAACCCTTTGTCAGCGGCAAAGTGTAAGAAGATGTAATGTAAAATTATGAAGCAAATTAAACCAAAATAATTAAACACGCAATACAAGGGGAGCGCAAGGAATTGGTTAGAGCTGATGTCTAATAAAATATTTACTAAAATATTCTGTTCCCGAAAATTTTAAACCCATTTTCATGGAAAACTCTTGGAAGCTATATATAGAATAATACGTATATACCCCAAGTGATATAAAAGGCGATAAAGTAAGTTCACCGGTGTATGACGAACGATGTGAAATTAATTTTTCCAACTAACGTGACACGCGAATTGCATTCCATACATCCATCCTTAGCCACAAGTACCAGTAGTACAAAGTTGAACAAATCTCATGTGAGTTCTGTTTGTTTCAGCAATAGTGAAAATATTCATCACGCATCATCTTAAAGACGAAAGCGATGTTCCCATGGGAAGGGAGGGGATAGGACGTGTGTCATATTGCCGCGTAAGCGTAAAGCAACACTCCATTATTGTTACTTACCCCACCTAAACCGGAGACGGCATCAAGATATGATAGATAACTAATGTAAATATTACTGCAAGCCGAGGGCCTTATATCGATAGGTAAATTGGTACCTCTGTAGGTTATTATCCAAAAAATTCAATGATAATCGTGACACAGTAACTCTTCAAAACATCGAACCTGGCGGCGATTAATCGAATTAAATTAGGGCGTTAAAAATCTGCTGGTAAAAGTCATAAAATGCAAACTATTTCATTTTTAAAACAGTAAAAAAATATGAGAGAAAATCTCAAGAAAAGTGTTGTGAACAATTTTATTAAAAAATTAAATACATAATTTTTTTGCAAACAATTTAAAGACAATATAATTATTTTCAATTATGCTTGTGAGAGTAAATTTTAAGTTCATCTCATCTTTCATTTCAACTCTTTTGGTAAGGAATTAACTACGTAAATTATATTTTATGATATTATGGGGAATAGACAAGTCCTTATAGCTAATTATATTAACAAGTCCTTATACGATAATTACGAGTAAATACTTCCTCGCCTACGACCAAAATAAATATGAACCGAATGGAATTAATTATTATGTTTTGATATATCCAGCAAGCAGGTCATTGTAAACTTGATCTCTTATTATTGAAGTTGCGTGTAATAAATAGTATTGTAAATAATTTACAATAAAGCGGAGATTCTGCCGAAAATTAATGTCTTTATTTGCGGTCTTAGTGAAGTGATAGCGGTTTCAAATATGGAAGTTCAAATTCCCCCATAAAATTTACTAGATGATTATGTGAATTTATGAGGAAATTAATAAAGAAATTGGCCAGCATGTGATTAATCTTCCAGCGCCAGCGGCAGAAGTCTAAGACAACTGAATTATAATTAATTTCATGATAATTGCTCTTAGCGGATAAGGCGTTGACTATTTAGGTATCGTGATTTACTGACGAGTTATTTCAAAATAAATGTTGGTTTAGTCTTGCACGAGATCCATATCACGAACCTATCTAAGAATTAAAGAAATAACAGTGTTTTGGACTATGAAAAAATGTTGATATAATTTTTAATAATTTATAAAATTGTCTGTATTTTAATGAATTCTGGATTTTTTAATAACTTGCGCAATCAATACCAAGCTTTTTTAATGCAAACACGTCTTCTAAAATTTATGCAATGAGTTAATTGTATTACATAAAATTTTCTTTTAAATTAATTTTCATTTAGAAATCGCCTTAAAAACAAATTTAATTAATTTCATAATTTAATCCATTACACAGAGCTATTTATGCTTTTTACAATACTATTTTTGTATCTATATTGAAAATTTCACTATGTCATCCACGGAATGATAATAAGCTGTATAGTTTTTTGGTTCAAAATTAACGTAATGTGAAGCGTATCTAAGTAATACGAGTCTCACAACGCACTCCAATAAGTACTAAATTTTAATAGTAACTCGAATCGTTTTTAAATTCACATTCGCAATATTTTCTTTTACACCTATACTTCTTAAATATATCATTCATTTTACTCTCATTATTTCCGTGTATGATATTTATGTATGGATAATATTCAGTCACAAATCTATTGGTAATTTTCCGTCCATATCTTTTCTTCATAAGATTTGTTTTAGATTACTTATTTATGAGCTATTTTAGTGTCCCAATCCAGAGGTGATAACGGAAGACTTATAATCTCACTTCAGGATCTGTCCATTTGAATGAACGTCACATGCTTCTGAAATCTAAATAGTGTATTTAATTGAACTGAAAAGCGTAATTAAAGAGTTTGGTAACCCTATACTATACGATAGGTAAACAAATTATAATACTTAATTCTTATAGGTATCATATTTAGTTCGATTTAATTAAAAAATGTAATCCCGGTGTAAGATATATCAAATACAATTTGCTTGTACCAGTCCTTAATAATCTGAAAAAAAAAATTAAAAATTGAAGCTAGTCTATAATAACATTTTTGAAAAACTCTAATTAATCTAAAATTCTAAAATTTAGCAAATATTCGTTGCAATATTTATTTCAATAACCTAATTGTTCAAACCTAAATTAAAACTAAAATCTTTATTTTACTTGAAAATAACGATTAATGTAAATTCCATAGACTAAAATACAAAACAAATACGTAAATTATTTTTATTCAGTATTTTAATTACTTATCAAGTTATTACGATATAAACGTAACACGATTTATAGATCTAAGGTCCGTAGTTTGCATCCGATCACATGCGGTTGACACACACTAGGGGTATGTGTATAATTTTATTTGTGAACGGACGGATCACTCATTATACGAGATTTAACTCGCTGTTAAATTTATTGTGAAATGACTTACATAATATAAACATCAACATACTCCATTCAATTAAACATCAGCATAGCAAGCAGCAGCACAATAATAGGTACATCAAAATAATAATAATAATAGGTATATACCTATTATTATTATTATTATTTTGATGTACCTATTATTGTAAAAAAAATAATAATAAAATGTATGGCAACTTTGTGGAATTTTATTTCCAAAACATCTACGATTCACACAAATTCGAAAAAGGTATATATATATGTGTATATATATATATATATATATATATATATATATATATATAACAAATAAACATCAGCATAGCAAGCAACAGCACAATAATAGGTACATCAAAATAATAATAATAATAGGTATATACCTATTATTATTATTATTTGATATATATATATATATATATACATATATATATACCTTTTTCGAATTTGTGTGAATCGTAGATGTTTTGGAAATAAAATTCCACAAGGTTGCCATACATTTTATTATTATTTTTTTTACAATAATAGGTATATCAAAATAATAATAATAATAGGTATATACGCAATTAAATGAAACTACGTGATGTAGTATTATTTCTACTATCTTTAATTTCTTTACCACGACCTAGGTTTCGTTGTATTACAACATCTTCAGGTGGGATATTAGCAAAGATTAACTCTTAGGAACAACCAACAGCATTTATATGTTTCAAACACAATAGCGGAAGACTACTTTGTGCGGATTTTTCCATTGTTTATGTTAGTGAGTTTATTGCAGGGGCGCAGACTAGGTTTTATTATATTACAGAAAGTTATACAATATACCAGTATTCTAGTTGGGGTAATAAATTCAATTGTTGTTATTATGTAAAATTATACAATGCAAACTTTATGGTGTATGTAATAAAATTAAATGGAAGTTATTGTCGGTAATATATTGCAAAGGCAAGGGTATTTGAAAGTAAGGCCAAGGTAATGTACTAATTCTACATATCTTATTATCGGTAATATATTTATACAAAAGCAAGGGTATTTGAAAGTAAGGACAAGGTAATACACTAATTCTACATATCTCCGGTTTTGTGTATTCATATATTTATTTATTTATTCCTTTTAATTTTTTTTTTTTTTTTTTTGTTTTTATTATATATACGTATATTTATATGTGTATTAATGCTGAAACAATTTCCAGGGTACTGTAGTGTCAATGTTTTATATTTATATTATATCTAGAAGATATTAAGAATGGGTGATGATATTATATTTAGTTGTTCATTTAATATATTGACCTTGATATCTTTTTTATGTCTGTTTATTTCTAATGTTTCTAGGATATTAAGTTTATTGCCTTTTGTATTTATTTGTAATATATAGGGTGCATTATCAGTATGGGGGTGATGGTTATTTTCAATGAGATGTTTAGCAAAGTGAGATGTGTCTGGTTTATTATTACGCCAGCTGGCGATGTGTTCTTTATATCTTGTATTAAAATCTCTTCCTGTTTGACCTATGTATACACTATTACAATCGTTACATTTAAGTTTATAGATACCACTCTTTTTAAGTTTATCTATTTTTTCTTTATTATTAATAAGGGTTTTACCCAAGTTATTTAAGGTACTATACGTACATGTTATATTATTTATATTTTTATTATTAGTTAAGAGTTTTCCTAATTTGAGTGATACATTACCTATGTATGGGATAGATTTATAGTAAATATTATTCTTATTTGGTGCGACCGGGTATATTTCTTGTATTAGTATTTTTCTTAATTTATTATGGTACAGTTTTGTGACAATTGATGGGTCATAATTATTATTTGTTGCGATTAGTTTCATAGTTTTTATTTCTTTACGTAGGTTAGGTTTTTCAAGAGGGATGGTTAAAGCTCTGTGAATCATGGAATGAAATGCTGCTAACTTATGGGACCAAGGGTGTTGAGATTGACGCAACAAATAATAATTATGACCCATCAATTGTCACAAAACTGTACCATAATAAATTAAGAAAAATACTAATACAAGAAATATACCCGGTCGCACCAAATAAGAATAATATTTACTATAAATCTATCCCATACATAGGTAATGTATCACTCAAATTAGGAAAACTCTTAACTAATAATAAAAATATAAATAATATAACATGTACGTATAGTACCTTAAATAACTTGGGTAAAACCCTTATTAATAATAAAGAAAAAATAGATAAACTTAAAAAGAGTGGTATCTATAAACTTAAATGTAACGATTGTAATAGTGTATACATAGGTCAAACAGGAAGAGATTTTAATACAAGATATAAAGAACACATCGCCAGCTGGCGTAATAATAAACCAGACACATCTCACTTTGCTAAACATCTCATTGAAAATAACCATCACCCCCATACTGATAATGCACCCTATATATTACAAATAAATACAAAAGGCAATAAACTTAATATCCTAGAAACATTAGAAATAAACAGACATAAAAAAGATATCAAGGTCAATATATTAAATGAACAACTAAATATAATATCATCACCCATTCTTAATATCTTCTAGATATAATATAAATATAAAACATTGACACTACAGTACCCTGGAAATTGTTTCAGCATTAATACACATATAAATATACGTATATATAATAAAAACAAAAAAAAAAAAAAAAAAATTAAAAGGAATAAATAAATAAATATATGAATACACAAAACCGGAGATATGTAGAATTAGTGTATTACCTTGTCCTTACTTTCAAATACCCTTGCTTTTGTATAAATATATTACCGATAATAAGATATGTAGAATTAGTACATTACCTTGGCCTTACTTTCAAATACCCTTGCCTTTGCAATATATTACCGACAATAACTTCCATTTAATTTTATTACATACACCCTAAAGTTTGCATTGTATAATTTCACATAATAACAACAATTGAATTTATTACCCCAACTAGAATACTGGTATATTGTATAACTTTCTGTAATATAATAAAACCTAGTCTGCGCCCCTGCAATAAACTCACTAACATAAACAATGGAAAAATCCGCACAAAGTAGTCTTCCGCTATTGTGTTTGAAACATATAAATGCTGTTGGTTGTTCCTAAGAGTTAATCTTTGCTAATATCCCACCTGAAGATGTTGTAATACAACGAAACCTAGGTCGTGGTAAAGAAATTAAAGATAGTAGAAATAATACTACATCACGTAGTTTCATTTAATTGCGAATAATGAATTTCTACAAAATTAACGCCAAATATATTCAATAGGTATATACCTATTATTATTATTATTTTGATGTACCTATTATTGTGCTGCTGCTTGCTATGCTGATGTTTAATTGAATGGAGTATGTTGATGTTTATATTATGTAAGTCATTTCACAATAAATTTAACAGCGAGTTAAATCTCATATAATGAGTGATCCGTCCGTTCACAAATAAAATTATACACATACCCCTAGTGTGTGTCAACCGCATGTGATCGGATGCAAACTACGGACCTTAGATCTATAAATCGTGTTACGTTTATATCGTAATAACTTGATAAGTAATTAAAATACTGAATAAAAATAATTTACGTATTTGTTTTGTATTTTAGTCTATGGAATTTACATTAATCGTTATTTTCAAGTAAAATAAAAATTTTAGTTTTAATTTAGGTTTGAACAATTAGGTTATTGAAATAAATATTGCAACGAATATTTGCTAAATTTTAGAATTTTAGATTAATTAGAGTTTTTCAAAAATGTTATTATAGACTAGCTTCAATTTTTAATTTTTTTTTTCAGATTATTAAGGACTGGTACAAGCAAATTGTATTTGATATATCTTACACCGGGATTACATTTTTTAATTAAATCGAACTAAATATGATACCTATAAGAATTAAGTATTATAATTTGTTTACCTATCGTATAGTATAGGGTTACCAAACTCTTTAATTACGCTTTTCAGTTCAATTAAATACACTATTTAGATTTCAGAAGCATGTGACGTTCATTCAAATGGACAGATCCTGAAGTGAGATTATAAGTCTTCCGTTATCACCTCTGGATTGGGACACTAAAATAGCTCATAAATAAGTAATCTAAAACAAATCTTATGAAGAAAAGATATGGACGGAAAATTACCAATAGATTTGTGACTGAATATTATCCATACATAAATATCATACACGGAAATAATGAGAGTAAAATGAATGATATATTTAAGAAGTATAGGTGTAAAAGAAAATATTGCGAATGTGAATTTAAAAACGATTCGAGTTACTATTAAAATTTAGTACTTATTGGAGTGCGTTGTGAGACTCGTATTACTTAGATACGCTTCACATTACGTTAATTTTGAACCAAAAAACTATACAGCTTATTATCATTCCGTGGATGACATAGTGAAATTTTCAATATAGATACAAAAATAGTATTGTAAAAAGCATAAATAGCTCTGTGTAATGGATTAAATTATGAAATTAATTAAATTTGTTTTTAAGGCGATTTCTAAATGAAAATTAATTTAAAAGAAAATTTTATGTAATACAATTAACTCATTGCATAAATTTTAGAAGACGTGTTTGCATTAAAAAAGCTTGGTATTGATTGCGCAAGTTATTAAAAAATCCAGAATTCATTAAAATACAGACAATTTTATAAATTATTAAAAATTATATCAACATTTTTTCATAGTCCAAAACACTGTTATTTCTTTAATTCTTAGATAGGTTCGTGATATGGATCTCGTGCAAGACTAAACCAACATTTATTTTGAAATAACTCGTCAGTAAATCACGATACCTAAATAGTCAACGCCTTATCCGCTAAGAGCAATTATCATGAAATTAATTATAATTCAGTTGTCTTAGACTTCTGCCGCTGGCGCTGGAAGATTAATCACATGCTGGCCAATTTCTTTATTAATTTCCTCATAAATTCACATAATCATCTAGTAAATTTTATGGGGGAATTTGAACTTCCATATTTGAAACCGCTATCACTTCACTAAGACCGCAAATAAAGACATTAATTTTCGGCAGAATCTCCGCTTTATTGTAAATTATTTACAATACTATTTATTACACGCAACTTCAATAATAAGAGATCAAGTTTACAATGACCTGCTTGCTGGATATATCAAAACATAATAATTAATTCCATTCGGTTCATATTTATTTTGGTCGTAGGCGAGGAAGTATTTACTCGTAATTATCGTATAAGGACTTGTTAATATAATTAGCTATAAGGACTTGTCTATTCCCCATAATATCATAAAATATAATTTACGTAGTTAATTCCTTACCAAAAGAGTTGAAATGAAAGATGAGATGAACTTAAAATTTACTCTCACAAGCATAATTGAAAATAATTATATTGTCTTTAAATTGTTTGCAAAAAAATTATGTATTTAATTTTTTAATAAAATTGTTCACAACACTTTTCTTGAGATTTTCTCTCATATTTTTTTACTGTTTTAAAAATGAAATAGTTTGCATTTTATGACTTTTACCAGCAGATTTTTAACGCCCTAATTTAATTCGATTAATCGCCGCCAGGTTCGATGTTTTGAAGAGTTACTGTGTCACGATTATCATTGAATTTTTTGGATAATAACCTACAGAGGTACCAATTTACCTATCGATATAAGGCCCTCGGCTTGCAGTAATATTTACATTAGTTATCTATCATATCTTGATGCCGTCTCCGGTTTAGGTGGGGTAAGTAACAATAATGGAGTGTTGCTTTACGCTTACGCGGCAATATGACACACGTCCTATCCCCTCCCTTCCCATGGGAACATCGCTTTCGTCTTTAAGATGATGCGTGATGAATATTTTCGCTATTGCTGAAACAAACAGAACTCACATGAGATTTGTTCAACTTTGTACTACTGGTACTTGTGGCTAAGGATGGATGTATGGAATGCAATTCGCGTGTCACGTTAGTTGGAAAAATTAATTTCACATCGTTCGTCATACACCGGTGAACTTACTTTATCGCCTTTTATATCACTTGGGGTATATACGTATTATTCTATATATAGCTTCCAAGAGTTTTCCATGAAAATGGGTTTAAAATTTTCGGGAACAGAATATTTTAGTAAATATTTTATTAGACATCAGCTCTAACCAATTCCTTGCGCTCCCCTTGTATTGCGTGTTTAATTATTTTGGTTTAATTTGCTTCATAATTTTACATTACATCTTCTTACACTTTGCCGCTGACAAAGGGTTTTAATTTCTAAAGACGTTCATTTCCAGTGTTAGGACAAAAAAGTTGGTAAATACCTACGATACACATTTCGTGAAAATAACTAATTAGTTAGAGAGATCTTAAAACGACTAATTAAATCATATAATTTTTAATTCCTTCTCCCGCCGCGCCTATTTTTATGAGGCATTTATTTACACAAATGTAAGATTTGATGTCATTGATATTTGCCCATTGTTTTCACGTGACATCAAATTAAAATTAGGCAATATGGGAAATTGCCTAATTTTAATGTATCGTCTGAAAATAAAAATTTATTTTAATTTACATTATCAATTATTATAATCGTATATGACAACCGCATATGAGAGCGGTCTTAAACGATTAGGACACGTTATAATTTTTCCTCTAATACTGATTTTTTTTATTCAATCAAAGTTTCAGACGTGAAAAGGTACTATCAATAAATCAAATCGATAAACCACCAGTGTTCGAAGGTTTTTAATATTCTGTATCTAGTTAAAGTTAACATTGACAAAACATATTCTAGAGTTCGAAAAACTATGTATATTCTTTTTCGTGTTAATAATAACTCGACATTCGTTACAAATCATTGCAAAAATATTATCCATGTTTATAATTATTCTAATTACGTTCAGTTTTATAACAAATAATGTCAAAACTTTTTCATGTTTACTTTTGTACTTCCCTTCTTTTACTTTTCTGAAATTGCATTAATAAACACGTTTTGTTTTTAAATGATTTGAATAAATATTTTAATTTTCATATAACAATCTCTTTGAAAAAGGAAGTACATCCATCAAATTGCATACGTAATTAAAATAAATAGAACATTATATTTAAAACACCTAATATTTTAGGTCGTATGTCTACGTGATGTTTTCCATTATTGTCTGCTTCATATTTGGTTTACCTATAACACGGTCAACATTAAAACCGTTATTGGTTACATATTTCATAACTTTTATTGTTATAAACATTTTTTCAAGTTTCTTTCTCCTATTATATTACAAAATTTAACTTTCGTATTTCACAATTAATATAAAAGTTTTGTTTTCTAGCTTGTATCACTGTCTGTTTCTTGAGATGATAAAATGTATAGAAATAAGTGCATGTTAAACTGAAAGAATTTAGTTATAGCTGTAGTCAGTTTTCTATAATCTAAAAAACTATAACTTAGTAAAACTAAAAGATCCGTGATCCGTGGCCCCTAGGGCCTTGGTTTTGATTCTTATTTTTTTTTATTGTTTTTGTTTTTCTTCCATTAATATTGATTTTAAGCTAATTTATATGCCAATTTATTTCCAATTATCCACCATTTCCTCTCTTGTTTTGTGATAATAACGATAAATTTAGTAGAAGTCTACCTATATTTTTAAGCCAATTTTTAACAGACCATTTAAAAAAAATTAAAACTCACTTGATTTCTTATAAAAATTAAAATAACTTTAAAAACTTTTTTTACTAAGAACTGGAAAGTTATAAAACCATATATTCATGTAAACTGTCATAACAATTAATATCGATACCTTTTATTGATTATAATATTTTTTTAAGCAGCAAAATATGTTCGATTATTTTAATCGAGTCAGGTTATATCATCATTATATACGATTAATTTATAATATTAACATCTAGATTCTTTAGTGACTTATCAACTTTTAAGGGTACATAGTATTTCCATTAAACTATATAAAAATATTAATTTTTCGCAACGTAGATATATTGCCTATTATACCTTTCACAGGCGTAAAACATACTGCATATTTAAATAATATCGTTTCTTAAAATCGTTATATATATATATATATATATATATATATATATATTATTTAACATTAGGTTAATTGTTGTATAACTTTATGTCACCATGGAAATTTGTTATGTTTACACGATATATAAAAAATTAGACCACATGGTCATTAACAGAGATGTCATATTATATAAAATCATATATGGAAATATGGATAAAGGGCAATATTTTTAATTAAATATGTTTTTTTGTTAAATCTATTTAAAATTACATACCCCGTACATGTGAAAATGCGTACCTCTATGTTCTTTTATACAAAAAGAAAATAAAGGTCTGTAATAATCATTAAAAATTGTTATTGCTTATAAGCTAAACACAGAAACAATAATATTTAAATAATTAATAATAAAATTATAAAGAATAATATTTTGAAAAAAAATTTTAAAATACTATTTACAATAACATTTTACAATAACAATTAAAAAATAAATTACACACATATAATAGGAAAGGTATTAATTAAAGCAGGTTAGAAGTAATTCACTCGTTAGTGAGCACGCTGAAATTATATTTCTAGCCAATTTAAGTCCAGAACGCAATTCCTCATGCACAAACGTTACGCATGATAATGTCTTAGCGGATTAAATATTTATTTGAAAATTTTATAATGGTCAAAAAATTATTATAAAAGGGGAACATTTTTTTCATAACGGTCAAGGAACGATGGTCATTGAACCATCTAGTTTAGGATAAATAATGATAATAGAAGCAAGAAAATCTTTAGAATGTTTACCTGTCTAATCTACTAAACAAATTTGGATGATATTTGGTATGTAATAGTTTATACCAAAGAGCAATATATAAAAGAACAAAAGAAGAAAAAGAAAAATACTGATAACTTCTCTTAGTCCGAATTTTATACGAGTGAAACAGTGGGTCACAGCTAATGTAACATAAATGCGTTTTGTTTTTTAATGTTCGTGTTGAAACTGTAACTTCTTTTTAGTGGTCGTATCCCTCTCCATATCAGACCCCCACATTCTAGTGGTTACTGTATCGATATGAAAGTAAGATATGGCGCTCTATGGTTGTTAATAAAATTAAAAGGATGACGTATCCATATCTAAATTATACCCATAAACTAAAATTGAAGGTTGCAAACACGGATAAGATTTTAAACATTTAAAAATGATTCTTAAAATCCAAGTCTTTGGTTAAAGTAAATTTGAAGCATAAAAATGTACATATCGTTAAAATCTATATAAAACACTTTTAAATGTGGATAATTATTCTAGAAATTCTAAGCAAGGTGATTATAAATAATCGATACATGCAAATTATGCCGAGACCAAATTTAAAATTAATTTCGTACAGAATTTATTCTAATTATGTCCTATACATAGTATATCCTATACATAGTATTTTGTAATAATCTAAAACAAGTAAATATTTTAAAATCGAGGAGATATATTCTTTGGTACACGCTTCCTTGTTTTATTTTCGATCCGCAAAATGTATCCGAGATCACGCAACGCTCGCCACCGTAAGTCGTTTGGCTTATCGTGTGCGTGCAAATGACGTCATTAAATCAATCTTAAAAAGTAAATGATCCGATAAAATCAACGACGCACAGGTGAAAGAAGGGGAGAGGTAGCTACTCGTATGAGTTCTTCTGAGTTGATAATAACGACGCAGTTTTTGTTGTGCTACTTACGATTGTTTTTTCTGTTTAATTTGTAATTATAATATAAACTAATAATAGGAATAATCTTATCTTTGTTTAGCTCTTTTTTTCTATATCAATGACTCACTCACATTAAAAATTCATAAACGCGCTTCTTAGAATCGTGAATAAATCAAAGTGTCCTTTGATATAGTTTCACAAATATGTACCGCTGTTAATTCCTATGTACGTTAACAATCTACAAAAGTGTTTGTAAATGGTATGTCTGTGTTGTCTGTATTGTACGTTACCAAACCAAAGAAGTGGTAAGCAAAATTATTTGACAGTAGTTTTTCGATTCGGAATTGGAATAAAAAAATTTAGTCGTAATATTAGATGAAATAATATCAAATATGTTAAAAAATAATATGATTATTATGGTTTCACCCTAGATTTGTTTTTTCTGTTTTCTTTTCTTTAACTTTAATATGCGTATTCATTTTAGTACCGTTTGGCATCTTTTTATTAAAAATAATTTTGGGTTGATAAATATTAAAATTGGTAATTATTATCATTAAAATTTATAATACAAAGATATCAAGAAGAAGTCGAGTGCAGATCGAGCGACAAATTTTCCGCATTTACCTTGTTTATATGTACTTTTCTTCTTACGCATTCGTATAATATGGAATTCTGAAAGGGAATATATTTATAAAAAAACTGGGTACCGTGAACGGAGAAATAAAATAAAATAAAAATATATTTTGAACATTTTTGATTTGAATTGGGAAAACAAATTGGCAGTTGAAAAATTGCCCCAAGTAATTTAAATGTAATCGTACTCTATAAGTATATAGATTCACTTTAAGATTTTTTCAACCCCTAACCAAGAAAGGACAGCCCTTAGCGCCAGACGGCTCTATATCGTCTGAAATAGCACTGCGCTTTTGTGAATAGTATTAATTGATACTTGTGGTGGACATTATATGAAGTGTCATTTATTTTAACAAATAAGTAATTATTATAACAAAAACAAATTTATTTTCAACCAAAATGCAGCATCTAGAAATTCCAATAACATAACATTAATATTTATTATCAATTATTAAAAATGAACTTTATTATGTTAATAATATTTTATTGTCAATAATTGTTAATGGTCCTTAATGTCACCATAAAACTATATAACAGTTTCAGCATTATATAATTGACAATGAAAAATATATTTAATTGCTGCTAATAAAAACGGTTTAAGTTTTAATCTATAATTGCATATAATAGGATACTTATTTATGATAATTATAAAACTTGAACTGCGCATTGCTTATGAAACATATATCTTAACACAATATTGTAAGAAAAAAAATTTGAAATTTGTTACACCCTTACACAGATGACAGGACTTTCAAACTAAATAGATATATTTATTCATAAACATAAAAAAGTTTGCAAAACGTTTCAAAATATTTTATGGATACCCTTTATATTGACAGAAGTCCTCTACAAACAATACTCTACCATACTATTTATCTGAAATACTCCGTAGTTATATAACGGAATCCAGTATCGCTTCAGTAGTTTCATAATAAAACATAACTTTTATATAACATGTGGGGCTGCGTGCGACTCAAAATGCAGTCTGCAACTTTCGTCGTAAACTCGTTGGCGTCGTGCAAATCGAGTTACGCCAACTTTTATATCGCATTTGCTAAAGTTTCAGCTACGTAATTGATAGAGCGGTGAAAACGAGACTGGTTGCCATCACTTGTGGGGTACCGAAGCAGAAAGCTCCGTAAGCGAGTAGCGTATTCATTCGCAAATACATAGTGCTTGAGCGTACAGTGTCTACTTGGTCTGTGTTAGTATGATTCAATAATGTTTTTGAGAATCAATTTCGTGATGTTCCAATAGAGGCGTCTTATTTATATGTATGTCGATCCTAAACGTTGATAGAAATGCGAGTGTGATACATACAGCGTGGATGTTCAAACATTATATAAAAATGGAACTTTTTAACAAAAATATTTAACCTTAAATAGTAGCGCACTAAAAGTAGAAAATAACAAAAATACGTGTACTTCTTTTTAATTTTTAGACTCGTTAAGAAAAGTCGAACTAGTTTGTGTATACTCTTCACCATTGAGCAATTCTATCACCACCTTTCAGCTCTATAATCAAATCCTAACCACTATATATGAGACTAAAGAATTTATAAAGACTTGCTAAATGAGTTTAAATTCAATTGCTCAGTCTGACCTTACACTTTCAGCCATTTCTTAGAATATCTCCACAATTTGTTATCAAATTTTGACCGTATTTACATGGGATCAATACGAAAACATGTCTCTTCACAGGTATGGAAACCTAACTAAAGTTAAACAATTTATTAAAACTTCAAGGCATTTTTTATTCAAGTTTCATTAAAATGGATATTTAATTGATATTATGTTAAAACAAAGAGTTTACAGTAACGTCCTCTGTAAAGCATTACAAAACAGTTTCCGCTTACAGGGAAATGCCGTTAAATAAATACTAGGCTTCCTATTAAAGCCTATGTAAGCCGGGTCGGTTCCACTGCTTGGCGCAAGTGGCCGCAACCTGTCGAATTTAAGTCATATTTAGTGTTCGGGCATCAATCTCCATGATCGATGTAAATGCTAGCGTACACGCCGTGGATGGGATACACTGGGCCGATGTAAATGCTTGGGCAATGCTATAAATATACTCAATGTAATGTCCAATGAAAACGTTTAGCATTAATATTAAATGTTTACTAAAGTTCCATATCCCAAATAAAACTAATTGTGTATTTGATCTGGTGTTAATTAATATCTCTTCATCCGTATATTTTATATTTTTCTTGCTATTTGATTAAGAGGTTAAGGGATAGACAATAACTTTGTAGTTTTTTCCAAATATTTATTTTTTCGAAAAGTTATTAATATATAAACTAATATTACACACACATACATACACGCATATATATATATATATATATATATATATATATATATATGTGTGTGTGTGTGTGTGCGTGTGTGTGCGTGTGTGTGTACATAATTGATATTCCAAAAACTATATAAATGTTTTTGTCACTAATTTACTTACAGTTTATTTTTTACTAATATATCTAGACTAAACTCATCTCGCATTACTGCGTTGATTAATGTGAGGCCACAAAATATAGTGAATGATGCAGAATACTGATGCGCGCTTCAGACAACTGAAATAAACCATTTCGCCCTGTCGTGTAACAGCCACGATTTGAACAGAATTATTTCTGGTCATTCCAATTATAAAACCTGAAGGGAATAATTAAGGGTATACTTTGTCGGGCATAAGGATATAAGTAGCTCCACACAGAGACCAGCATCCACAAAGAGACCAAAATTGTATTCGTTTCATGAATAGTACGGACTAGAAAATTAAACAAATTCCTGATATTATCGATGTCAGCATTAATACTTTGTTGATCTTCTGAGAGGTTTCTTTAATATTATAGAGAAATGTGA
Organism: Druceiella hillmani; assembly: GCA_039881145.1. Lineage (NCBI taxonomy): Eukaryota > Metazoa > Arthropoda > Insecta > Lepidoptera > Hepialidae > Druceiella > Druceiella hillmani. The sequence goes on along the minus strand of JAYKKI010000012.1, from coordinate 37,751,017 downwards.
GGTAATTCTCAATAATAACACCGAAATTCCGATTGGACCCTGCACTTTTTTCGTCTAGTTCATAATTTCACACATTTACCTTTGGGGTAAATGTGAGTGACAGCATTCAAATGTATTTTTTTGCTCAAACTCTATTAAAACATCCAGTGCATAGCCTGTTTTAATAGCTCACTATCAGACTGGTTGTTAACATTCAAGAAAAATTTCGAAGCATCGTCCAAAAGGAAGCAATGAGTGATACTGATAACAGAAGGCAAATCATTGATCTTAATAAAAATCAAAAGTAGACCTAACTGGTTGGTTGACTTCATATTGAGTAGTATATGGCGGGTATTAAAATTTCCAAACTGAATGAATTGGTTACAAGTCTTAAGGTAATTACCAAAACATTTTGAATGATATAATGAGATTCAAAAGTGAATAAAAAAATGGAATTCATACCAGCCTACAAAAGTAGAATACCAATGTGGACTTGGGCCATACCTCTATCGCCATATCAACTTGGGCTATACTTGGGCATATCTCCATTTCTCGATCCACGTCTCTAACCACATAATCCACAAACTTAATGATATTAGTGACAGAGGAACGCTTTGGACAGAATTTGTAGGCAGTTAACTTTAAAGAATAAAAAACGAAATCTTTCATGAAATCATATATTAAACCATGTTTTTATAGCATTTATGGTAAAATTATTTGATACAGATGTTACAGATAAATTTAGCGTTAAAGCAAGTTGGATAATGATTCAAGCGGTCTGATTTTTAAAGGAAACACGATGGATAAAAATATTGTCAATCTATAAAAAATTTACAGTTTTATTTGGGTCATTCATTTCATAAATTTTAACAGCTTTCATTTCCATTCGAAAGGAAAAGCAAATGGTATTAATTACTTTTGAATAGCAATACCCACATATATTTTTCTATAAAATGTGATTCTTTTCCCTATTATTAGATTTATAAAGTGTTTGTATTATTGGGCTCATAAAGTACCAATCAGATCAATGTCCCACATTTGCATCATGCCCGTCTCACGAATAAACACTTAGTAGTTTTATTTGGAATATTTATAAAAAATATCATTCTCCAATATTCCTCGATTTTTTCCGGAAAACGAGTTACGATGCACTCTTGGGTTTACAAAATTTGTAAATCCGATAGTACTTGTAGCTGATAAGTTTTAACCCCAATTTTTTCCTATAAGGGTATATTTCAAAATTTAAATCTCACAAAATTATAATTGTTTGTGCACCATTTTTATCAACAACGTATCGTTTATGCGGTAGGCGACGACAATAAAATTTCCGCCTGAAAACCTAGTGACTTATTTTTAGATTAAAAAAAAAATACAAAATCTTTTTGAACGTCTTCCATATTGTCAACTTTTTTATTTTGTGAATGAATGCTCAAAGCTCTGAACAACTGGTGTCATGTTGTCGATAAATAAATGAGTCATTTTCCAAAAAATATACCCTTATTTTATTTTTCACGGCTAGTATTCAATATTTGAAATTAAGGAAAAAAAATTTGCAAACCTAAAAATATTTTGGAGAAACACCCAAATATAAAATTTTATTGAAATTAATCCAGTGATCAAACCCTACATTTGTATTGGGTATAAACTTTAAGAAAATAGGTTATAGCGGACAGATGGACAAAATGATATTAAAACTATACCATAAGTATTTCATTTTTCCACTTTTGTAACATAACTTAAAAGATTAAAAGTAAAAACTGTTTAGCCCATAAAACCTATGGTTTAGTAAACAGGTCAAACCAGAAGTTTTTATTTTACAACCAATAAAATAAAATGCATCTTTACACGTAATATATTGGAAAATATTTAAGCTATATACTTGAAGTTTTATCAATCATTTTAATCATTTTTTTTTAAATTTCAATGATTTGATATAAAAGATATAAAAGATATATATGCTAAAAAATACTTCTTCTATCTAGTTTCTTTTCTATCTAGATTTCTTGCAATAATTTTGTATAAAATACTCTGTATGATAAATTACTTACTGTTGTTTATTGACAATTTGTTAAAATTGTTAAGTTTCTTGTTTTTCAAATTATATTAACATCTTAAAATTCAAGAACTTGCTTTAGTTACTCAGCGGTTAACATTAAAAATAACCCTGTTAAGACGATTCCATCTAAACAAAGCTACCGAAAAAAAATTAAATTGACTACAATGGTTTTATTACGAAGTACTTACTAATGTCCTTAACTTGTTCTCGAATTTTGATAATGCCTACATTTATAACCATTAGAAAAAATTACAAGTGATATCAAACACCCACACTTTTTGTTCATTTAAGTTAATTTTTTTGTCACTCAACAATAAGTTTACAATAAAATAAAGTTATTTTATTGTAAAATTTGTCAAAAATTAGATTATACCGAGTTCTCGGATGTCTTTTCACTTTATATCTTTCTTTCTTTATATCTAAAGATTATTTTAAAAGCTTTTTAGTTTTTTTTAAACTACAGAATTTTTTTTATTTAAGATTGAAAACTGACTAGGTTTTAGACTGACTAGTTTTTTAGTTTAATATTAGTTTTTTAATTGTATTGTCATTTGTTCTTTATCCATGTGAATATTTTAAATAACTCTGATGTCAACAAGTGAATTAAAATATAATTGAAAGACTTCGTTACAAACAAGTGAAGCTTTTTTTTCTATACGTTCGCATAATTAAAATTTATCTTCGTGTAACATTTCATCACGATTGGTCTTACACTAAGACAACACTGTAACATAAGGATAAGTAGACGGAAATTACGAAATTAGAAATGTCTTTTCTTGCCTTTTGTTTATTGAAGCCTAAAAATGGAAAGTCAATGTTAAATATAGAAATATTAATACAATGTGTGTATCAAATAAATTCTCTTAAATATTTCTTTAAATATATGGCTCCTTATAAGTTTTCTAACAAAAAATTCATCTATTTCGAAAAGTCAAACATTGAAGAGTGTTGAGTAGAACGTAAGAAGATCTTTGGGGAACATTTTTATAATATTAATTGTAAGAAATAAAATATAAGGTAAAGTTACCTTCATTGTACGGTGCGAGATCAAAAATTTTATTAAACTTATTAATCCAGGTCATATACGTATGCATAATATACAATGGTTTATTAATAAAATACTGGTGGTCGAAATTCGAGCGTAATTCATTAAATTATGAAGTCTGAACATTACTGATGTTCTTTTGTCAAAGAGTATAACCTTTGTAATCATGTAATCATATAAAATAATATTCTTTTGTTCTATTACGTCAGTGGAGAGCGTATACAAATACGTCATTAGCGTGAATTGTTTGCCTTGCAATGTCATATAAAATAAATGAGTGTTTACCTTGACCTACACTTCACAGACTATTGAAAAAGGAATATTTGAAATCAGGCAAAATTCACAGCTCGAAATTCATTCAGGCAATCTGACTTTTTAAAATTCTTTGGCAACAATCTCTACTCAACGCGACTGTTTGATCACAGACTATTATGTGTTTGACATTGCCAGTATGAACGTAAAGAAATATAATTTAAAGTATTGGTAACAAATATTGTTTTATTTAATTTTAGCTATCTGCACTCCTTTTACATATAAACTTTAACATGCCAAATTTCACACTCTTCTGTGCGCGCACTATGCTTAAAAAGGGTTACAAAGTTTTGTCTTCACGTATTAATACTCGTATATAAATATTTTCTAACATAATTTTTAATTAATATGACATTACTAAATTATATACTATGTTAATTCAAACACGACATGCATTATTAAAATATTTAATCGGATTCAACGTCTCTTTCGCCATTAATAAAACAAATTCCTCGTGTTAATGAAAACAACGAAATTAACTTTCTTTTAATTAAAAAGCTCTTTTAAGTGCGATCTTTCAAAGAAACTCTGCGTTTGGTCGGACAGCCATCCTTTGTCCGAAACCGCAATTTCGACGAAACTTTAGCGACAATTTCCTATTAAAAGAATATAATCGTAATAGAAGTTATTCGTTTAAATGTTGTTACGCATCAGGTATTATATGTCTCACAAAAGAGGTGAGAAGAAAGCATTAACTAATTCTTTACGAAAGTTTGCCTTAATAATTGAATATTAAAATTGTTTTCAAAAACTTTAATTAATATATTTGCGTTTACAGACTTTTTCTTCGTTGTTTTGTTGGACATGTATTAATAGATGCCAAATACAAATAAAGTATAAAACAATTTTCTTAATTTCACTTTTCAATCTTTTAGTCCTACACTTTATAAAAAATTAGTAAAATAATTATATATCTGTATTCTCTCTCCATATTGAAGGTTTGGTTATTTTATATGTTTGAGTTCGAACGAACAGTCTCCTACGAAAAGATAATTTTATTTTATTCAAGGCTTGAGCTAAAAGTCAGTTTTTAGTTCTCTTACACTACGTTTCGAACTAATGACGCTATTATATATTGTCGATCTCTCGTTTTCACATAGAACAATTTTACACATTTCACCGTATTTATATATATATATATATATATATATGTATATATATATATATATATATATATATATATATATATATATATATATATATATATATATTATACATATGTATTGATTAGGTTCTTGGTCAGCGTCTGGGAGTTTATCAAAGTGGTCGACGATCACGAGTTGGGTTTCGTGCTATTATTGGTGAACCTAACGTCTATTACGTCTTGAATTTCATCAATAATTCCTTAAAAGTGCAAGTTGAAATTTAATATCCGTTATTACTTATGATACTTTATTGTTGCTTATAAGATTATTGAATTTATAAATAGTGTTTAATACTTGGTGCTATTTCAAACGTGATACTTGATTCTTGTCTCTAATTTCAATTATAGTTCTTTTATGAACCTAATTTTCTTTATAGATATGATACCATATTCTTGGAACTTTTTAGAATATTGATTTGATATCTAGTAAATTTTTTTTGAAGGAAATAGCAAAACAGTTTAATAATTTTTTCGTAATACACTGCCAACAAGCAGTACCATAAACATGAGATTCGTGAATATTTTATTTAGTTTTTAGCATCTTACCAAAAGAATTCTTATCAAGTTTCTTAACAATCTAATTATTGCCAATTGTTCGCTTCTTGCATCACTTTCTTACCAATTCATAATTTTCGATATGGAAAGCCAGGAACAAAACCACCTAGGCATTTAGCGCATATATTAATGCAAATATTAGCGTAAATCAAATAAAACAATAGATATCACTACAACTACACTATAATATACAGCTAAGGAACTTACTTAAAATCCACAATTAATTTGCATTAACATGTTATCAATTATTTTTTAAATAACCTACCATAATTTTCTTTAACAGAATTTGTCAAATTACAGAAATCGAAACAAACGCAGTTTAACACCAATGTATATTTCATTGTTTATAGATTATTAAATAAAGAATATACATTCAAAACGGTATATCAAACCATGTTCGATCGCTCTTATTTAGTAAAAAAAAATCATTCCGAGAATAATTCCGGTACGAATTGTATTTATGAAGCTTTTTAAAATGTTTAAATTAATTTATGTGTTAATTTAGTGACACCAAATACTGAATATACGAATACAAACACGAATTTATATAAAAAAAAAAACAAATCAAACAAGTTAAATAAACAAAAATGTAGCATAAAGAGAGGTAATTAATTTGATGCTTGACAGCCAATTGGCAGTCGTTTCTTCGTAGTAAAGTAGTTTTCAAATTGTTTTTTTTTTGTTATAATTATGACAAGTGAAAATTAGTTTTGTTAAATACATTGTTTTTAATCAATATCTTTTCATTAACACAAAGAAAAAATTGAAATTATTATCTATTATATAAGACCGGGAATGATTATCGCCTACTTATCGCTTAAATTGCTATGACATTAGCGGACAATGTTTTATTAGGAAAGTGTAGTTTGAAAATTGTTCTATAAAAATAAATCGGAAAATCTTAACTTAATGAGTCGGAACGGAGCAGCATACGTTACTTCATACTGTACGAGATGAGAGTGAAGTTTGTATGTTTCATTTAATGTTGCACGTACTGGTAGGTACTGGTAGCCTTCGATCTGTACGTTCGGACTATTGATCACATATTAAAGTGCGAACTTGGTTTGAATAAGATTAATTTAATTCCGTTTCATTTTAAATCATTCGATTAATTAGATTAAATAGTTCGTATGTATTTCTGGTTGGCTGTAAGAGCTTGCTCTCTGAGCAAAAAATCAGCCATGTGTCAATTTGATACATTAAAGTACATAAAAAAATAAATAAAAAAACGGCTGGGGAAAACGAAATCTTTATATATTACCTTATATTTTCTGTAAATTTCCTGGTGTTAGTTTCTAATAAACACTATTTGTACTCGTAAAGTCAAAAGGGTTATTTCTATTCAAGAGAAAGTGCGTCTTACATAGAAGCGACCCTTCTTGCTTTTTGTTCTCTATATATTTGTCGTTTACCAGTTTTCCGTCTATCTGCCTCTTTCTTACCTCGCTCTTGTCTCTTTCCCTTACCACCCTCCATCCCCTACACTACTCAGTCTCTCATAGACCCACTCTTTCCATGTCTCCTGCGCCACTATCCCATTTCAGCCTTTCTTACCTTTCTCATCTCATTTTGTCGATTTCCTCTATCTCCCATCCATTTTATTTCGCCATCACACCCCACTCCCTTCCTCCCTTTCTTCTCCCACAGTAATTTCTCAATGCATTAGCCATGTGTACATCCATCGCTCGCTCATTTGTTGAATAATTACCTTAGCATTTCAATTTCTCGTTACATAGTCAATCTCAACATTCAAACTTAATGTACCGTGACAAAATAATATATTACCTCAGTAATAGAATATTTAGTTAAATATAAAAATATAGTACGGATATACACGTTAAATGTCAAAATTATGATTAATATCATAATGATATTAATAAAAATGTCGTGTCGGGCTTTACATGAAATACATGAATTTCTACAAAATTACCGAAAAATATATTCAATAAGTTGATACAGTTAGAACGAATTTATTACTACGTCGTAAAATACTCACGTATCACAAAATGATCATAGTAAAGTAATGTAGTTTATCATGTGAGTGCTTTATGGACAAAGTGCTATCTACGATAAATTCGCTTTATCATTTTTTCAAGAAATGATTCACGTAGACTTAACATTTTTCTGATGACTAAGTCTCTGTAACTATGATTATATCTATGACTGTTTATTATTACTAAAGAAAATTCAGGTTGAATAATATGTTATCATAGTGTAGTAAGTCACTATGAGTGTATTTATTCATACAAATATAAACAGAAAGTAATATTAATAGGCACACGAAATTACTGTTATAGAAAAATACTTAAACTATCATTTATTCCATGCATAAGTTTTTTTAACTAGAAGTATCGCGAAACGAATCGACTAAAAACATTTACGACACAAAGTTTTACAGTACGTGCTGCAAGTAATTATAAATCCAATTTGAAATATTTGCTCGAGTTAACTTTATCCTACCCTTTTTAATATCATCTCCTTTTAAGAGCTTTATACGTCTTGGTTTGTATTCCTTAAAGATATTTTCTTCAGCTATAATTCAGTTTGAATGGCATTTTTCCCTCATTGGTATCTTCGAAATGTATTTCGTTTTATTATCTGTTTTGATTGTTTCTGTTTTATTTCATGTTTATATTTATATTATATTTTTATTCTGAATACAATTTTTTTAATTCCAATTTTTTATTTGCTTGCCAATTAGAGTGTAGTTCAAAATACCCAGTAACTATTTTAATTTAAAGCCGACAACATTTTTATTAAAGTTAATAAGATATAGTACGTGTAGCAAACAATTAATTTTCAATACAGCTTAAAATGTATACGATAAGACAAATTTTACCGTTTGAATTCCATACCATAACGACTATTGGTGATTTGCCAACATGTTTCAAATATACATGAAATTGATGAAATATAAAAAAAACTCATCGTTACTCATTGAACAAACCAAGAATGACCAAATGTTTTTATGAGAAATATTTCGCTAATCGTATAATCGTACGTAAATACTTTCACCTTTTCGATAATCTTTGCGTGCTTTAAGACAAATAAATTAGAAGGTAGTCTCGCATAAACGAACAACCTGAAGTAAAACTGGACAAAACTTTCATCAAAAGGAGGCAAGGAGGCAATGCGTAAATTGCATTGGTAAAAGTAAGACAAAATTCTAATTTGATATTAAACTAACCAACCTCGTGTCATGTCACGAACATGGTTGGACAATTTCTCTTTAAGAGTAGCAGAGTTACCCTAGTTAGGACAGAAAAGAACAATTTCTAAAATGTGGGATATTAAGCAGCGTAACCCTAGCAACAGGTTTAACGCGACGGTCATCTCTCTACTCTACGCGCGCGATCTGACAGTAACTTTTAGTGCTCGGCAAAAGAATAAGTTTTTTGGGAAATACTTTTATTATTATAACCAAAAACAATAAAATGATCTATGTACTAAAACAAAGAACCTGCTCAATCCAATAAGTTTTTCTTTTTTTTGCAGGAAATAGTTTTAAACTTTTCAGTGACATGACTCGAGCCGGATTTCGATTTCCTCGGATTTCCCAGTCCGAAATGTTATATTTATTGCGCTGAATGCTATGAAATAAAAATTATCATTAATCAGTCGGATGTTTTTTCTTCTAAAGCGCATATACGTTCCCATCTATTATTTCCCATACATTTATTTCACGGATATATACGTTAAATGCCAAAATTAATATCATAATGATATTAATAAAAATGCCGTGGCGGGCTATACATAAAATAAGATTCAATAATTGTTTACATTCAAATTTTCTATAAAAGTCGAAATAATTTTGTTTCAAAATTCTAATCACAGTGTTTTTCCGAAATTCACCTTTTTAAAAACTATCAGATTAATGAGTGGTAAGTTATTACATATTATTATTTTTTATAATGGTAAAAAAATATGTTCTTTTAAACGTAGATGCCTTCACATACATCCATGGTGGGAAAAAATTCCTTTTCGCACATTCAAATATAAAAGATCTAAATATACAGTCAAAATAAAAAAAATCTTCATAAATAGTTTATCCTAATTAATTTAAAGTCATTATTATAAACTTATATGACTAATTAAATGTATTAAAAATCCTTACAGCACTTATTTCCAATTCCTTGGAAGCTTTCAAATTCAAGACTCAACAAGAGTTGACAGTCATGATGACATTTGCGCTGATATCGTTTCTCTATTATCTAACTGTTCATTGTTAATTTCCACAAGATTTCCGGGAAAATAATGCAAACATGAGTGGACTTTTATCATTGTATAACATCCCATTTTTTTTTATTTTTCGGCATATTTTTCACTAAGCGGGTATTATAGACTTTAGTTATTACCAAGAAGATTCATAACTACTTTCCTATTACAAATCTCCATTTCTTTTCCCCTGCATTCGTTATAGTTTCACAGTGCTTATCTTTTTTCAATCTTCAAATATTTGTGCCTTCAAAAATTCATTTCTTCAGCTTGACCTCTGATAGTCATGAGAATTTTTCGTCGAGATATTTAAAATTTAAACTTTCTTAGCATTTTTTTCATTAGCCCCAACTTAATGCGAAATGGATGAAAAAGAACCTTTTTTGACACCAGTTTTCTTTCATTATATTTTTTGTTTCAAATTTGAAAAATTTCCTTGAAGGATAATCCTTTCTTTTCCAATTTGAATCTTTATTTCAACTATTCCACTTCCATAAAAAGTAAATTTGCAGTATATTAAATTGCTGATTTGAGAGAAATTAGAATAAATATTTTTCTCTGTTTCCGTATCACAAAAATGTTGAAATACGAGAAAATAAATTTATTTTTCTCTCAAATTTTAAGCCGAAGAGTTCTGCTGTATTTTTTAAAAACTCAAAATATCACATTAAGTTACTCAGTTCTCCTTGAGTAATTAACTGTAATTCAGAACTACTAAAAACAAATAATTTTAATCTTTTTTTTCTCGAAACGACATATCTCAACTTCTAATATTTCAAAATTCGACGTCATGTTATTAAAATTTAGTTAAGTTTAAATGAATATATATAAACAAGTGAAAAAATATTATTTGCTTAGAGCAAAATGTGGACTTTAAAATTGATACAGTATAAATACAAATTGTTTGAAAGTCTATCTATAAAAATATTTACTTCCCATTGTTGATAATTTTTTTTCGGGTTCTGTCTAACAGAATATCAGAGAAGATACTTTAAAAACCAATCTAAAAAACAACATCTCCGTTGCAAGACACGAGACTTTTACAATATTGTATCCCTGTCCCTTCACGTAACTTTTTAAACTAATATGATAATAAATTTATAATAAATATCTGAATAACGACACTTAGTAAATTAATTAAAGTCATATAATAACCAAATTCTTTGTATTAAGGCTATGAAAGCTATACAAGGCAATACATGTACATAACGAAAAATTATGTATTTTTTTAAAATAGTTTCAAAGAATGCTACATATTCTTAAAAGTTCAAGCTTTCAGACGACGAGTGGAAGTCGTAATTAAAGTGTTTACATAATTAATGTATTTTTTATATATTATAAATTCAATGGAAATTACTCTCTACTGAATATATTTAATGCGACTAATAACTGATTCTATAACTAGGGACATGTTAACGATCATAGGGTAGTTTTTCCAAGTGTTGTATTGTATAAGTTTTTAAGTATTAAATATTATTAACGTCTATCTTTCTATTCTTAACTTCAGGACCACCGCGTCCACCACCCTTTGGCCCTCCTCACCACCACGGACCACCACATTTTATCGGACCACATCATAGACCACCTCATCATCATGGACCACACCACCACCACGGGTCACCCCATCATCATAGACCACACCACCATTATGGGACACACCACCATCATGGACCTCCTCACCATGGTCCACCACACCATCATGGTACGCCGATACATTTTGGAATGAGATAAAAAAAATAATTTTTGAATAACTTTTGGCGATTAAATTTTTTTTAGAAAATTTTCTTTCAATTAAACTTAAATATATTTTTTAAATGTCAAATTATGAAAACCAGTTCACTATTTGTTTTCAATTATAAGAAATAAAAAACCCCTGGTTAATTTCCGGTCAATTTGAATATTGTGACAACTTATTTTCATTTACAAACCTCGTTATGGAAATTAATGGCTATGGCAACATTTATACTAAAAATGACTGTGACGATGTGATTTAAGTAGAGTTTGTTCACTCTTGGCATAAAACTTTAGAATATTTATCAAAATCATACCAATATATTTTTGCTTAGGAATCCTTATAAACTACATCATAAGCTGTGTCTGTTACCTGTACTTCCCATAGACATCGTGTCTAATTATTTACATACATACAAATATATATATATATATATATATATATATATATATATAGTGTGTCTAATTATATAATATAATTAATATGTAAACGTTATATAATAACCACATTTTATTTTCTCAGTTTTATTCTATTCAACAATTTAATGGTTCATTTAATATGGTACACATTTTTCTAACAACTGTACATCACGAGAAAAGCTAGTTATAATACTTCGCTTTATAACGTAACTGAATAATATTAAATATTGAACAATTTTAAACTCATCTAGTTTGGAGTCCTTGGATTTGATAAGCAAGAAAGTATCAAATTAGATAGGTAGGTAAACATATTCAGGTACCACAAAGGTATATATACAAAGGCATTAAGGAAATATGTTTTTTCACATTTATCAACCAATTTAGATTATACTTTTTTGGTGTGTGTAGTCGTCCGTACTATGTTTAAAATGAATTGCTATATTTGAAATGATTTGCGATTGATTTCAAAAGTTTCAAGAGGTTTTGTATTATGTGTAATTATAATAATAAATCAACAAAAAGAAATACAATAAGAGGCGTCAGATAAATTTTTCTGAATGTAGAGTTTATGACTATGGGAGTTTGCGTGTGCGTGTACATGTGGCCATGCGTGTGCATGTGCGTATGTGTGGGCATGTGTGTATGCGTGTGCGTGTGCCTATGCATGTGCGTGTGCATGTGCATGTACATGTGCCTGTGCATGCGCGTGTGTGTCTGCCTATACGTGTGCGTGTGTGTGTATGTGTGAGGAAGAAAGATAATCATTGGCTTGGCACAGATTCCAAAAATATGTAGCTGTATTTGTCAAATTATTTATCTTATGAAGCAACATTTTACTACAAAAGTTTCGACTAAGTATTCGTATTTTCATTATTTTACCCTATTGCGTGCACTTCTTATTCGATGATTATTTGAAGTCCGTTCAATTTCTTTGGAAATGATTTTGTTCTTTTACAGTGTAAAGAGTAAGTTCTTTGACAAACACTCTACATCCTGCAAAATTTACCTTTCCAGCTGAGGTCTGTGATCGAGTTTTTCCCGTTGCATTGTTATCATAATTACATATAATACAAAACCTTTCAAAATCACGCGCAATTCATTTCAAATATAGATTATATCCATTGCACATTGGCGGCCAAATTATCTTCATCATACCAGGTTTTCAACGACAGGCCTGTATTTATTTAGGATGAGCCATATCCTATTGTGAACCTCAAATTGGTGGCGCGGCCTTTTTCGCTCCGATTTATATCATGCAACGTTTTATTCATAAATTACAGCGAATGTCTCTTCCGACTTTCCATGTAACTGGTCATTCATTTAATATTATCTTTTATGGAAGTTTATGGAAGTTTCAAATTGAGAGTTAAGTAACTTTTCGATAGTCATCAGTAGTAATACATATTAAAAATATTTTATAGTTGAAAGTATCACGTACATCCAAGAATAGTATCACTATAAATTAAAATAATACTTATTATGGCTAATAATGTGAGATCAAGATATTAGATTTGGAAAACATTTTTGGAATTGTATGACAAACTACGAATCTAATGTAAAAAAATAATACAGCGTTGAGATAGTGAGAGCAGATAAACAAAATAAAAAATCCTTTTTAAAACTTATTTCATTAAATAATTACATGACAGGCTTTTTATAATTCATAAATAAGTTTTAATCTAAATGTTATAGGAAATATTTTTTTTGTGGATATTGAAGAAAAAAGATTACACGTTGGCCTTCTTATTTATCTGGTGCATATTTACTGGTGAAGATATAACGTTTTGTAATATTCATAGGTCTTAATTGAAATAAATGTGAGACCAACAGAACCACCCAGTATTTTTGAAGGAAAGAGTGTGTAAATTTCTTTTTTATAATTTACGAAAACAATTGTCGATTTTGTTAATTAGCATTACAATTAAACGTGTTCATTCGATTGTGAAATGAATATCATTTATAAGAGAATATGACATGACACGATAAATAAAAAAATTTTAAAAAATATTCTTTCTTCATGAAACATACCTACGATTCGATACTGTTTTTTCCTTTTTATAATTTTTCTTCAGTAACTTTTGTCAGACGTTAAGGAAATTTTCAAGTCTTGTCTTTATTATTCATTACATAGAGATTACTTGATTGTTTCTACGTTGCTCGTAAAAACTTTACTGGACCGGTCGTAATTTAAAATATACAGGGTAATGTTAGTTTTAAAACCAATTGAAAACTGTCAATAAATGGTGCCACCACATTAATTTTTGGACCAAAATCAGTTAACCCTTTGTGATAATTTGAAAATGTTATAGCAAAACTATAAATAATATTTAAAAATAATTAATTTTAAAATTAATATATACTTTTTGTTCAAAGGTATAAATTTAAATTTGGAAATTATTGAATAACCATAATTCACTACATCTTTGTCATATTTTAATTTTCACATGTTTATGTACATTTTTTCATTTCAAAAGTGAAGTAATTTTTTCTATGAAAGAATCGAAAAATATTAACTCTCCTTCTTTGTCATGAATTCGGTTTAATTAAATAATTTGAAATATAATAAGAAATAAAAGAAAATCAATTATCCTTATAAAACAGCTCCGAATGACCTTTTTTCCGTGTTCATTAGTAAATTAATTTGTTTTTATAATGAATGAATGGGTAGTAAAAGTGTAATAATTTAAAATTCTTTAACCCATAGAGTGTCCGTCGGTCGGGACCTTCCAAAGAAGATTTTAATTAATTCGCCCGGACGGCCGGAACTGATCAAGAATATGAACAGATTTTGTTTTCAAATTTCGAATGACCAAAAACAATATTTATGAATGAAAGACGCATTGAAACATTTATGACAATAGTTATAATCACAATCACATACGTCATAGATGTCGCTACATTGTTTATTTGATGTTACTAATTTAATTATATATTTTAACACCCCAACTACAGCAAATAAATTAAATTTCCAAAATTTACAAAAAAAACAGAATATCTTAATTTCTACCATCTACAAAATTAACTCCCATACTTTCAACACATTTGTAATGCTTATTATCACTAAGTCCCTTTATTAACACATCAGCAGGCATAGCTGTTGGCAAATATTTTAAGTTAATAATTTGATTGTTTACTGCATCTTTAACAAAATGGTATCTTATATCAATATGTTTGCTTTTTCTATTTATAACATAATTTGCCACCAACTTCTGTGCACTCTGACTATCATTGAATACTGGTATAGTACATAGTTCAGTAGTAATTTCACATAGTAAAGATCTCAAATACATAGCTTCTTTACATACTTCAGCTATTGACATGTATTCGGCCTCCATGCTGGATAATGCCACTATCCTCTGCTTCTTACTCTCCCAGGAAATCACTGAGCCAGATATTAAAAAACAATAACCTGTGTAAGATTTACGATCCACCACATTGCTTGCCCAATCGGCATCAACATATCCTACGAGTTCAGGTTTTTCTTTAGTATATTTTAAGCTAAAATTTTTTGTTTTCTTTAAATATCTGAGAATCCTTTTCGCATAATTCCAATGAAAATCAGTATAACATCTATTAAATTGACTTAGAAAACTGACACTAAATGTCAGGGCTATGTCAGGCCTTGTTAGCACTGATAAGTACATAAGACTTCCAATCAGGTGTTGATATGGAATATGTTGGTTACGAGTTTAATTGTTTTTTAATATTCAATTTACATTCCATTGGAGTAGTACATTCTTTACAATCTAACATATTAAATTTACTCAACAATTCTTCTACATATTGCTTTTGGTCTAATGTAATAAACTTATTTTCTTTATCAATTTTAACACGCATTCCTAGACAATTTGGAACTTGTCCTAAATTTTTAATTTTAAACTTTGAACACAATACTGAAAATAATTTATCTGTTTCCTTCATACATATAAAGCAATAACTATTTTAACATCATTATTCAGTTTTGTAAATACACATGGTTCCAATTTACATTTCTTAAAATTTAACTCACACAAACATTGCTCAACTTTCTCATACCAAGATCTAGATAATTGCTTTAATCCACATATGGCTTTATTAAATTTTACAATAATCTTTTTCTTATATCTATTACAAGATTGCATCATGTAAATATCCTCTTTAAGATAACCATTTAAAAAAGGTGTTTTAACGTCTAGATGAGTAATGTCTAAGTTTAACTGCACTGCTAGAGCAAATAAGAGTCTAAGTGTTGAATGCCTAACCACTGGTGAAAAGTGTTATCATAGTCCACTCAACGCGCTCTATATTGCACACTTTTATCACTGTTCACTTTTCTTTTAAATACCCATTTACACTGCACTAAAGTTTTATCAGAAGGCAACTCGTCAACAGGTACCCACGCCTGATTGTCCTCAAACGCTTGCAGTTCTTCTCGCATTGTCTCAATCCATTTTTCTTTGTCCAAGCTATTTAATGCTTCTTCAACATTTATGGGATCACTGACACATTCTGTGCTTGATGATATGCATAGATTAGTAAAACCATAACGCCCAGGTTTCTTTTTGGTACGTTTAGTTATTGTTTCTGCTAGATCTGACTCTTCTTTATCTTCAGATTGTTCTCTTGTATTTAGCTCTTCATCTGTGCTTACAGATTGCTGGAATGTAGAGGCTAAATCTGATATAGCATTCTCATATTTACAATTCGAGATATCCTGGACTGAGGGAGTAGTTTGGTTCTCTAACATTGCTACTTTCTACCTCATTTCATTATCTTATTCTTCTTCTTCACAAGTATCCTCAACTGACACTGATACATTGTCACATAAATAATTTTTGTCAGTACTTTCATGAATGATCACATCTCTACTTGTAATCACACATCTTTTGATGGTATCTTAAACTCTGTATCCCTTGACATTTTCAGAGAAACCAACTAGGATGTGTTTTTATGACTTGGTATCCCATTTCAATCTTTTTTCCTTTGGTACATGGATCATCATCTCACTACCAAATATTCGGATATGACTTAAATCTGGTTTTCAATTAAACCAGAGCTCAAAGGATGTTTTGTTATTTAATCTTGATGCAACCGATCCATTCCTGAGATAAACAGCAGTATTAATCGCCTCTGCCCAAAACCTTTTCTCTAGATTAGCATCAAATAACAAACAACGAGCTCGCTCAACTAAAGTTCTATTAATTCGCTCACTTAACCCGTTCTGCTCAGGAGTATAGGGATTTGTTTTTTGGTGAATTATTCCAGCATCTTTCAAAAAATTCTCAAATTCCCTGCTGCAAAACTCTAAGCCATTGTCTGTTCTAAACATTTTGATTTTATTGCTTTGTTGATTCTCAACCATCGCTTTAAATTTCTTGAAGTATTTGTAAACTTCACTCTTGGCTTTGAGGAAGTAAACAAAAACCATTCGAGAATAATCATTGATAAATATTAGGAAATACCTTGCTCCGCCTATCGAAGCCGTCTCCATCGGTCCGCATAAATCTGCATGTACCATATCCAGTACTCTGCTACTCCGTGTTCCAGTATGATCAAAAGGTAAGCGACTTTGTTTTCCTTCGCAACACACTGTGCACGAACTTTTATTAATTACAGGCTTGTCGGCGTATAATAATCCCGATACTGCACCTTCTTTCATTGCATTTAAGTCATTCATATTTAAATGACCCATTCTTCTGTGCCATACTGCACCGCTTACTGCCGCAGAAGATGTAAACAGACAGTGCTTATATTCTAAAGACAACTTGTAAACACCATCAATCTCACTCAATCGCCACTGCAACTAATTCATTGTTTTTGTTGTAAACATCATACCTCTTCTTCTTGAATTCTACTCTATTACCATTTTTAATCATCTGACTAATGGATATCAAACTCGTAGTAAGATCAGGAACACATAACACATCTTTCTGTGTAATCTCGTATTTACAGTTTGGAGTCACTGTTACAGTATCCACATCAGCCGAGCACAAAACTGGCATAGCACTCCTATTAGCAGCTATAATCTCCTTAATGCTGGATGTAAACTTTCTGTTTTGCAACATGTTTTCATCATGTGTCATATGAGCACTCGCTCCACTGTCTAAATACCACTCATGTTTTCCGTATTTACCACTTAGAAAAACAGCTGAGAAAGCATGTGTTTTCTTTGTTTTCTCGGAATAATTAATTGACTGATTACACTGGTTTTTGTAGTATACAAATTGTTTACAACGATAACATTTTATATTCACCTTGTGCGTTTTGTTGACATTCATGTTCATAGACAAAACACCGCCGCCATGATGATTTTTGCTGTCATTCTTTGCAGAACTGCTAACTTTATAGTTTTTCTGTCGACTGTGCTGCCCTCTACTCAAGAATGCACTTCCAGCTTGACAATCATCTCTATGAGTTTCGTTTTTACGGCCATTTTTTTTTCGGCCATATCTATGAGTTTCGTTTTTACTACGTCAGCAGTAATGGCGATCCCTGAGTGTTCAATCACCATTATCATGGGAATGTATTTTTCAGTTAATCCTGCCAGCATCAAGCAGCCAATCCCCTCGTCGTTCACAAAAAAACCTGTTTCAGACAACTTCTGTTCCGTTTCTATTATTTGCGTAACATAACTTGTCATTGATTCGCAATTGTCAACACGGATAGAAATTAATTTGTGCAGCAACGATATTCTTCGAGAGAATCCAGAATCATCGAACATAATTTTTAGTTTTGTCCATAAGCTTTTTGATGATTTAGCTTCTTTTATGTGAACATATAGCGAGGGATTTATAGTCAGGATCAATTTTCCTTTAGCTTTCGCATCATTTTCGGCTGTTTATTTAGTAGGCTCCGCTTTGATGGTATTCGCCACACCTTCCAAAATCAGCAAGTTTTCCACTGCAAAGGCCCACTCGTGATAGTTTTCTCGGCCTTTGAGCTTCGGTACGTTAGTGAGAAAAGGATTAGACGCCATTATGGTGACAACACGTGCTACTTCACGAATCACGAAATAATTTGTTTTTATTAATTTAATTTTAACACTGATTTTTAGAATGCCCATGCTAGCTAACTGGTAAATATACTTTTTGCTTTATGCTAAGGGCGATACTGGGCCCAGAACCTATTATAAATTAAAACGACGTATACTCAATTAGATAATCAATGGTTGACTGACTTTATTTCTTAATAATAGTGATGTACAAAAGGTTGACATATCAGAGACAATAGTTATAATCACAATCACATACGTCATAGATGTCGCTTATTTGATGTTGCTAATGTTTATGACATTGTTTATTTGATGTTGCTAATTTAATTATATATTTTAACATTTTTGTATAAATAAAGTATCATATTACCACGCCTCGCGGTGTTATTGTGTAGATGAGCCGCCAGAAAATAAATAATTAAAATTAGTGGACCATTACTCGTGAAACAAGTGACATATATGTCGGAGTGCTTCGTAAGAAATCAATAAAATAACGCAGTAAATTTTTACAAAATATCCATTATTATAAACTAAAATAAAGTGTAATTATTCTAGTTTGTGGTAATTTACTTTTTTATTTTTAGAATATTCAAAAATCCATTTCTTTGCATATTTTAAAAACGTCGTATGCCCACGCGGATAGACAAAATGGCGGTGTTCAATTTATCTCTGAATTATATTTGCATTATCGAATATTCATAACAGGAAATATTTTTTTATAATCGATATATTGTATATTTTGCAATAAAATAATAAAAAAGTATGTTTCCTACTAAACATTAGAAGTAATTCATGTTGACAGTTTGAATGCAACTTGTTTCATACTGGCGTGTTTATCACGTTTGAAATATTAATTTTTAATTTTTTTTTTGCAATACATGTGATGTTATTATATGTTGTAATAAATGATATTTAGTCAATATTTCCACAACACTATGTAATGTTTCATTCATAAAAAAATGTTTAAAAAAATATTTTTTTCTTATGTGCGTACAACGTTTCGTTACGAGCCATTTTCTAACTTGGAAAATGACATAATTTGATAGATGTGGGATATATTTATAATAAGTATTTTTGTTTGTATTAGTTAAAATTTTATAAATAGCATGTTATGTTTTGTTTGTAACGCGTGTCTCAGAATATTTTTCGTTTTTGATTTAATAATTACGCTCGATATACAGAAAGTGGGATGAGGGGAGTGGTCTTAAAGATATTGCAAGCTTATTTAGTATCATAGCGATGAATCGTTTCACCGAACCGCTGCGCTTATTTTGCGTGAGAGCGTTTTATAAAAACAACGGCTCGTACACTATTGTTCGGCATCTCTACAGGACACATTTTAATTTAACTTCAATGAGAAATGTGCCAAGTGAAACTTTAATCAAGCATTGGGTGCGTAAATGTGAAGAGACTGGAAACACAATACCCGGTAAATCAACTGGACGTAACAGGACATCGAAAACGAGCATGAATATCGAAGGAATTATCGGCCCTTACCTTTTTGTGGATGGTCGTGGTCGCACTCAAACAATTAATTCCGATCGATATTGCCACATCATCCGGACTTTTCTAACTACAGAAATGTAAAACCAGATTGACTACAACCGTAACATTTTTCCATCAAGATGGAGCCACTTCCCATGTCAGAAATGACTCATTAGCTGCTATTCACGATTTATTCCCTGAAAGAGTGATAAATCGCCGAGGAAACATTAACTGGCCACCGAGAAGCCCTGTCATAACGCCTGCTGATTATTTCTTATAGTAAAGTCTACAACCCACTGCTACTCAATGAGATTGTTTTAAAGGTAAAAATCACAGAGGAAATGGACGCCATTTCAAGAGCGATGCTTAAGCACGTGATTGAGAATTTTATTTCCAAGTTAAATGGGTATGAAGAAGTGGATGGTGGCATTTGCAAATGGTTGTTTTTCATAAATGAAAATTTCAAAACTCTTCAATTTAACAGTAAATTAAACGAGTTAGAAATTTTAATACCAAAAGCGAATAATAAAAATTGATAAAAATCGTTTTTTTTTAAAAATGAAAACAGTAATTACGTAATTTGTGACAGAAATGTGTGACAGACAGGGACAGTTGTTGCATTAAATTTGGCTGTAGCCGTCTTCCTTTATAATTATTGGGACCATGTGTCGCGTGATTCTATTAAGGTACGTTTTTATTGTCTTGAATATTGTACTTAGTGCTAAATAATTGTATTGGACCATTTCATAGGCGCTTTTATATATTATTTTCCTTTTGTGGTTTTTAGATTTTTTGTACAAAGTTAGCTTGCGCATTTTATAAATAAGCAGTCTTCCGTTTCTATTTATTTATTACAAGTTTATCCAAAAGTATTCGATTTTAGAATGGAAATTTAATACAATCATTCAGTATTTATAAAAATTATACTTGGTTTCTTGTATTATGTAATTATTTTTAATTAAAGTACAAATGATAATAATCGAAGCGGTCGCAGGCGACAACATGGCGGTGGTGGAGGCTAGGAAGGAAATACGTTACTTGTGACAGATAATCCGCAAAAACAGCGCTGTTTACCGCTGGCCATTACTTGTGTTAATTCGTCTTTTAAGAGGTACCCGACTTCTTAACCTAATTCTAATCCTATAAAAAACCTAAAACTAAAACCTAATAAATATTGAGAAATAATAGCGCGCACTCTCTAATCATTGAAAAGAAAAAACATTACAAAATTTCCCGAGAATTTTAAGTGCATAAAAAGGTAATTTTTTTGCCTAACATTAATATAACTAAAATGTACTTACATTACTGTATTGTATTATTAAAATATTTGTATACTCCAATTAAATTACTGTATTCTATTACTAAAATATTTTTTACTCAAATTCAACAAGCAAATAGTACTTTTAGAAAATTATAAAAAAATATGCGGCAGCGAAAACCGAACAATGAGAAAACAGAATTTTTTTCCTTAAATTAAATTCCTTAGGAAACTTTTATTTACTTTACAAAATAAAATAATAAGTTTCTTTTCACAAACTTATCCCGATATCATTTTTCATTAAAAATTATATATAAAAAATAAACATGCGTCGAGAACGGAACGAAGAGTCTGCCCCCTCCTGAGCGAACGCACTCCCTACCGCTCGACAATAGGCAGATCGACAAACTGTTATTTTTTTTTATATATTCATATTGTTTCAAACTTGTGTATATAAACAACATTTTATTTTGAGTAATACCACATAAATATAAATACCACATAAAGAAAAAAATGAGCAGACGAATTTATTATCAGCATTTTATGTTGAATTGTGTTATTAATTATTCTAAAATTTAGGAATCGCCAGCAAGAGTCTATATTGTCTAAATGTTTCATTTTTTTCTGACTGATCTTTATGATAAATACACTCAAAAACTTCATAAAAATAATGGAATAGATGTATTGAATTAGTAATTGTATATATAAAATGAATAATTTTTTACATGTGCCACTTGTAGCAAGAGTCGTGTAACTCATGTTATAACTCATGCTGCATTGCTCAAATGAGATAAAATAAAATTGTATCGTATTTAATATTGTTTTAAAATTAATTAAATATCAACCAATAATTTCATTTTGAAATAACACACTTGTATGTAATTTCCGATATAATTTATTGAAAATTTTCCGATTATCTTCATCTCCATATAAGTCAAGATGCTCATTGGGAAAATTAATCACCTGTTCTAAGCGTACTTTATCAAATTCACCATGTAAAAAGCAAGCAATTATTAAACATCTCATTGAAAATATCGTCTCCAACGGTGAACACTATATAATGGAGGACTATAGAGAAAAAAATCATGTAAACAATGAAACTTGTGTTTGTCGAAAACTATTATGAAAGAAATAATATCAGTGGCCAATCTCCAGGTATGAAAGATGTAATCACAATGAGAAAAAGTGAGCCAAACCTAAAGAACTAATCAGACACTTGTATAATTCTATTTTAGAGACGTCCTCTCCATTTTGCAGTGACCATCCCGATGTTGAGAAGAAAAAGCGAGTTTGCTGCACTGCGTACAAAACATATGTTGTTTAGCAACAAAATGCCTCATTATGTATGCTTTTGTAAGTTACATGAACATTTTATTTTTGCCATCGAAAGTTTTAAAAAACGTCTCAGAATTGGCAGCTTATTTTTCTACTTTTTTAAAGTAATTTCTTTGCGAAGACGCAACTGAAGCCTGTTTCAGAGCTGCTTGTGAGAATTTAGTAATTTACTATAAAATAATATTTGGATTTGTCTTGCTACCTCATCCTCACCTGTAGTTACATGGAATGAGTGAAGAAAAGTTAATGGTAAATTGTGCAAGATTGTTGAAGAAGGAACCGTATATGTTCTTGGAAAGTACATAGACTTTTTCACATTGTTCTGTAACAAGAGAACGAGCTCTAGCACATCACCTGAAGAAGTTATAAATAGGCCCTTGTCGCTATAATTTTAGCACCATCTTGCTGCAGGTTGATTTCTCATAAAATTTCACTTGCTTAGCTCAAGAGTAATTTCGGAGCTATCACTGGGTACAACCACAAATAAGTCTATTTACAATATCTGCTTGGTATCCTGAAAATCATCATCGAGCTATTATTATGTTCAATGATTTTGATCATCCTAAGCAGACCATAATTCTATAAACGTACAAGATCGTTGAACATTTACCGGTGTAGATTAGTCTAGTCAACATATGGTCAAATGGACCTACGTCTCAATTTAAAAATTGCTACGTTACAGCTGCAATACTTATACTGCAAAAAAATATCAAAAAACGACTTTTTGGAATTCATTTGCAACATCTCATGGAAAGGATCCTGTAGATGGAATCGGTGTTACTGTGAAGGGTCAAATGTGAAATATTGTTAAGGTGTGGGCCAAGATATCCTTTTCAATGCAACTGAATTTAAAGCTGTAGTTCAGGCAATGAGTACATATATTTATACTTAAGGATGCAGAACAATTTGAAAACATCACAAAAAATCACTATATTCATACTCCCTAAAACACGGTCTAAGATCCGAGCAATTGTTTTGAGTTCGCGTAGTTACGCAAACTATGCGAACTCAAAACAATTGCTCGGTGCCAAGTCCTATAATCCCTGAAAATATTAGATGAGAAATTTTCTCTTAGTTAAATGCTTTGGAATGTTGGAGTGTTTCGATATGCAGCAATTTTTCAAAACACCATTAAAGATAACGGCGCGATTAAATTTAAAGAAATGAATCACCAACCCCTTTACTGTTTTAATCTCATAACTCGTTTCATAAAATAATCCACATAAAACTCATTTATATTATAAGATAGAGACTATACATTTAAACTACTTGCGATGCAGTAAAAGAATGGCAACGAATAATAGTCTATGTTTATAGATACATACAAACATAGACTGTTAAATTCGTTATCATCCTTACCATAGATGGATGTTTGGTGGCAGCTCCAAAACTCTTGGACTGATTTTAGCAAATAAGGTATCAATTACTTTGTATTTAATGTAAAAGGTTTTTAGAGACAAAAAAAACATTTTGGCAGAAGTTGAGAGAATAAATTGCATATATTGTCGGAAAGGATGTCAGTCGACAGGTGTTTAAAAATAATTATAAGGTTTCACCAACCATTTCTTCATAACAGATTTATTTCCTTTTACTTATTTGTTGCCTGGTGATGTTGTAGTAAAATTACTACCAACAACTGTTCATCGAAAAGAATAAGGTTGAGGTGTCCATAAACGGCAGATTTAAAAATGCTTAAGAACGTAACTTTGAAGTACACCAGATGAAGGAGGTGGACGTGACATAATAATTGTAGGTAATGGTCGCAAAATATGCATGATAATATATTATAATAGCATTGTCAAATTTTAATTTCTTATTTAATAATCAGGGTTCTCGTGGCGTTTAATCTTTTTGGCGAGCATTTTATCTCGCAGTACCCCTTTAGATGTCACTTTCTCGTCTAGATCATTTTTCCTTAATTAACTGTAACATGGCTTCATTTCAGCACCATTTCAAAGCACAATATCACGATGTCCTGAAACAATTGGTGTTCTTTTTCGGATATTTGTATACTATAGATATACCTAAACAGGATATAGAAAAACAGATGGGTGGATCTACAAATACCTCGACGATAATCAAAACTAAGCATTGTAAACAAAATGTGGCTCTTTTGCGAACTCTACAAATTCATTATCACAAGCTAGTTATAGAATTGTGTAGTAACAATTGTAAATTTAACAGTTTATAAAATTTTTTCAAAAAACAAAGTGTTTGGCAAAAACTATGTTTTGAATTAACTGTATTTTTACCTTGGACTACTTAAGTATTATAAAACCATATAGAAAATTATGATTACTTACAATATGCCAGTAACAATACAGAAACCTAATAAAGGAGTGCTCCATGTTCCATGCTGCGCTGACCGGTATTATATCCACCCTCATCGCCCGAATTGCACCACAATCTTAATATACACTATGGTCAAGATATTGGAGGCTCAACAGTAATGACATCTATTTTTTCCTTAAATTTATTATAGCAACAGAGTATAGCTACAATATGGAGCGTGAGACACAATTTTCGACACTTATAAAAATATACGTCTTATAACTAAAAGTTTCATACTTATATTTGATGAATTTTTACACTGACTGCATTAAAATCAACATTTTAACAGATTGGGGCGCAGGAATAGAAGTGTAATTGAATTTAACAGTCTATGTGTGTGTATCTATGTATGGATGTTTGGTGGTAGCTCAAAAACTTCTGGACTGATTTTAGCAAATAAGGTATCAATCACTTTTTATTTAATGTAAAATTGTCAAAATTTTTTAGAGACAAAAAAGCATTTTGGCGGACTTGAAAAAAAAACACAGTCGAAAGAAAATTACATATCTTGTCGAAAAGGATTTAATTCGACCGGTCTTCATTAATTATGAGTAATTATGAGGTTTCTTCAATCATTGTTTTCATAAACATGTAAAAATTATCAAGTTCGACACAACTGATAAAAGACAAAGTTATTTGCGCCCCCGGTTTCGAAGTATGTGTATGAAAATAAGCTACCAAAAAGATTAAAATAAAAATAAGGTTATAGGAAACTAAAACCCAAATACGCCGAAAAAAATTTAAAAGTATGAAACTTTGGTAAATCAATTCACTGAAAGATAATTGTCACTGAATTGTGAAGTCATACGAGTAGCTGGCGTTCAGCTTTAACACGTGTTCTACAGGAAAAAATATTGATATCTCAAAACTGAACGCCACTTTTATAGAATAAGCAATCCATTCGATATAAAATAACGTTTTGATAATTTTAGCGATTTACAATATCGTAAGAAATACGATGGCTATATATGAAAAGTAACTTTATTAACAGTAATACATAATTACAATAATTACAAAAATAGATAGGAGTGTTAATTTTTTGTGAAGTTTGATATATAACGAAGTTGCGATATATATTTTAACAATATTCTCGAAGCTCAAATATAATTCACTAAAACAAAATATTTTTGCTAGAGTACGACTTAATCTGAGACGAATTTTAAAATAATCCATAAAACAAATTTGTTTCAGGACAACTGGAACGATTTAGTGGTAAGTCCTTAGTGTAGTATAGCTACATGGTGCATCAACTTACTTGTTAAGTATTAATGAAACGAAATTAAGTATTAATGAATGAAAAAACTCATAACATGTTGGGTTGATCACAAGGCATACGGACTTTAGCGGCGCGGCGCACCGCGGGGACCCGGTCACTCACAAAGTAGACTGGACTGGTTTTCTGATTGTCTGTTAAAGATTGCTCTCGTGGCAATTAGTACGCCATGTGTATCAGTTGAACATACATTGAAGTAGATAAATAATAAAATTAGCTTCTCATCTTGAAGGTTTTGTTTTATAAGTATTATGACGCAGCGTAGATATAATGTTTCATCGAAAAAAATATAAGCAGCTCCTCAAAATGTGAAAATAATCCAGATTAAACGACCGTAAATAAATATAAATATATACACTCTTTCACCTTACAATACAGATAAAATACAGTAAATAATAGAAAGTAAAAAAGTATAATTTCAAAAAAAGTAATCGTAAATTTATTAAAAATTTATAATATAGTGTAAATAAAACCTGTCAAGAGCGAGTGGAACACGAGGGTTCCAGATACTTGAATACTTTTAAAATTTTAAAGGTACAAAGTATTTCTATTAAACAACTAGCTGGCCCGGCGAACTTTGTATCGCCTCAGAATTAATAAATATTGTGTTAACTTATTAGCTAAATTGAATTCAGTTTTTTATTAAGATAAAATTAATTAAGTTTAATAAATATAGAAATCAAAATGAAAACTATTTTAATTAAATTAAAATCACGACTTTGTAGTTATCACTCGGCATGCGATCCAACGCAGTTATGAACAACCGAACCAATGTGTGATATTCATGAATTTGTTGCTGCAAATCTTGAAGAACTTCTCTTTTTATTGCCGATTCAATCTTTTGACACCGATCAAGTTGTTCCTCCATGTTGCCCATGAAGTAAATTTAGATGAATTTATGCTGTGCATTTCAAGCAGTTGCAATAATTCAATTCGATTGTGAATTTGGCCTTGATTCCATAAAGTCGAAGGCGAAGTTAGATTCATTAAATTATGATCACCAAAAGAAAATAAACTTTTATTCTCTCTAGCAGAAATTACCTTGAATGTCAGATTGAATCCGCGTTCTTCGATAATGTCTGCTCCAAACAAAGTCATTTGGAAATATCCTTTGTATCTTTGAACGTTCGATAGAAAATGTCGTGATTCTGGTGTTTCGGTACGAAGTAATGAATGCAATGACTCAGGTGGCAGAAGCAAGAATGGCAATTTCATCTTGCCACTGAGAGAGCACAATCCAGGCGTTTCTCCAGCGAACTAATTCAATGCACCGCAATGGTCGCACACAATATCCGTTGGGCCAATTCAAACGAAAGGATGCTGTAGTCAGTTATACAATCGTATTGAAATGCTACTCGATTCAAATCAACGCTTGAAGCATTTCTTCTTCCGGGTCGAAGATTATTAAGTTGTGGATCTGTGCGATAAGCTCGCCATTTTGCGTTGCCAACTGAGCTGTTTGTCTTGTTCTTGTGTTTGTGAAGAACGAAGTCGGGCCATACTTACGTGGCGCTCTTCCCGTGCAATTTCTTGTTCATCTGCAGTGGATTGATTCGCAATATTCCTAAGTCGAATTGCATTATGGCTTTGTTGTGAAAGATTAGACTCTCAGCATTATAAGTAACATTTTAAAATTAATCACACAAAAATTAATCACGTAAATTACATAATGAAGCAATTATCGATCACCGCAGAATCACAAATATCATAACCTCACAAAGTGAACATTTTCATAAAACTTAACTATTTGAAATCACTCTTCGCTAATAAATTTCAGAAAAAATCGTTTCAAAAGAAGTAATGTAATCTAATTCAAATGAAATAACTGTCGAAAACTGAATAAGAATTATTAAAAACCAATTATCATTTTCGTTCGTGTTTGTCACTTATGACATACTTTTTCCTTTTTTTTCTGTCATTTATGACATATAACGTTTTATACACAATTAAATTATTTGTGATTTTTTTTATTTTTCCAATGCGCGAGACAAATCAATCAAAAAATGACGAAGACAAATCCAAAAACACAAAAATAAAAAAAATTGGTCCAGTCGTTCTTGAGTTATAAACGGTGTAACTAACATGACTTTGTTTTATATATATATATATATATATATACATATATATATATATATATATATATATATATATAGATTTACCAATATTAATTTCTGAAGACGTAAATATATTGCTTTCTATTTCTCTCACAGGTGCATATTTCAAGCATTATGATATATAAAATGGTTTATCAAAAAGTACATATTATGTATTATTAAATTCGTGATTCAATAAGTTTCAATTTATCACCCTACGCCATCCCCTCGATTTTTTTTTATTTTCCAGTTTACCCCTTGAAATAACCCCAAATTCAAAATTTTATTTTCTGTAGTTAACATCTATAATTGGGCTTAATATTATATTATATTTCAAATTTAGCACAGAGTTATCTGTACTAAATTTACAATTTTTACTTCCAACAGTTAACAATAAAATCGCCTGTGTCAGACGGACGGAAGGACACCGAAGTGATTCCGAAAGCTTTCCATTATATCAATTTTACCACGGGACACTAAAAACGGAGCGCACGCGCGTCCCCATCCGTTCAACTATCATAGCCATATTTTTCAGAAAATGGTTCACATATTTTGCGATGGTAAGAAACTAAAGAAATATTTTTATGAAAATTTTAGAAGGGCAAGTTTAATTTCACCTTTTTTACTTTCAGTCGAGTGGATAAATTAAAAGGGTGAGTAATAACTATTATATAGGCATCGGTGTAAGGGTGAGTTACAAATATTTTTACATGAAATAAATTTTACGTAAATTAATTAACATACTTCCATGATTTAACATAAATAATATAACGTAAGATAATATTAAAGACATGGCAAAAAATATTCAAGGAATACGTGTCCTCCTCGCATCTCGAAATATGTTAAGTAAAACTTATGAAAAATACAGAAATTTATGAAAACTTATTATAAAACCGTTGCAATGATTCTAGATATATGAGATCTAGAAACAGATCTACATGCCTTTAAGAAATCCAGGAAAATTTTCTTTTGCTTCTGAAAAATATTCTGGGAAATATATTAGTACATACAATGCAAAATATATTAATATTGTTAAATAATTTGCTGGAAATATTACACAATGAAAATGTTACAGGTATTTCACAGTTTTTTTTTCATATACACTTTTATAAAGCTTTTCTTTTTCAAATCTCTTAATTTCCTTATCGCGTTTCAGATTTTTTGCTATAAAAGTTGTTCAAAAAAAACTTGAATTACCTTGAAGTTACAAAATCACGCTAAACAAATAACAGATATTTATTTTTTGGTACAGAGTAAACTCATATATTATTCTTATACTATTGCTAACACTATTTTGATGCACACACGTATCTTCCTGAGAAATTGCTTGGTAGAAACTTTGAATGAACATTTTCAATAACTTTGTTAATTCAACCATAAAATTTCATAGAGAAAAATTTCCTCGAAAAATGTACATGGTAGAGTGGTCCTTATCGTTTAAAATCTATATGTAATTACCATCTGGAAGATACTAAAAATCAATAAGATTAACCTTGCCCTGCTCATGAAAATCTTTAGTGAATATTGGTTTTAAAACCATTTTTTTGCTTGAACATGTTTTTACTGCAGCCTTCAAAAGATGTCAAAATTATTTTAATGCACATTCGTAAAATTATGATATTTGCTCGACAAAGTATGTTCCATTCTACAACTGATTTGTTTACGTAGAAATTGTAGAATAAATCAAAGAAATATTGGAAAAATACGACATAACCATTTATGACTTTCATACTTTAACATATTTATGACTTTCATACTTTAACAAATGAAATGCGAATTTTTCGCAGTTCATAATAGTCAAGACATCGCATTCGCAATATTAGGGTGCTCGAGCCTTTTTCTGTGTTTGAAAAATTTATAAATGAAAAGTTTCTAAGCGAATTTATCGCTTAATATTTTTAAAAAGTGTAGTGATACATAGAAAAAATGTTTAAATAAATTTTTTATTAAAAAATATTTTCTCATGCTATGCTGTTTTGTTGGGCCAGAAGACCGGGCCGATAAAGTGTGAGGCTGGCGTGATAGGCTGCAGTGGCAGGCTGGATTGGTAGGAGGTGTTGGGTTTAGCTTGTAAACTGGGTTAGTAGTCTGATCTGGTAGCCTACGTTGTTAGAATCGATGATACGCTGAGCAGGTAGGCTGGGCTGGACTGGTAGACTGGGCTGGTAGGCTGGACTGGTAGACTAGGCTGGTAGACTGGGCAGATATGCCGCCCTGGTGGACTGTCCTGGAATCCTAGGTTTGTAAGCCTGGTCGGTGGACTGTCCTGGTATGCTAACCTGGTGGGTTGGGCTAGTAGGCTTGTTTTGTAGGCTGCGCTGGTAGACTGACCTGGTATGTGAGCTGAGCTAATAAGCTGAGCTGGTAAGCTAGACTGGTAGCCTAGCATGGTAAGCTGGGCTGGTAACTTTGACTGGTAGGCTGCACAGTTATGTTGGGATGGAAGGCTGGGCTGGTAGGTTGACCTGGTATGTTTACCTGGTGGGCCAGGATGGCAGACGGGTAGATAGGCTGAACTAGTAGGATGGCGTGGTAGACTGGACTGGCAGTCTGGGTTGGTAGAGAGAAAGAGGAAATTATCTATATACTAGCTTTTGCTCATTACTTTTAATAATTATGCAATATTCTAAGAAATAAAATAATTATTATAATTAATATTAATATATTAATCACAAAATAATTGTGACGAATAATATTAATATATTAATTACTAAAAAGTCTAAAATGAAACATGTTTTAAAAAAACCGACTTCAAAAAAATGTAGGTACTAAAAAGTAAAAAATAATTATATCAAAATAGGTACCTATTATTTACAATAAATAATTAAGTTCCTTATTTTTGAAGTCGGTGTCAGCACCGCCGATCAATTTAAAAAAATGTAAATTTTTATGTTATAAATACGCCCTTTATGAATCTATTTAGTATTGTAAATACATTAGAAGTTAACCTTTTAAATTTACATTCTAAATTAAATTAAATTATACATTTGTTTAAGTTGGTTAAACATTTGTTTAAGTTGGTTTTACATTTGTTTAAGTTGGTTTAAGCAGTGCTAGCAAAATTAAGTAACTCATTGCAAATAAATAGGTACCTATTTTGAGATAATTATTTTTTATTTTTTAATACCTATCTTTTTTGAGGTCGATTTTTTAAAAGATATTTTATTTTAGAATTTTTAGTGATTAATATATTAATATTATTCGTCACAATTATTTTTTTATATAATTACTTATAATATAATCTTAGTAAAGGTATGTTCGTTCAAGAAAATAGAAAAATATATCTTTTAGCTAAATTTTAGAATATATGTTTTCATGTAAGTCTCAAATTATTGAATATGACACACACACATATATATCCGTAGAGATCTTGTCAATAGTTCTTGAGAATGGAAGAACTCAAATTTTATCGAGAGGTAAAAATAATTAAAATAACACACTAATACTTAAATTGATTAACAGTGAGTAACATAATATAAATTAAAATATATTATAAATTGATTGACTTTTCAATTACATTATGCGAATAAATTTATAAATTATATACCTATGCCAGCGAGGGAGAACGACTGCCCTGTATACTGTCAGAGACAAAGCTTTTGCAAGAAGGCCAATTGCTTTAAATGGCTGTAATATGACTGGCTTTCGAATATAGGCC
Source organism: Druceiella hillmani (assembly GCA_039881145.1). Lineage (NCBI taxonomy): Eukaryota > Metazoa > Arthropoda > Insecta > Lepidoptera > Hepialidae > Druceiella > Druceiella hillmani. Next base: position 37,719,157 of record JAYKKI010000012.1, on the reverse strand, counting down.
AAACGTACACGTAGACAAGAAGAAAAGAAATAATTATACGGTTCACTAATAAGCTGAAGAAAACAGTACAAAAGAAAAGCAAATTTTAAACATAAATAGGAATTGTGTAATTGGCTCTTTGATCTCATCTCACATCGTTGTTTTCGTTCTCATGAATCTTCTGTTTTGTAAAGTTAATTGATTGAAACATTGGTTTTTTTTTAATAATAAAGATAAACATGCGCTTTTTGAAATTGGAGAGGATAGCAAAAAGAAAATATGTGTAAATCTTTACTGCAATTTATCTAAAAGCAAACTACTTAATGTGTGTACCATCACGCGATATTAAGGTTTCATTAGACTTTCAATACGATTTTAAATAAGGATTCAGATATTTATTTGTTTATATATATACAAGGTCTATTTGCAAATGTGTATACATGAAGTGCAACTTGATTTAGCTATAAAATAAATGAAATTTACTTACGGTAAACATCAAGGTAACGTATCGAATAATTAATTTTTTTTTTAATTTATGCACTAGTTAGTTAAATAATATAAAAAGAGAAGGCTATTAAATATACGTCGATATTTGGTGAGATAGGCAAGAAATTATAACATAAGAAAAAAAATAGAAAATAGATGAGAATAAATTGACGCTTTTTGCTTTCATAAAATAGTATATGGACCAAGATATAACATTTAAATCGATCTTAGTTTATTTGAAGTTAAGCGAAAAGTTCTTGTACTTATTGCAAAATTCATTTGGAAACGACAAATTACAACAAAATAATTCCTCAAAACAAGACTGATGTTATTACACGTATCTATTTATGTTTTGGGTTTTTTGGCAGTCGAGTCGATACATCTATGCCTGCATGGTTTTATAGATTTAAAAAAAAAGGAAAATATTAATAGAAGTTGTCGTTTTTATCTTTATCCTGCTAATATTCTGCAGTTTCTAAGGTTTCATATTATGGTGTTTATGCCACTTTTTATTCTTAGGTCATTATGTATACCTTAATGTTTGAAATCCTGGAAATATTGCAGAAAATTTTGAAACGTCCACACTGACGCTTTTCGCTCACTTTCATCTTCATCTTCATGCTCCTTTGAAAAAGGATTGGTACGATCTTAATTTTTGGTTAATATATATATATATATATATATATATATATATATATATATATGTGTGTGTGTGTGTGTATGAGTATATATATATATATATATATATATATATATATATATATATATATATATATATATATATATCTGAAAAGAATGAAATCGATCGATAATAGCGATAGAATTTAGATTATATGGAGTTGTGACGTGAATTTCAACTTTCTATAGGTCCATTAGTTCTTGTATTAATTCGTTATCGAATTCCGAGCATGAAACACGAATGACTATAATTGGTAATTTTAACAGGTATATATTTAATTAGTGCTTTGACTACTTTTAGCTTACTTCTATTGGGTATTTTAAATGACTAAATTCGCTTTCTTAATGCATCAACTATAGTTCCAGGATATCTATATTGCATGAAAAACGTATCTAAAAATATTTCTTGAAATGATCTATCTCAAGCTGAGTTAATTAGCTGTAGTTTAAAAGGTTTCCATCAAACGTCATCCTTCTTCATACCCCATATGCATTTTTTTTATATATCCTGCTCAACACAGCAATCTTTCATTGACATTTAGCTGCTCTTTTCTCCGACCACTGTCTGCTTCTGTCATATTTTTTAGTGGGTAAAGCCCATTGGCCTTTCCCACTATTCCTTTGGAAATCTATTTATAAGGCTTGGAACACTTTTCCTAATCAGTTTTGTATGTTGGGTGCTTCCGGATCCCGATAATTTAGAAGCCAGAGCATTCACATGTTTGACTAGTTTTTGGTGATAGTTTTCACTGCGTAGGACAATTTTCTGTTAATGCAGTCGCTTTTTCGGAGTCCGATCTTGCCCAAGTTCTATTCCGTTCTCTCAAAGGTGGTATACGATTCTTAGTTCGCTTGAAGTTTCTGGTGGCGCGCCACAACGAATAGTTTGACTCCTTTTCTGCAGTGAGGTGAGTCAGGTAGTTTTGCAGACAGAGATTTTCGTGTTCTTTGATCATGTCTTTCAGCTATTCTGTAGCTCTGTTAAGTCTTGCTTTATCTGAAGGATACCTGATTCTGTGCCACTCTCTTCTCAGTTTACGCCGTTCTCAATTATTTCTTTTGGGTATTTCTTCTGCTTGACTCTCGGTGTTCTGTTTCTGCATTTGGACGTGGAAGTAGAAGCAGCTGCGTATATTAAGCATTTGAAATTTTCAATATTAATCTCTAGGTCGTCACCCGTCTTCAGTCGAACGTTTAAATCCATACTATTAGTGATGATCTCACCGTATAAGTCCCAGTTCGTATTTTTGTTATAAACATAATCTGGTGACTCAATTGGAACGATTTGTTTGTATAAGTTTAGGATCACTGGTGTATGGTCCGACGACAAATCCTCACTTTGTTCAATCTTTAGGTAGTTACAACCTATGTTTCTTGTTATGTAGAAATCAAGCAAATCCGGTATCTTGTTAGGATCGGTGGGCCAGTATATAAGTTCACCATGAGAGATACATTCAAGATTAAGATTTTTTGTGGCGTTATATAGTTGTCTCCCACGTGGATTAATCAGTCTTGATACCTAAAATGTGTGCTTGGAGTTCCAATCGCCTCCACAAATAAATACAGGACTCAGTTGACCAAATAATTGTTTAAATTCTTCAACTCCCACAGAATGTCGCGGTGGGCAGCAAACCGCAGCGACTGTTGTTTCCCCATTCTTATATAGTAGTTTAATTGATGTTGCCTGGATTTTTTCTGTCTTGTAGGGTACTAGCGTGTAATGTTTAATGTTATTCTTTAATATCACTGCGGTCCCACCGTCGGAATTTCCAGAAGGGTGGTCGATTCTATAGACTATGTAGTTTTTTATGTTTACATGCGAGCGTTGAGTGAGCCTTGTCTCTGATATTAGGGCAATATCTATATTTTCGATATGCATGAATATCTCCAGTTCCTGTCTTCTAGCAGTTAACCCGTTGGCGTTCCAGATCATGATACGGATGTTTAGTCCCTCTATGGAACCAGGCGTGTTATTAGTTTGATCATCTGTTCGATCATATTGTCCATCATGTCTTTCATGATGGATTGGAATCTGTCAAACATTGTATCTAACAAGTTCTTCACGTTGTCTTGTGAGCTATCCACAATGGAGTCAGTAGGTTTAGCGTTGTCTCGTTGGCTTTTTAATGCATCGGCGTAAGCGTTCCTTGGATGGGGCGCTGGCTTGGTAATCTTGGTAATGTCGTTTGTGTTCGGATGTGTGTGTGCTGTTTTGCTTACCTGTTGTTTGGGTTGTTGCGTGGTCGATTTAAGTTTTAATATTTTTTCTTTATACTGCTTATATTTGTCGCAGCCTTTATAGCTGGCAGGGTGTTTACCTTGGCAGTTTTCACATGTGGCTTCTTCTTCTCGGGGCTTCACGCAAGATGCAGTTGATTGGTCATTCCCACATTTGACACAGCGGAAAGGTCTAAAACACTGATTTGTTGAATGTCCAAATCTCTGGCAGCGTTTGCATTGCAACACCTCTTTTTTCTTGTAGGGTGCTTCGATGTTTACTTTTACATGACTTATATACTTTACATCAAACACATCTTTGTTATTACTATTTGGCTCTAGGTCAACAAAATAGATGGGAAGTTTCTCTTTCGTTGTTCGATGTGTTACGTTGACAATTTATCGTACCTCATGTCCTTTACTTTGAAGTTCTGCCTTAATCATTGCCTTATCTTCTGTGGCGTGCAGACCTCTAATGACCACTCTGTATGCCCTTTCACTTTTGAGCTTGTAGGTGTAATGGCTTATGTTGTTACTGATTAGATGGTCTCTAATAACTTTATAAGTCTCTACGTCAGCAGGCATTAGTTTGATTACGTGTCCTGATCTTAGAGTAGTCATTGTAAGTTTACTGGGAACCACTACTTTGCTTAGGGCGTCTCTGAGAGGTGTCACATTAACCACGCCAGTTACAAAAATTGGTTCGGGTTTTGGTGTGTATTCCTTGCTTGTGTTTTCAGCTACAGGCACTTCGTCACTGAGTATATCAAATGCACAGGAACTGAGTAGTTTATTCGTTTGTTGGATGACTGTTTGAGTTTTCCATCTGCTGGACTCGCGTTTCTTTTGCGCTTGCTTATAGGAACTTTGTCTCTTTGCCACTCTTGGTAGGATGATTCCCCTATTTGTTTTTCTGGAGATTTGTTTTGCTGTGCTAAGGTTGTTGTATCGTCTGAATCGTCGACTTGCATCGAACTTGTTTGCGAAGTAATTAGATAACTTTCCAGTGTGTTACATTGTTTATCACTGCTTCTGCAGTCGCTAAGTGACAAGGACCTCGGTCTTGTTTCGAAAAGGCCTTTGTGAAATAGTTGTTGGTTATATAAGTAGACATCGGATTATATGCACTATCAAAATGCCAAAATATGCATGCAAATATGCACTAAAAAAGGGTGAAATATGCACAAAATATGCACAGTAAAAAACCATTTATAATTAGAATTTACGTTTATTTATAATTTATAAGTTATAAATGCTGCAGGAAGCCTAGAATAATATAACTTATTTATTATAATTTTTGTGACAATAAACAAAATATATTTTTCCAGGTTTTCTACAGCAAACTTGTGACGTTTGTCACTTAATATCAATTTATAGGCTGAAAATGACCTTTCGACGTCAACTGACGTTACCGTACAGAACTTGAAATTTGGCGCCATTCCTGCAGAGACCTCTTCAGGAAGAGTTTGTCCGGTGCCGTGGATTAATGCGTCAATTTTCTTTATTCCGTCAAGACCGGGGTTTTTATACAAAACTGCATTTAATTTGCCACGAACCTTTTGCAATATTGAACTCGGAAGGGCGTTACTCCGTTCAATCATTTTTTCTAATATTTCCAAGGACTTGCACAGAGGAAGGTTTTTAGTTTCTAATTTTTCGATTGCATCGGGTATATTGCTGAAATGTGTTGCAATAAGAGTAATATTTTTTTGATTGAAGGATCTTCAAATGCCAGCTGGCTTGAATTGATTACAATGGCATCTGATCTATCAAATGTTCCAACTACTTCTTTTATGGCATCAAAATTCTCAGCATAAAACAATACAGCTTTTAACCAAGTTCCCCACCGTGTTAATATTGGTTCTGGGGGTAGTCCAACGTTTGGTAGTTTCTCTTTATATGCTTGTACTCGTGATGGTGCTTTTAAAAACATTTTTTTTGTAGAAGTAATCAATTTATTTACTATGCTGAACTCATTTCTGATTTCTTGAACTTCCGCCAGTCGATGTAATCCGTCGGCAAGGCAGGTGATGTGCAGCAATTTTGGGTAGAATACTTTTAGAGCTTGACCAGCTTTTACCATATATGGCGCACCGTCAGAAACAAAAACACATATTTTTTGGAATTCTATGGAATCATTTATGAACCGGGCGATAGTTGAATGGTTTATTTTTTCTAGGACCTTGCAAGCAACCAAATGGGGAATAGAGGGCTCTTTAGATAATTTTCCAACAATTAGATTCGCTATATATCGGCCACATGAATCTGTCATTTCATCAGCCGATATCCATATCAAATCGTTCGAGAGATCGGCGCGTATTTCACTAAGTACTTCTTCGTAGATAGTTGACAGGTAGTTTTTTCGAATTGTGGATTCTTCAGGAATTATCTGATTAGTGCAATACTTCTTAAGGAATTTTCTGCATACTTCATTATTTAATTGGTGGAAAGGTATATTGCAAGCAACAAAAAACTCACATAAATCTTTGTTGAATTGTATTTTGTTTATAGTATCCGAATTAGAAGACAAAATATGAGTCAGTAGATGTTGTCAACTTCTTGTAGGTTTCTATTTTGCAGCTAAATGGGAAGCAGTACTCACATGTTGATCGATTTGATATTTTTTTGATGAAGGTATTCGCTTTTCACAAACCTTGCAGAAAATCACAGTGTCATCAGTCGTAAATTAGGTAATATTTTATCCAAGATTCCATTAAAGTCTGGCTATTTTTTTTCACTGGCGGCATTATTTTCAAATAAAATAAGATTTTCGTAGATAGATAAACAAATACAGTGAAACAAAAATAATTGAATTGCGTTACGCGCGTGAGTGAAGCAGCGAGTGCCGTACGCTCTTCTCCACCCGCACACCGCATCCCGCCAACGCCTATCGAGCGCTGACCGCTGCGAGCCAGTAGATTGGATTCAGTGCGCTCGCTGAGTGTGTACGAGGCGAACGCGTCGACCTGTGGCGTCGACGGCATAATACAACACGTATAACTACTGAAATAAGCACTGTTAATGAAAATGTACCAAAATATGCAATAATGCTATAAAAATAGAAATATATGCATTTGCATATGCAAATGCGTATAATCCGATGTCTAGTTATAAGTTTTGTTTTGGGATTTCTTTTCAGACATCAGGGTTTATGTTCCCACGAGTAAGGACGAAATGGTGGTCGCTCATAGGTTGACGCCTTTCCTATGAGAAGGCTACGTACAATGGTGTTCGCCAGGTTCACCAAGGTTGGCGCTAGTGACTGAGAAGCCCCTCAGCCATTCATCCTCTTGGCACGGTCCTACCGTAGGACTGGGTGATTTTTTATTGAGGGTTTCTACCTCTTGACACGGGCGGTTAAGCCAATGTCCCCACTTTAGTGGAGTCCATCATGAAGCGGGTATTGTGGATCATTTCCTCTCCTCACTGTTAGATCTTATCGGGTTTTTTGACCGCCGCCCGAGGCTCGGCGTTGACCTTTTACAGCTGGTTTGGTCTCCCTCAGCTAACCCTCCTCCTTTCTCATACGGGCTTGGGACCGTCAATGGCGGAGTTTAATGATATTCTTTCCCATATTCATTAATGATATTCTTTCATATTGTACACGTTCTTTATTTTCATCAGCATATATTTTTATTATATGTTCTACGCATATCTTCCCTAAATATGTTTCTAATAACACTAGTAAATAATTCCCTACGTCTTTTATTCTCAAAGCAGATGCAATATTGCTTATTATGACAAACGTGTTCTTTTAATTCATTAATATAATCATTTTATCAGTGAGCAAATGAAAGTACTTGAATTATTATTTGTTTCGATTAGATGTTTGTTATATCAAAACCATACAGAAATTAAAATGTTATTAAGTTTAGTATCGACAACCTCGTTCAAAATAGACATATTTTCATGTTTATTTTTATTATTTCATGTTCCGTAACTTCGATAGCAGTGTCTGAAAATATAATAAATTCGAATTTTCCTGAAGTATACTTTCTAAATCATCAAAAATATTTATTTAATAATCCGAATCAATTATTTATTTTTGATATTATTAGATTTAATTCCCTGATTATCTCGTTTAACTGGTCTTACTATTTTCTTTGTAATTTCATCATAATATTCTTTTATAAATCTGCTCTTTTATCGCCCACATTTACTTGCATTAAACGAATATCATTTTCGTCTATTAACGCATTTGTTTTAAATTCTTGAGAACGCATCGGCATTAGTGTTCTAATTTTCTTTTTTATTTTTAATTTCAAAACCATGCTCTTGTAATCTAAGTGTCCAATATGTTAGCTTCTTTAAACGAATACAGCTATAGTATAACTTGATGGTTTGTAAACATTTTTTTCATAAACGAATGATCCAAAATGTTTCGGAATACAGTAATTAAGGTGTATTATTTAATATCTTACATTTTTTGATATCTCGTTTAGACTTCTCTTTGATAAGAGTTTAATTTCCTTTTTTCTCATTTGATGTAAGAGATTGTGGTAGTTTTCCAAAATGTTTGATAAACGTTCTTTAACTGGACCTAAAATGCTTTTATGTGAGTAGTTGCTTTGAGACAGGGTGATTAAGAACTCTCCTAGCTTTATCTTCGTTTTGCTTAAAATGGTCTTCCCTCATAGTGTCCCCTAAATAAATACCTATTTTCAAAGGAATTTTTATTTATCTAGGTGGACTTTTAAATTGATTGACATGAGTCTCTCAAATATAATTCTTAACTTCTCATATTGAGAAGTTAAGAATTATATTTGAGAGACTATTCTAAACTATTATTTTTTCTTCTCTATTTATTCGTTATTCTCTATTTATTAGTTATTCTAAACTATTGGAAAATATAATAATATATCTAAATACACCAATACTTTACAGTAGTATTCAAATAATATCCATTGTTCTATAAATTGATATTATTTGAATCTGTGTTTCTATGCGTAACTCCCAAATGATCTCGGTTATCGGTTGCATATCTGTTAACAAAATTGTTGTGCCTTTAGTAGTTAACATATTTATGCATATTCATTTTAGCAGCTAACTGTTGAAATAAATCGCCCATCGCATAAGCCATTGTATTTGTTAAATTATTGTCACTGTTTACTTTGTCTACTAACTTTGTACTATTACTACTAACTGTTTACTTTGGTGCGTATAGTTAGAAGACGAAAATTTGTTGATGGTTCTTCCCGCATGTTTTTATCAGAAGTTGGCGGATTATTATTATATTATATTTTCACTGATGGGGCAGTACAAATAGACATGTCCTCGTTGGAGCATTCGTTATTGTTACTGGGTTGAAAATTCTGCATTAGTCTATAGTTTAGGAAAGTTTTGATTTCTTTTAAAATTATTTCGGCAGGTTTGGTTCGAGGATGGAAATCATGGAGACTAATGTTGCAAGAAGTTTTTCGGTCGGTGCTATTTATTTTAAGCATTATAAACCATTTCGAAGTTTACTTATTCCATTATTAGATTTAGAGGCTGTTCAAGAGTAGAATGTGATTTTAACTGAATTATATTGATTAAGATGGGTGAAGGGTTATATAGGAATACATTCAATGGTGTGTTTGAATAAATAATAATTTTACTTGATCTCGCGTTTACGTGGATTTCTCAAAAGTTTATTTTTCTTAACGAAGAAATGAATTTTATTTCTAATCCCTCTAATTATTTTGTTATGCAGCCCTCATCACGCCGATAATTAAAATATTACTGATCTGCGTAGTGATAATTGAGCAGCGTTAAAACTGAAAAAAAAAATATTCCGATTAGTACCTAAATATGAAAAATATTCACTGATTTTGTAGTGTAAAAGCTAACTAAAATGATTACAATTTATGAATAACACACTATTGTTATAAACAGATGACAATAGAAGGGAAGTAAGTGGAAAATAAAAAGTCTAAGAGTATACCCACTCTTCCCATATCACTCTTGATTTCTTTTGTAGTCGCTTGTCGTCGTCCGTCGTGTTCGGTCTACTTTAGAAATTAATTTGATTTAAGAATTGATTTTAAAACGTAAAAACGTAAGTCTAAAAATTATGTAAAGTCAGGCGGAATTATTTTTTAACTTATTGCAATCCTATTGACTGTGGCAATTAAGTTTTGAAATGTATGTTTAATAAAAATATAAATTTACTTTAAGTAGTTGTCCTAATTCAAGTAAATTTATATTAAAGTAAATTTATATACGTCTATACGAATACATTTAATTCTTAAATTAGTAATGTATCTGTAATGAACAATTATATAGAAATTGGAACAGCACCTTCACGTGGGACTTTAATAAACTTCATACCCATATATCACCTTTCTTTATGTATATATGTTCCTCAATATTAGATTGTGGTCACATGCATGTACATCAATGCACATACGCACCCGATTTGGAACCAATGCTTACCTGTTTCAGACGGAAATAAACCTCCGCCACTCCTTGGGCATATGTTGTATTCGATGGTTTAATCAACCAGTTAATTAGACGATTAGCTGATTAGTCAAATGCCCGTATTCTGAGCTAAATCGCTAAACATAACATGTAATGAAACGGATGGCGATAAATTGAGCCTCTTTTAATTAAATAAAGAAAACGGTATTGTAAAACGGTCGCAGAAAAAATAAAAATTGTATTTTTATAACACTTTTTTATATTCGCAACATATCAGGTAATTTCAAACTTTACTTAATTTTTCATTTAATCAGAAAATTAAATTTTGAATAATAATATAACACCTTTTCCACAGTGGCAAATAAATTAAACAAATATTATTTTTATAAATATTATATACATATTTAATAAATTTATGCAAAAAAAACTTAAAAATACACTATTTTTATATTCGTCTAAAAATTATTTCCTAAACGCGTTAATGAGCGGTAAAAATCGTCACGGCGGTGTGTTGAATTGAATACAAGGCGCAAAGTCTTTGACGTCGCGGCACATCACGGGGACCCGGGTTCGATTCCAGGCCACTCACTGAGTGGAGCTGGACTAGTGTTTTGGTTGGCTGTAAGAGATTGCTATCGTAGCAATAAGCCCGTAGTATTAACCGTTCACATTAACGTCGTAAATAAATGAATAAATAAATAATAATGTTGAAATTGTTACAATTTCTTTTGGTTCTTATTTTTATTAGAACTGGAGATTTTGTTGTTAGACCTTTTTTGGACATCCAAAAATAGCTCTGAAGTTTCTTTCGTTATGTGATTTCATTACTGACCATATTATTTTACAATTTTTAGGGTTTCGTCCATCAAAATGAAAAAAATGGAACATTTTTAAGATCATTTGGAACGTCCGTCCGTCTGTCTGTAGTTAAACCTTTTTTCTCCATAATGGCGGCTGTGAGAGATACAGTAGGCAATATTTCTAAATATCCCATAGTCTTACTGATCTTCAATGTCTATAAAATATTCTTGGTTAACCTACAACCTTGAAATTCGGCATAATGAGAGGATTTCTAGCACAAATAAAGAGAAAAATCCAAAAATCATTTACTTCTGATTCAATGTGGAATTACACGTTATTTTAAATATGCTTCTGTCAAAGATACGGTTGGCAATATTTCTTTTTTTATGCCATTATTAATCTTACTCACTAATCTCGAAAGCCTATAGGGTACTTCTGGTCGACCTGCGATCTTGTACCACACATAAAGGGGAAAAATCAATAATTTTAATTCTATGTGGTTATATATTTTTTTAAATATGCAACTGTGGAAGATATAATGGACAATACGAATTCATTTAGGTTTAAAAAAATTACATTTTTTTTAATAGTTTAAAAAAATACTGTGCACCATTAAATGTTTATAAATCCCTAAATACTTGCGGAACCATCGTAAAGCGAATTCTACTCGTGGTTGACAGGTTTTCTAAGAGGAAATATTATGGTCGCAATAAAAAATCATTAATATGTTAGACCGGGCAAACGTCTAAAAGGAAAGCTAATCTATGCATTCGGCTAAATACCGATATCTTTAATTATTTAACAAATGTAGCGGGTTTGGTTGGGAGTATAAAGTCGAGTTCCTGGAGGCTAGAAATTGTTTATAAGAAATTATATAAAATTGTTATTAATGCTATTTTTACGTAGAGATAATAATTTAAATTTCAGGAGCCAGAAAAAAGAATCCATGTGGAGACCCATGTGGAGACCATTTTAAAAAAATTTTAAACGTAAAACACTCTAAAAAAGATACTGTTTTTTTTATAATATTCAAAACGAGGACATTATACGCCTTATGTATTATATGTATTTATATGTACTATTTTATTTTTTCCGGCTCTTTTAATTATTATTTCTACGTAGAAATAGTATTAATGAAAATTATACATAATTTACTAGTTTAATACCTCCAAGAACTCGATTTTCACTAACGACCAAACCCGCTACATTTGTTAAATGATAAAATATCGTTTTGTAATATAATTGAAAATAAATATGATATAGCGCTTTAAACAAATTATTAATAAATATTGTCGTTTTCCTCGGATCGTAAAATTTTAAAAATTGATTTTACGTGAAAATCTTTATTAATAAAAATTTTATATAATTCGATTTCGTGTAAAAAAATTGACAACAAATTTTTTTTTAGATTTACAGTTAGTGAGATGTAACAAAAAAATAAATAAATAGCTTTTTTAAGATTAGGATCCTGAAAACTTAGTTTCATACTTCCAACCAACAAGTTAATGAAAATGAAATAATGAAAATTTTTTACGACAAAATTAACATTACTAATATTTTGTTTTTCCCTCCTTTAAATGTTGTAAAACCTGTAAAAATATAGATAATTTCAAAATAAATTATGTTAAAATGTTTTTCTTCAAATGCTCTATAAATAGTAGTTCTATATTTTTTAAAAGAATTGAGAAAAAATACGTTATAGCATCCAAATATTTTAGTATTCAAAACCTTTTCGGCTCGTAAAATTAGTGTGGATGTTTGTCTTTTTTTCGTAATGTAAACAAAATCGTTAAGAAACGTGAAATGATTTTTCAACGTAGTTTGAGTACCGACAAATACTTTTTATATTTATCATTATATTTTAAATTGTTCCTCAACTAATGTATAAAATTCGATAACTAAAATATAAAAAACGTCTTTCAAAATTCTTCTTTGATTATCTTTTCGCTACATAAGTATTTTACTATAATACTTTTCAACTTTGAATATCCTTCATTTCAAATCAAAAAATTTTACAAAATTAATAAAATACGATAAAAATATAAAAAAAATATTTTATTCTAGCTATGCCCGGTAATGCGTTCAGACATGGACCGATAGAAAATATTATTACTTCAAGATTAATACGTAACGTATTACATGTAATGCTAGTTATTATGTTAATTATAAAAGTTGACTTTTTTAAGTAAGTATACTTTGTCTTTAAACCTAAAATTACCGCATCTCCTTTTTAGTTAGCTCATTGTGATAAAACATAGCCTATATTCCATCCCAGATTCAATAAAATCCACCAATAAACGCTTCATCTAAATCTTTTCAATTTTTTGCTTGATGTGCTATCAAATAAATAGATTCACAAACAAACGGGTACCATTTTTACGCACATATTTTTGTATTCTGTTACATTTCCTACATTCTTCTAACTATTTGTTTTCGTGCCTTCAATGAACCATTCAAGCCTTCAGTCAACCTTCAATGAATATTTCCACCAATTATATAGTTAAATAATATGTATAGACAATCAAACACCTAACAATTAAATTTACAGAGAAGAATATTAAATTTGACAAAGTAATTAAATTATTGGCAATAGATTAAAACTTTATATCCGGGAGGAAAATTTCACAAAGCTGTTTAAAATCCACTTACTTTCTTTTATTGATATACTTAGATACACTATACATTTGTGTTATTACTCCTCATTGAGTAGCTAGACACTTCTTTGTTGTTGTACTGTAGAAATATGTTTCAGAAAATGTTAAATTTGCATGTCTTATGATTGAGTTAACTTATTCCGATTAAATTAATGTTACTTCAAGTATACTTCTAAAGTAAAAAAAACACAACAAAAACAGTCAAACATAAAAATATAATATACAAACAAAGAGGCAAAAATAAAAAAAAACTGTATTCTATATTCTATTACTTTTATTATGTCCCCCTAAATATTTTTTTCATAACTATGTTCCCTTTTCTGACGCGCTTATAAAACTTAGAAATGCGATTATAAAATTGAAAATACTTTTTAAAATTAAAATTACATTGACGAAAATAATAAATGAATCAATAAAACTTCTTTTTGTTACTGCCTTAACTCTCGGAAAATAAAATCAAATAGTAAATTGCTGTTAGCAATTTTCTTTTCCAACGTCTTGTCTTTTGGTACACTCAGCAATAAATATTTTAGCCGACTTGAACAACATGGTTATTGTTTCGAAATTTTGTATCACTTTGTTTCCTACATTAATTTTAAAAATCTGTTCGGAATGAAAAGTTGATAATTATGAGTCTGAAAATAATTTATGCTCCAGTTAGAATAAAAATTTATTCTATTCGAGCCTTCTCGAATTTCTCAATGAATGTTTATCTAGTAAGTTTTTGTTTCCATTAAAATTATATTAGCGGATTTTGTAAAATAATTTAATTGCTATAGTTAGAGAAAATAAATCCCCAAATTATGCAATCGATTGGAACTCCGTATTTAATGACATATTTATCCAATGAGAAAAACCTGTTATTTCCACTGTGGAAATGATGTTCATTAACAAAATCGGGCATCATCGGCGTGACGGTAATTACAACGAGTAGAGACGGCGCATCAAGTAAGTGGAGATTCGTATAAAAAACTATTTTACTATTAATGATATTTTAGGAAATGTTTATTCTAATTATAAACATTAAAAAACGCCAATACTGCCAGGTGGGACCGTTTATCATAGATGGGACAAACGGTTACTCTCAGCCGCTTGAATATGTATATGTATATGTAATATGAACGGAACAAAGTATTGCAATGCATATAAAAAATAGGCGCGCACTCAGAATAAAACATGTTTCTTTTCCTATTTTTAAATTTTCTAGTGACTTACAATAACCGTTTTTCCCAACCGTGATTGTAAAGATTTTAATGTTTACAATCAATATTTTTTCCATTCAAAACTGTCCAAATTCGATACGCCGCAGCAGCCATTGCTCGTTGCACGGCGGTTGCACTGGCAGCACTCAATTTTTTTAATAAACCTTACTCCCACAATAGAAATAACATGTTTTGGTCAATAATAGAATATGCCATTTGTTGCCGGAATATACCTACTAAATAAAATAAGAAAATAGTATCACAAAATTAACAATATGCTTGCTTTGGAATCATTTTTAGAAAAATATAAAATCTTGATTAAGTATGAATATTAAAAAAAAGATCGTCATTAAAATTTATTTTGAAAAAAAATTATTGTCAAATTTCTTTTTAAAATAGTAGAGCATTTAAATTTTTTTTTTATCGATACCAATAATTATTACAACACAAAAAATAATTCGGGGAACCTTCCTTACGCTCGTGTTGTGTTCTGCTTACGATAAGTTAGATCCAACTCAAATTTTGACTTATTATTTTAATATAATTACAATGGTCACTAAAATAATTAATTCATGTCGAAATTTAAACCGTAATTAAATATTACCTTGTATAAGTTTACATAAATGTTTACCAATTAATTATTTTAAACTCATGCGTTAAGTAGACATAAAGTAAGAGGATATCATCGACATATATCTTTTTTGTAAAGAATTTAAATTTAATGTTCTCTTACGTCTTCATAAATATAATTAAACACAAATATCATTCTACGCGATATCTTGTACGATTGCACAACTTGCGTCGGATTGTAGTTAATTTCAATATATTTGACGTCCAATACTCGGCTTACAAAGTGCGTGTGGTTTCCAAAAACTTCTATTTGTTGGTAAATTTGTGTTTATTGTTCGTCGTTATTACTGCGGGTACAGCGAGGCATTCACCTTACCGACGCGCTCTATTACCGTCGTCGGACTGTGAAAAGGAAATTGGTCGATCGCACTCTTTCTATTGAAAATGGGAGGACACTAGGCTTTTATCCATCTGAATATTTATTCACATATATTCGTAGACCATTTGTGACCGCCCAAACTGTCTTATCGTACCAGGGTTTATTGAAGACGTTAGAGATAGTTAACTAAATCGAATTTCTAACTTAATAAATAGTACAGACTCACTTTGGATTTCTGATATACTATAGCGGGTTATGGTGTAGCTACACCATAACCCGCTATAGTGTATACACTACGCTATGTCTTACACACGACACAATGCACGACTCCGTTTTAGAGCGTTGGCCATGATGTAATCTAGAGATGGCAAAAACAGCATATCGAAATACGCATTAACATGCTATTAACATTTTGCATCTTACGTTAATTGACTCATTCTGTTCTATCCGTAAACGTATAATTCCAAAAACGTTTCTATCATTTTACGATTTGTATTTTTATCTGTGTTAGGTAAGCCACTAGTTTTCACAATATGTCTAAATACTCAATCTGCCGTGAGCGACCATATACAGGTGTATATTAGAATACGACAAAGCCACGAACAGATAAATTTCTTAGATATCATGAGAAGAACAATTTATGTACGTTTAGTATTTATATCCATTAAAGAAAGCCTGAAGATTAAGTACGTAATCATGAACTGATTTATAAATTAGACAAAAATCGTGTGCTCGTTTCTAAACTTGGAAATGTTTTT
This sequence comes from Druceiella hillmani, assembly GCA_039881145.1. Taxonomy (NCBI): domain Eukaryota; kingdom Metazoa; phylum Arthropoda; class Insecta; order Lepidoptera; family Hepialidae; genus Druceiella; species Druceiella hillmani. The sequence continues at coordinate 37,703,034 of JAYKKI010000012.1, read as the reverse complement.
GATTTTATAGAAATGTGATTAGATTTTTGTTGGTAATATTAAATTATTTAATGAAAATTTTACAATATGAAAATGAATAATGTGGGAAATATAGTAACAATGTTACAAAATAGCCCAGCAATTGGATAACTCTGGAATTACCACGAATTTCGAAAACTGTTTCCACCGTTCTCTTGAGATCATTGAAGAGAGTTACCTCTCCGCGGCATTGCGGTATTAAATATTACCCGCTAACTGGTATTATTTATTTAGTAATCGTACAAAAACTATGAATATAAAATGTTCACAATACTAAAAACGTAATGCTAGTGGTTATATACAGACAATTATTTGAAATTTTAATGATTCTGTTACTCTTATGTATAGTGTTGTTTGTTGTCGTTGTTGTCGTGTCCACATAAGATGAAGAATATCTCATATGGAAAAATGGTTGCCAGAGCCTCGAAATGTGGGACTTCTTCCAGTCCCGCTTCGATGAGCGGCCGAGAATCGAACCCGAGTCTTCGCAGTGTGCGGTCATGCGCTCTGCCTAACACACCACGAAGACGACGTATAGTGTTTTAAAATATATCTTGTTTTATAAAATCCTTTATTTATATGCTTATGAAATTTTAATTGTTTATCCGCGCTAAGTCACCCGCGCTAAGTCACAGGCTTTTAATCTGTTTAAAAATAAAATTGTCTTATAAATCGTCTCTCATCAATTAAAAAAAATATTTAATGAAAGCAGTAAACTTTAATTTACAGTATACAAATACAACAATTTTAACTTAAATTCTAAAATCAATTTTTGACCCATCAAACACACGTGTATCAATGATGAAATTATACAACCACATCTCGTCCTCTCCCATACCGTACTACAAGTTATTTTCCAGTTAAGGAGTTTTTAAAATATAGAATTGCACTGTTTGTATTATGTAAAGTGCTTGCCATTCTATCCTCTGTGCTTTGAGTCCCGGTATACATTTTTATAAAAGTAAATTGATATAGCCGACGCAATGAAGTGAGTTAATACATTTACATGGCCCAACGTAGTGTTAATCATACCCACATTATATGAAGATAATAAAACTAAATCTGAATTATAATTAATAACCTAATTAACTAAATATGTAACTAATTAATTCCAGATATAAAGGATAAAACAGGATAAGAGGGAACAAAAGAATAGCATTATTAGTATAAGGATATTATATTCAGATGTTTTGTTATACATAAATTAGGAACTCAGATCAATGAGATTTAGTTTAGTCTGTAGTTCAGCAGGCAGGAAATTATCTTTAAAGTGAAACCCAAGGTCATTAAAAATACATTTCGTATAATTAATTTTAAAGTTTTTACTGTACTATATTGTAATACGTTTACTCCGTACTCGAAAACATTGCTTTATATTCATTTAAAAGAAATGATTCTTGTATAAGGTGTAAAAATAGAAGCATCCCCAAAAATGAAATACTACAGATTCGCTTGTTTACAAGAACTCGTAACAACAAAGTGAAGGGAATAATGTGACATGATATCATATTCCAAACGCTGTGTTAAGTGCGTAAGATTAAATTTGATGTAATTTATGGTCGGTAATTTTACAAAGCCTAATTAGATTAGACGGTGATTACTGTATGATCTACACGACTCCCGAGATGTAAAGACCCAAATGAAAATTTAGCTAATGTACGTATTTCAATGTCAATTATAATTGTGTGCGTGGGCGTATTGTTACGTTTATGTGCTTTGCTGTGAACGTTTATTCGTCAGTGTTCTCAACAGTTATTCGTTTACCTGACTGCGTAGAACGAAAAGGAAAATAAACGTTTCTCATATGTATGTACATGTACCAACACTACATCAACATTAACAAAAAATATACAGCCCTTAATGCGTAAATAAATAGCTTGACTACACTCTATACACGTAGAATGTTATTTTCTCAATTGAACTTGCATAAATATTTGAATAAATAACTTGTATAGCAGTTTAAAATAACCATTATAATTTTTAAAAAATAAACAAAATGTTTACTACGCAAAATTTAAGGTCATAACGCCATCTAGTGCAATAAAAATGTTTATTATTAAAACAAAAAAAAACAAATTTAACTGTGCAACCGACAAGGAACAAGTTTTAGTAATATTATAAAAATCAGTTAAAGTTATGAATTGCTGACAGGATACGATTATATATAGTTAGTTATTCGATCAAATTCGTCGTTTAGTCTTAGATCCCGTCTGTAAATCATCGCTTAAAGAATTGTTGAATATAATAAAGTTTATTCGTTCCTTGTTGCACAATCAGACTTTTTGCTTTTTTATTGATAAACATTTTTAAAAACAATAAGCCAGATATTAATAAATATAAACATTAAATTAATTGTTTTATTATTATCGTATACTGTACTCTTGCATTTACTTGTACAGTGGTGAAATGGGTAATGTATTACACCGATAAATCTATCCAGCGGCACCTTGAACGTATGTATTCTGTTATTACTGCGATCAATATTATTAACGATCTCAATTAAACAGTTAATTAGGTAATTTGTCCTACTGGAGGGATGCTAAATCGTTTTAGAGCTGCGACAATTTGGATATATCATGATTTGATTTCACACCCAGTGGAAAGGAAGACATTAGGTGTGATCATATCATTGATGACACTCGGTGATGAAATCAAAGCTATATTAATTCGTTTGAAATATTTGAAAGATAGAGGTATATAAATCGTTGAATTGAGGGAAGTATTATTTTACACGCTATTCTATATAAATTCAGTATATTATTTAAGAAGTAAACCTTAATTTTTAAGTAAAAATAACGATCGATAACTCTACTGAAATGTCACGAGGACTTATTATATATCGGCGCCTGTATTTTTAAAAACGTTGAACAATGTCACCTGCATTATAATTGTTATTATTCCTTTCAAATCTGTCATTTAATTTTGTTATCTTTTATTCACGTGATTTGTGGCTACTTCGTTGGAATTATCTTAGTATTTAAGTTAATAATGAAAAAAATTGACACGTGATCATGTAAATCTATTTTTTGTTCTTCAAATCTTCTTTATCTTTTTTGTACTTTATTCGTTAAAAATTAACTAATTTTAATCTAAAACATTTAATAACAAAATTATAGTTTGACACAGTAATATTTATGGAAAGAAAATATTGGAAAAGTAATGGGCTTGTGATAAATTATGTACTGTGTACAGCAGTGTTAATAAATAAAAATAGTATTTCTTAAAAAAACATTTTTCAAGAAAGCTTACACAAACAACTTTCTAACAAAATGTGTGATCAAAATTCATATTTTGGAAAATATAATTCAATATAAGCCATAAATATCTTAATTAAATATTAAAAATATTATATCCTTGGCACTTTCTCTATTATAAAATTGAATATAATAATATTTACTATTTAGATTAACTTGATAAACGTTTATTTGTATGGCATAACATAAAGATAAAATTTCATCAGATTATTCATTGCAACACATAAATTTCATCAGATTATTCATTGCAACACATAATATACAGTGAAGTACACAGGGATACTACATATAAAGTTTTACATCATTAATTTCAAGTTCCACTACCTAGGTTGAAAACATGGTGAAATGGAGAGAAATTCGTATCAAAATGAATGTATTTTCTGAATATATTTTTTTATTTAAAAGGTAATGAAAGGAAAAGAAAATATTGGGTTTCCATAACTACAATTTTCTGCAGATAACGAAGAATCTTCTATATACAAATACATAACGTTGTATAAATAGATGACGTCAGTCGCGATAGCGATAAGCATTGCCGGTACGAATATAAATATATCCTGCGGCAACTAGAGCGATGATTCAGTTCTACCCGTGGCTGCTTACGGCCGACATACAAGTGTTGCACTACTGAACTGCATTGTTTAAAATTCAACCTTCGAACTTGTGTTACCTTCGTGAATCAAAAGAAAACTACAAAATGCATTGTCGTAAGTAATTTATTAATTATAATTAATGTAATTGTTAAAATTATTTTTGCAACATCTAGTAGAAATCAATTTATATAATTGTGAAATTTTTACAACTGATCTATCAAGGTGTGACAAAAGTTTTAATTATAGAGTATATGATGCAATTTGTAATTTTGAATTAAAACGTATGGGAAAATAAAGTTGAAGAAAATTAAATGAAACAACGTATACATATTTTTAAATTTTCAAATATTTATAAGAACTAAATTATTACAACTAACTTATGTCATTCGTTAAAAAATTAAATTAAATACATAGACATATATTTACTATTATTTGTAAATGATATTGCACAGTTTAAATAGTCGATGTATCTTTTTAAAGGAATCATAATTTTGTCATTCTGTTTTGTTAGATAAGTTTACATTTACAAATTTTCGTTTTCTGATAAAATAATATTTTGAACTATTTTTAATCGTCTCATTTTCAAAAAAAAATACAAAATACGATCAGAATGAATATAATCTTGCAAAACAATGTGAAATGAAACTTTAAGTAAAGTGATATTTCACGGATAATACAAATAAATACTTAAGTACGATACTTCCTTAAAATTTGTAATTAAACTTAATTTCATTCCTCTTATTTTTCAGAAATGCTCATAGACTTTCAAAATTAACAATTAAAAATACTTATGAAAGCGGTACCCTCTCAGACCTTACCAATATATATACTATATAAATTACGTTCAAAATGGAACTGAGTATGAAAGTGTAAAATGAGAAATTACGAGGCATACGAGTTCTGTTGACTTTGTGAAATGTTCTGATTTTTTTAAAAAAATTAAAGGAACAGGTTTATAGAAGTATTTTGAAGAGTCAAAAATGTAAAACGTAAGTAAGAACAAGTATAAAAAGGAATGTTGTGAAAGAAGCGTGGTTTTTACTTGAAGAAATCTGTTAATGCTAATTATTCTAACAAATTTTGCGCCTGTTTTTGCTTTTTTGCGCATGTTTATTTAAGATTGCATTAAGGAAAATTTAATTATAACATATTGATAATTTAATTAATTTAATGAGTACTATTATTAAGTACATAGAACAGTGCTCCCTGACTTCTATGAAAAAAAAATTAAATATTAAAAGAAGTAAATATAATATTAGACACGAGAGCCAATGGCCTCCATTTTCAAAAATAATGTTGAGATTGGAAATCTTCGAAGTGCAAATTTTCGCAGTATATAATTGTCATTTGAATACTGGGAATTTATACATCTGGAAATTTTTATATTTTTTGGAATTGCGTAATAAGAATAAATTGCAAATATGGTATATGATATTAATGAATACCGGGAAAAATTAAAAACTAAAAGCACTAAAATCCAATTGTTAAAAATATTTGAAAATGATAAGAATATAAACCCCGTAAATTTGGTATTCTCCATTTCTTACTACTTAATAAATTTTGACAACCAAGTTTAAAGAGCCAATTTTATATGTTGGATAACATAAAAAAATAGAAAACATAAATGGCTATGAATATTTCGTGCAAAAATCTCATGAAAAGTATATTTGATATTATAAAAGTAAATTAATAATTTAACAAAATATCATGACAATTTTAATATAACAAATTTATAACGCTCTTTGAATATGTATAACAAATCAGATGATAAAAGTTAGCTATGACTACATTGTATGCATGCCCTTCTTCAACTTATTTTTTTCAAGTGCCCTGCATGTAAATATGTACAGATACTCCTTTTTTATTTCATTGTAAGAGAATAAGTTAAATTACAACATACAATAACAATATTCGTTACTTTCTTTGCAGCACCCTCGAGTTTCGAATGGCACTTTGGTCCACCACACCATCATGGGCACCATCACGGGCACCATCGTGGACCCCATCGTGGACCCCATCATGGGCCCCATCATGGACCACATCACGGACCACATGACAGCCCTCACCACGGATACCACCGAAGACACTGCCATGGTCCGCACCACAAGCATCACCACCGAGGTCCTCCTCCTGGTCACTGCGGACCACATCAATTAGGACCCGACTTCTTCAACCGAGAACGCTTTGGTCCTAGCCACTGTGGACCTCGCCATGACCATAAATCACCGAAAGCAGTGATATTTGTTACTATACAGCACCCAGGCCAGAGGTCTTAAACAGTGGACACAGTGGTCTCAATCTACATCAACAATGGAAAGAACTACTACACTGGACACCCACATATATTTACATTTTCTTTACAAAAGTCATCAAAGATAACATACATGTACACATAAATATAAAATAGTAATAAGCAAAAGTTAAATAAAATACGATTTTCAAAAATAAATATTTTTAATAAGTTTAAATTGCGCTTTTATTTCAACGTTTCCGCTGCAAATCATTCAACAACAAACTTCATCATTGACAACTTGAACAAAAAACCGTAAATATGTTTTAATATACGAAAAGTGTTTTCTTCAATTCCAAACTGATTTTTATGTATTTTAAAAAAAATACTAGGTTCCTCGAGCAAGCATAATTACTAGCCAGCATATTTGTATATGTGAATAATAATAAAGATAGTGTTATAAAAACAACTGATTCGCGAGTCATAATGTTTTCGAACGTATTTTCACAGATAAGCAGTAATTGAAATCAATAAATATATAAAACTCAATGATCAACCTTAAAATGCACGCGTTATGATCCACGCATAATGAATTAATTACTTGTATGAATTACTTTTAATGCAAGTATTTGTATTAAACTCAAGATTAGCTGGCTAAATTTAGGACTAATTTTTGATCATCGGCTAATGTTCGACATAAGATGGAATGGGTAATAATGGCTAAAACTATAATTTATACAGATCATCTGTATCTTTTTAGATTGGTGGTGTTTTTAGTTTTTATTGTCGCCAATATAATTGCTATAAATGTTCCGAAAAATTACAAAATTAAAGCTATAATATATTTAATGTGATTATCGGAGAATGTTGAAATAACATTTTAACTTTCGTTTTTTGTTTTTCCGAGATTGATATCTTAAAGGTGTATTGGTTTAGTAATTGTATTATTTGATATAGTAATAAACAATTCACATTATGTAACTACTTTCATTTTTCTAAACTTCTTCTATACTTCTACATTTTTAGCCATTAGAAAGCGGCTACGTTTGAGTTTAACGGAGGAAAAAAATATAATGACCAAAACTAATCCTAAATGTTGCCGACTAATTTTAAGTTTATCATTAACTAGCGATACGGGCTGGATTCGCATGGGTGTATCTTAAGATAGACAGATTGTGATTAAAATATGTCTTCATACATCGCGTCAAATATCTCTCCTCTAGGTATTAAAAGGGAAAGATTATGTTTTGATATTACACGTGGTACCTGCAATCGGCTATACTTACGAGCACCAATTAACCAATTATTTTGCTCAAATTGTCATGTTTAATTTTTTATACATGTTGTGCTCGCAATTTGAAATATTTAAAATGGTTACAGAGCTATTCAAGGTCAAAAATATTGCCGTATATTCATTCCATGCTGTGAAAGAAGCGTGCATTTGCCCAGCATACAACAAGAAAACGAGCCGATGGTTGTTTTTCTACAATTTTCTTGAGAAAAATGATCAAAGATCAGCTAGTTTACGCACCACGTTCATATGTTATATATCCGAACTCTTCTCGGGAATTAATCTATCCCGATGTAAACACTGGTGTAAACCATGATAAAATCCTTTCAAAACTATCTGCGATAAGCACGCACGAACAGACGTACAAGGTCGAGGGCATTGTTTTGTACTGTGTATTGATTTTAACGTTAAACGCATATTAATACTTATATTACCTAAATGTAGATAATAAAAGTAGCCAAATGTCTAGTTTGTTATTGATTATAGAAATAGGCTAATTGATATTTCCATTACATTGTTGTTTGTACTGAACAGTTTTATTCAGATTTAGGATGAGTTTATGTATCAAAATGAATATATATGTATATATATATATATATATATATATATATATATATATATATATATATATATATATATATATATATATATATGTATATATAATGCTTCAGAAGTGAATAATTACCAAACGTAAATAGGGTTGATTAATTTACAATAAAAATAATTTTATATTTATAACGTTTTATTTCACTAAATTTTACGTACCTACCTTGCATAAACAATAAAAGATTGATAAGCATTTATATATTCAAATTAGAAACTTTTAATACCACGCCGAATATCTGATCTCCGTAGCTTTTCACATAAAAATCTGTACTATAGGTGCTTCTGTCGAATGACTAACTCTAAATTCGCATTACGTACTTCCATTACAAGACCGAATGCGTGTATACGTTATATATACTTACTCACATACACAAGAAAGGGTCCGTTTATAACCCAAACTCCTCACAATAGTCGCGTAAAAGCCCCACTAACGATCAAAGCCGTGGCACTTGAAATGATTATTGCTCTTAACTCCGTGCCCTGTGCGTATCTCTCTTTTGAGTAATTCTAGACATTTTCTTTGTTATATCTGCGCAATTTATGCGGAGATATTTATTTATTTGTTTGTCGAATCGTGCACATATTTTGAAACGCAAAATTAGGCCACATAAGTGCTGAGAACCGTTGAGACGAGTAAATGTAGTAAGGTCGAGACTGAAAGTATGCTGTACAGGTTATTTCTTTAACTTTGCTATTTATTGACATGGTTATTCATACGTGATAAAACAAATTTATGTATTTATTGGTTATGTTTTTATTTACTAAACTTATCTGAATCCTCGAGAAGAGATTTGGTATTGTAAAAGATAATAGAAAAGATGCCTTGCATGACAGTTTATTTCTTTATATACCGACCATTACAACATCTCGACTTAATAACTTTAAGGTTAATTTAATCTTAAGATTTCATTACAAATTAATGCTGACGTGGTCATTCCATATTTTAAATTCACTATTTTGGAATTGTAAAATTCATGTATCAAAATAATTTTCCCATTAAATGTTTTGAAATTATAAGTTTAATATCTGTATTTATAAACAAGTATAAAACAAGTATATTTATACCACTTTCCTCAAAGTAATAGAATTTTGATGCACTTTTATAACCTGAGAAATCATAAAGAGATAAAAATATAATGCAATTAGAAACCAGCCTAAAATACATTTTTGATTTACGTAATTTTTATACCGTTTGCCTTTTCATAACTGATTTTCCAATTCAACCATTATTGCTGAGTAATTTTTAAAACTTCTTTTGTTTAAGTAACAATTTGCTGAAATTTAAGGATGGCCTGTAATTTTAAAGGTTGAATAATTTTGGAAAATGTTTCGTTAGAAGCGTGTTTGGTATTATTTAAACTTCAAAATAATGTTTATTGCATTGAACAGCATTCAAAACTATTCCAATTATTTGAATGGATATTCATTGGAAATAAAGGGGTTAAAATAAAATATAAGCTATAATTAGGTTCTACGGAATTCGGGTTTCTTGAAATAAAAGTACGATCGACGATTCCCTCTTTTAATGTAAAGAAATTAGTTTAGATTTTTTTCTATCTTTTATTTAATATTCATAGTCATACATTTACGGCAAATGAATATTTTTTTAATGTTATACATAGAATAATTAAACTTAACTAATCCATTAACATTTTAAATTTTTAAATATTTAAACAAATGAATCAAGTGCTTTTTAAAAAAAAATTCAAAACGTGGGAAAATATCTTTTTTTTTCTATTTCATATTTTATAATGAGTTCCGGAAAATATTGTGTATAATACTTGTTTAAAAGTGCGTCTCTACTTGCGAATAAATCTGAATTCACTGATTGTTTTTCATACTCCTCATAGGTAAGTGTAGTTTATATAGATTTCAAAAACATTTCCCCTATTTTGATATTCATATCCTTTTAATAAACTAGTAAGTTGTACCGTTTTTGCCAACAATTTTCAGACTAGTGTTTTTTTTTATAAAATAGAGCGAAAAGAACTTATGAAAAGTTCTTTTCGTGTTATGCGTAAAAACTATTTTTTTTATTTGTATTAATGATGAATGACCTTTCGACATCTAGGTGCCTATCGTTTCCTAATAATCCTTAACTTGTGCCTATTGTTTTCTAAGACCCTTTTTTATCTAAGGATTTTAAACGCTATTCTGATTTTTTCACACATTTAAAATAAATTAAGTTTACCTGAAATTAAATATTAAAAAATAGTGAGTTACGTAACATTTCCTTGAAACTACGTGAAAATGATAAGATACGTGAGATATATATGTATATATATATATATATATATATATATATATATATACATATAATTCATCATTACGGTATCGATTCACGAATTTAAGATTGCAAAACTCCTTTTTCTCTGCCACTAATTGCTCTACTCACAACAAAATAATTTCCAAAAGAAAATTGTGCCTTCTAAGGAATAGAAATTCTACTAATGATTACGATGATTTTCATTAATAATAACAAGGTAGTGTATACTTAAATGCTTTAGAATTTACATCTACTTCTTTTATTCTTAATAGGGTCCCGCACCTAAAAAACGGATTCCTTATAAGATCATTCATGTGTCTGTCACATTCATTTCTTGCAAAAAGAGCTTGAAGTAAAAACTTGAAATTTGTCATAGTAATGAACAATATTAACCCGCATATATACCATTAGGTAACATTTAAAAATACCGTCATTGAAATTTTGTGGAAGGCAAATTAAGTATTCGAATTTATGAAAGGGCTAGCTATAAGGGTTCATTGTTTTCACAACTTAAGGTGCTAAATATATTGAAAAATAAGTAAAAAATATCCCCACCTCTCGCATTTCTAAGAATACTGATCGTAAAAATTATGACAAAATATAGCGATGTTTCTAGATGTCGTAATCTATGAAACATGCATCATCTATTACATTGTATTAAAAAAGGTACAGTAGGCAATATGTTTAGGTTGTGAAAAATTAATGATTGTTCTACTAGTACTTGACAGTTTTTTTATCTATTATCCCATTGTTGTGTACACAGTTGAAGAAAAAAATAAGGTATATTAATTTTGACGTGCTATATTTCTGCTATTTAATATCTTCAGTAACGACCTTGCAGCTAATTTTACCTTAATTTTTCCATTTTCTCATATTTTGATAAATTTTTTTTACTTGTCGGAATATAAATAAGATAATGTAATTACCATTCAATATATAAATGTTATAAATATTATAATACAATAACATCCACTGGGGCGACGAAAATGTTATGATTCACTTTTATTACATGTGTATAAATGCGTTGACCATGTCAATCACAATGTAATGAAAATCGAACCGGTCACGAGCCAACGTTCGTTGCGAAGGTCACGCCATGAAGATAGTTATTATGTTTATCCAGGTCTCAACGCGTTGTGACATGCATTGTTGTGTACACGAAATATGTAACCTCCACAAGATGAGTCACGTTGAGATAATTATGTTATTGCCCACACCGCTGGTGTGCGCTTTTAAATAACTCGCCAAAGGACAATTTTACAAATAATCATCTTTTAACAAAGGACTTTCCTACAAAAAATGATATCAATACTTAATTTCTTACAACATTAATTACGATCTACATTTGTCTATAAAAAATTCCATGAGTCTTATATATTCTCATACGAACATGGTCTGTGCGTATGAGCATATCTGAAGTCGCAATTCTCAACCGATTTTGGTGACTCTTTTTTATATTGATTATTTAAGTGTCTGAATAAAGGCATATTCAATTTCACAATGATTTATTAAATAGCTTTTGTAAAAAATTTCTACAAAAACTTCCTTTTTTTGTGCTAAGCGACTGGGCTTGACCTCTGCCCGCAGATGTTTAAATTTTTTTCTTCATTTCCAACTTTTCCCTTACAACTGTTTTTTTTTAATAATTAGTAAAAAAAACGCAAAAGGTCATTTTTATTTTTTAAAATAAAAATTACATTTTGCGTTTATTAAAATCAGGTTTTACCTCCACGATAAATTTTGACGACATTGACAGAACTGTTTAATATTGAATGATGTGAATATAAAATTGTAGTTACAAAACTTGAAAAAATTTAAATAATTCGAAATGTGTGGGAGATTATGTATATGCTGTCAGATGCTACATATATGAGGATAGTGAGAAAGAATAATAAAAAATATTAACGCATATGTTATATGCATGTAACCCTAATTAATAAAACAAGTAATGGAAAACTGATGTCTAGAATAAATTCTGAAAACTATTATCATTTATGCCGTAGATTATTTTAATTCAATTAGCGTTAGGTTGAAAAATATTTATTATATTTAACGCTAATATCTGGAAAATGAAATTAAAAAATATTTACCAAACTAAACTTTTCCGGAAAATTAGGCAAGAATCTTTCAGAACAAAACTGCAAATGTTCAACCGATCCTAAATAAAAGCTATTCTATTATAAGGAAAACGCAGAACTATTGATCTATCTAAAACAATAAAGTCCCTAAAAGGAGAGACGGAAACGGGTTTCTTTTCTAGGTTGCCAAGTATCCATTAGTGTCAAACTAATATATAATAATCTATCCCAATTTACTTAAAAAATAACATTAATTTGGCAGTAAGGTGTTATTAATTATATCGCATTGAGTTGGTATTAATGAACTTCACAGCTATATATGGAATATCCATTGAAACTCAGACACAGTCGACAGCCGAGATTAAATCGATTTGAATGAAACCATTGAAAACTAAATTGCTCTGAATTAAACAGCTTTGAACTAGATTTCTATGCGTCATATCACTTCGCATAATATTATATAATATCATGGTATCAATCAATATAACTGCTAGATAGCGATGTCCATTGGAACTAAGTCACACTACACAGATGCTGTGTACTCGATCCAAATAGCCATGTACTATATACCTATGGCTGATTAAAATGATTAAACTGATTCGGATAAAACCACTGAGAACTAAACTTCTCTGAATCAAACCGCTTTGAACTAGATTTTTATGCACAATGCAGCTTCGAATAATATTCGAATTTAATCACTTTGACACATAAATAGTGATGTCCGTTGAAACTCAGCTACATTAAATCGATACTATGTACTCGAGCCAAAAAGCTACGCACTCGATAACCGGTCGAAATCATTCTGAGAGAAAGCGCATTGAACTAAGTTTCTAAGCATCATATCTTATATCATAAATCAATTTAATATACCAAATACACCTGCATGTTATACACGAGCAAGTTAAATGCCATTACGTATCGTTATGGTGAATTCTAGTCTTCTTAAAGATAAATTATTACATTTGATATACATAAAGATTTTTTCGAAAAATTTCACTAACAAGATAAACTTTTTTAACATGGTTTAAATAACAGTCACATAATAATATCCACATTTTTGGAGAAAGATTTTTTTTAATTACAAACAGCAATTAGTCGGGAATTTAGCTCTGTACCTATTTTTTTAAATGCGTATACATCTAGCTATTCCATTCAAAAATGGAATAAAGAGAAATGATGACGTGTAAGATCAATCGATTTGTCCCTTCTTCCCGCGTTTTTCTTTTACCTGTAAACTTCTATTTTAAATTTGATTCACAATCGTTAAAGAGTATATTTTTTGTAATTAATTATTTTGTAATTAGTACACAAATTTAATACTCGCTAAAGTAATAATAATTTTAATCATTCGTTTAATGCATGTCCACTATACATAAAGATACAACCATATATATAAAGATAGTCCACTATACATAAAGATAAGAGATTATTATTTCTTTTAACAAATATAAATACAAACACAATGATTATACTATGTTTTTTCATTATTAATTTTCCGAAACATTAGTACTACTCGAAACATCGCAGTTTCAATTCTATAGTGGGTCCAACATATGAACTGAATTTCATAAAGAAAATATAGTAATGCTAAATATAACGTAATTACGATTAGAATTGTCTAGAATGAACAAAGAAAACCACAAAAATAAGGTACCGTTGTGTTTCCATCTAATAATAATAAATATAAGAGATATATATAGACAACCGGGAAAGATGATACATTTAAGTTTGTCTCGTCCCGTCGTTATTAAATTAAGTAAATTAAATCCCATATTAATAGGACACAATTAATATGGGAATTAACTTACTTAATTTAATTCCTGAATATTTTGTGATTTTTTTCTTGAACCACAAAAATGTAAAAAAGACAGTATTTAATCATTAAATATATAACCATATTTTTTTTTAAATAAAAGTAAACAAACGGAAAATCGAAGAATTTTCTTATTTTAAAACAGCAATCACGCTTGTGTCTACTAAAATGTAACATTCAAGGAATACTCAAATTAATAAAACTGGGAATATCTTGGAAAAAAGAAAACAAATGTGTATACTTTGCATGTATTGAAGAAAATTACAAAAAATAATTCTATTACTTGATCTACTTCCAAGGAAGATGGGTTTCGATACAATATTTATTTAAAAAATTTTATGACCGGATCTAAAAATTACATTTTAGGGCAAATTAGAAAATACTGAAAACTTGGGATAGTTGGCAACACTTCACCACACTTCCATTCGCGTCATTTTGCTATCTTCACAATCACCGCATACGTAGTACTACTAGTGTATATAAAATAATTTTATTTTATTCAGTGATACGGTTTAAATTCACATATTTGAATGAGACAAAATTACTTTAAAATGCGCCAAGTTTTTATTGTTGTCTATCGGTTGGTCATACAATTAAACTTTTTGTGTATTTGATGTTATAGCGGAGGACGTCATCAATATAATCTTGCAACACATACGGTATGGTTTTTGGTTCAGTAGAAAACATAGAAAATTACTTTAATGCAAGTATTGTAGTATTAAAATTTATATGTATCAACTACCAGAATCGAGCATTTTTGAAGTTATACTTCTTTAGGCGCGTTATGAAAAAATGATGAGAGTGAAATTTTAACATTCGTCACACAAAAGTTACAGTGTGAAGTTGCAGTTATTGAGACTATGTATTAATACCAATATTTTGTACGAAACTTACGTTGGGGGCGTAGCTCAGATAGTAGAGTGCTCGCTTAGCATGTGAGCTTAGCATGGTACCGAGATCGATACCCGGCGCCTCCAAGACAAGTTTTTTATTTTCAGATTCTGCATTTTATTTGTCTTTCGAATAATTTAAAAATGTTTGATGTCATTAATTTTGATTCTTTATTTATATTACTAATAAATCTAATATCCAAGTTTCACAGATAAATACTTATACAGAGAGGCAGATGATATTTAAAACCAATATTACCATTTGATGCAGATTTACTTGATGATGATTTTAATTTATGCAGATAATAGTTAAAAACAATATTACCATAAGGCATTTATCTTTATGGTAATATTGTTTTTATCTTTATTTTACTTATACACTTTTCATACAGAATTAAAATATCAATTAGTTTATAATTTCCTTACATTAGCGCAGCGCCATCTTTTGTACACGTAACAAAAATACTTCAAGTACATAATATTGACGCAGTGAGCCGCTTTTTCATTTGAATTTATTGGATAAAAAAATATAAGTGCGATTTATATATGTGCTGATAAATGATATTCAGTAGTGATTTAAATAGAATATTATGATTCATATATTTACTATTCGTAAACATTAGTGAAAAAATTGTGTGTATAGACTTTTTCAAGTGCTCCAATATAATTGAGGTTATCTATCCGTATGTATTATTTAATGATGCCAAAAAAGTATAACTTCTCACGCGCGTACATAAGTACATGCACCATTTTTTTCATGGTATCTTAATTATTGCTATTTATGCTTTCATACTAATATATGAAGGATGATTGTGATTGATATAATTAATGTGATTGAGGCGGAAGACGAAATAAATGTGTATAAACCATGAAAAATGTTACCCGGCGATATCCTGCAGCGTAAAAATGAAAAAAACAGAATGCGTAAAGCAGATCACTGGATAACTTGAATATTGCACTAAATGATGATGCTAAATCTGCACAACCACAATATATATTTTCAAACGTCTTAAAAATTCTAGAAATTAGTTACGAAATGTTTATTATATGTAATTACTATAACTTTAGTCTTTCAAATTCTGTACGTTTAAATAATTTACCAGTGATCTCTAACAGTGTAATACTAAATAAATGCATCTACTAACGAACAATTCTAAACTCACTGATTGTTGTAAGTATTCAACAATCATAAATATCGCTCCATTCGTTTATTACGTGGCTCCTCGTATTAATTTTGGAACCGTTTCCACTATGTGGATATTGGTATCGTTGTAATAAACTAGTAAATAATGCCATTTTTGCCTATAATTAATTCTCGTAAGTTTTTGTATGACATAGAACTTAGCGATTAATTGTCGGTACAGATTTTCATGTTATGTCAGGGACATACAACTGCTTCCATTTACATCAACGACAAATGACCTTTCGACGTTCAGATGCCAATTTTTGAATATTAACCTTTAGCTAGGCCCGTCACACGTTCACATTTTATTCAAGTCGAGTGGATTTTTAAACGCTATCCAGATTTTCGTCTGGAATTAAAAAAAAATTAAGTTTACCCGAAAATTATATTTCGTTGAAATTAAGTTAATATTATGATATATGCGATGTAGAGGTATGATTAATCATCCGTCTTCATCACGACATTCACGCACGACATTAAGACTGAAAGTCTTTTTTTTACGGCTAATTACACACACAATACAATCGTTTCCAAAAAAAAATGTGCAAAGGGGATGATAATTATAATAATGATTGTCGTCAGTAAAAAAATGTGATGAGATATTGTTACTGTATTTTACTTTTAATTATTACTCATATACCTATAAATATCCGTATCAATTCTGTTTCAAAAATTATTGCTGGATTACCAGTAAATCTAATGGGAATAGACGATTTTTGGAGTCACGGGATACTTTAAAGGAATATATTGGCCTTTGTTAGTTCGAGTCACATTGGAACATAATTGGAAAATAATACTCCATACAATTAAGATCATTTTGTAAACATGTGAAAAAAGGCACTTTAATATACCTGCTATTTTTCTGCTCATTTCACAATCTCAAAAACACTATTCCAGGGTATCAACGAATTATTCATGACTTTTTATCTTTTCTATTATTATTTTTTTTTATCTCAAAAGTATTATTTTTCATTATAATGTTGGTAACTCGTCTAATGTTTTGTTAACAATTTATACATTTAATATATATAAATAAATAAATGAAATTTTTTCTAATTTTTTTGAACTAAGTCTCCGCGGTACGCCGCGTCGTCAAAGGTCGTATACCTTGTAATCAACCCAACACACCACGACGACCGTAGTGTGTTGGGTTGATCACAAGGCGTAAATTTAACTCAAAAGTTTTATGACCAAAGCTCCTAAATTATTTTACGTTTAAGGCCCAATATAAAATATGGTAAACAAATTAGCACTGATGGATTTATGTCACACTGACCGTCATTTTACTTCCATTCACGCCATTTTGTACTTGTTATAATTTCCGCGTACTGCTGCAGTACTAGTAGAAAGTGGGTCAACTGTTTATAGCTGTAACAGAAAGGCGAAAAATTACTACAGGCTGTTTACAGAATAGCACTTTTTACCGTTGGAGCTCGTTGCACTTTTTTATTTGTATTTCTTATAATACTTTTGGCATCATTTTTAGTATATGGTTATTGTTAATAATTATTTTAATACAACTATTATAATATCAAAACTTAAATATTTTAACTACCAGGATTTATTGTTTTTTTATTACGTTGTATCTTTATAAGTGCCATTTATGTTTTACATCCAAGCGTATAAAGATGGTTACGATAGGTACAATAACTGAATAATATGAAATACGAAATAATTGTGCATGAATCGTAAAAAAGGTAGCCTACTGATATCTAGCAGCGCAAAAATTAAGAAAAATAGAAAGAAAAACTAGATTACCTATAAATTGGAACGGGTAATATGAACGATATTGAATGGCGTTAGATTTAATATACAAGGACAATCTATTTTTGAAAGCATCTCAAAATTCTTACAAGTTAATAACGAAATGTTCCCTTTTATATAATTACTGATATATATATATATATATATATATATATATATATATATATATATATATATATTAATTATTGAAAATGTAAAAATACCAATATAAGGGTAAACGGTTTACTTTCATACACCATGATTTTTATTTTATGATGATTATCCTCTAATAGAGAAACTTTGCTGATAACTATGATCTAATTTTGTAAATTTTTAAAAAAGGTAACTAAATAAAAATTTTAATATGTTAAATATCGTTATTATAATTTAAGGCTTTGAAATGACACAAGTTTCATTCAATCATAATTAATTTTATTCCTGGGCGCAAGATCCTGTCTAAAGTAAACATACTCCTTACTTTTGAAAAATGACATGCCTTTCCGTCAATTGGTTGTTACGTTGTGTATGAAGGTACAAGAGCAGGCTATCGATCGATTTTGATGACTCTTTTTCTATAGACTATCAGGAATGTAAGTCTGTTAAGTTTTACAATGATTTGTCAAATATTTTAGTTTTAATAAACAAATTTCTACAAAAAGTCCCTTTCTGGTATTCTGTACCCCAAAAGGAAGACAAAAACCCTTATTGGATCATTCATGTGCTTGTACGTTCATCCATTACAGCCGTTTTCCTCAAAACCGCTAGATGAACAAACTTTAAATTACGAAAAATTAAAATATATTTACCCACAGAAATTTCACTAGGTAAAATTCAAAAATATATTAATTTTGAAATTTTAAAAGCGCTAAATTAAATACTTGAAATATTTTTTTTAATGTATATCTTATGGGTTTTCATTTAATGGGGCTACTTATGCGGGTTTAAAATATATGTTTGTCATAATTTTAGGTATTATTCTGTATTTTCATTTAGGTATTATTTTTCATTTTCATTTAGATATTATTCTTCATTGAATATACTGAAAAATAAGTGAAAAAAGAAGTACCGACACTACTCTATATGAAATTATAAAAAAAATGCTGATTTTTAGAAGCCCAAGCAAAGGTCGAAGGAAAATATAACGATGACTACAGATGTCACAATTTTTTAAGTAAATACCTTGCGGAAGGTAAATTAGGCAAAATATTTACCTTTTTCTCTATTCACGGCCGATTTTTACAGAAGCTATGCAACGTAGAAACTTGAAATTTGGCATAGTAATATTTAATACATTAAACTACATATTTAAACTTTTTAAAAATATTCAAATAAGAATTATAGTAAATGAAAGCATTATTTTTTTAATTGTATACGTTACATGGGAGTATCAATTGAAAGCGATTAATTTTAAATTGCATATTTGTGAAGTGATTCCAAACAATATGCAAGAAATAGCATTCCATCCCTTATTTCTGAAACAACTAAGTCAAAAATTGTGAAAGAACGGAGGGTTGATAAAATTTGACCGTAAAATTGCTAAAAAACTATTGTGATTAATCTAGATCTTATAAAATTTAGGTTAATCGCCAGAGTTTTTAAACACGCGCCATGTTTTTACGCCTATAATAGCTATAGCAGGCAATATATTTACGACATGAAAAATTAATTTTTCTAAATATTTTAATGGAAATATATAACCTTGAATATTTATAAGTGCTTAATTTAATAAGGAGTGTGCGTAGTGCAAATTTTACTCGTGTTTGACAGGTTTATTTTGTGTTAGGCTACTGTTCTTAGGCTTTGCTGTTTACAGTTTTCAATTTACATATATATATATATATATATATATATATATATATATGCTATTGGATGCTTTATAAATGACAACACAAGGATGATGGTCAAAAGAGTAATAAAAAATGCTAATTAATATATTATGTACATGTAACCCTAAAAACTAACCCATGTAATAGCAATTACGTGGGTTATTTTACATGCACAATTAATACCACAAAACATTCTGAAAATTATTATCATTCATTTAGTAGATTATTTTAATTCAATTAGCGTTGGGCAGAAAAGTATTTATTCATGCTAATATTTGAAAAGTGATAATAAAAGTATTTTTTCAAACTAAATTATATTGCCATTTGTCTTTTCCAGAAAATGAGGTATTAAATCTTCATGAACAAGACTACAAACGTGTATCCAATCCTAAATAAAAGCGATTCCATTATAAGACAAGAGTTATTTATTAAAACTCGTTTTATTATAACTCGTAAAATGGAGAAAATAAAAATTTCTTTGCAAAGTTATGAAGTCCCAATTAGCGAGCGAAGTTATAGGTCGTGATAAATGAAAAACTAACATGAGATAAGCGATCCAAATAAACGTGCAATAGTAATTGGATACACAGGTGTTGTTGCTTATATCGCAGAGTTAGTGTCAATCAATAAAACAGCTAGATACTCGTACATGTCTATCGGTAGCTACATTAGACCGACACTATATACTCGAGCCAAATAGCTATGTACTAGATAGCCAAGTTTAAACCGATTCGGATAAAACCGTAGGAAACTATTCTGAATCAAACCGCTTTTAACTAGATTTCTATGCATCATATCGCTTCGAATAATATTATACCATATGATGGCTCATAAAAATAATTTATAATATCGAATATGCTTACATATTATATAGACTATTGACTAAAATTTAATTTTTATACGGTGCCATTACGTATCATTATAGCGAATTTAGAGTTATAATTAATTGTACGACATACGACATAAATAAAGATATATTTAAAAAACTTAACAGAAACACTAGCAGAAGAAACTTAGAATCAATAAATCGTCGTTTAATGTTAACCAACTTGTTGAGACATCATTTTTTAGCGAGTAGTGACAATTAACCGCGAAATTAATTTTATCCATATCTACGTTTGACTCAAGTGGTGGACTCCTAGCAATTTCATCTGAAAATGGGGTAAACAGAAATGATGACGTGCAACATTAAACAACCAGCTCATTCTTCCCAAGTTTTTTTTGCTAGCAAAGTTATATTTAACATTCGATCTATTTTCACATTCGATGGATCTTATTCGATCTACAATCGTTGATATGCATATTTTTGGCATAATTATTTTGTAATAAGTGTTTATAAATTTGATGCTCGCTAAAATTATTTTGCCTTTTGATTCATATACTATTTATTGCTAGACCTCTATGCAGAAATGATGGTTTATTAAAGGATGAAAACATTTTTCTTCTTAAAAAAATTCTTAAAATTTTCTATAAAAATTATTTTCATATTTATTAGCTAATTTTTCGGACCATTGTTACTACTTGAAACGTCACCGATGCGATTCAATTCTATAGTATATTCTAGACTCTCAAACGTATGAACTGAATTTCATAAAGAAGATATGTTATTGCAACATATGGCATAATTGAAAATTGTTTGTTTATGTCTAGAAAACTTAAACAAACAAAACAATAAATGAGCCACTATCATATTACTGTTAAATAATGATAAATGTAAGTAATATACAGGCTAACGGAAAAGATGCTATATTTAAGTACATCTCGTCCAAAATTATGACTCAATTGATAAAGGGTTAAACTTATTTCCTGTATTCACTTGCAGTATAAAAATATAAAAACAAGTAAATATTTAATCATTAAAGAAACAATCGCCTTTTTCTTTAAACAAAAAGAAATAAGCGAGAAATATATTTTTTCCTTTTAATGAAAACAACAATCACGTGTTTGTCACAGTCTGTATATAATCTATAAACATTATCTCGTCTGTGCCAAAATCATAATAATTACCATCACAAATGTAAAAGTAAAGAAGAACATTCCAACTTATATAATATTGTTTAATACCACATTACCTTCGTATCAAAAATAGATTACACCACAACAGATTAATTAATTTTTTTTAATTAATTGTTTAATTTAAATGATTCCATTTACGAAAGCATTTCAAATATGGAATCGCATGTAAAATTCTTAAAATAAATATTTATCAAGATTAATATGAAGTTGTGTAGAAATGATTATTTCATCGAATAATAAGAACAAGAAGTAATATTTCTAAAGGGGAACTCGAAATACACCGAGCATCGCTCGGTCATGAATATATATGAATATATATATATATATATATATATATATATATATATATATATATATATATATATTCATTAGGTCGACAACTAATAATGAAATACTAATTATAAAATTATTAAAAGTTTTTAATTTTAAAAAGTCTTAATAATTTTATGGTATTTTTAATATTACAATCATTTTGAAATTTCAAAATACTGTTTTAAGTTTTCACTTCTGTAAACAGTCCTCATGACTGCTTCCGATTTTTTTTTAATTTTGGCTACCGCCATTTTGAAGCCATTAAACCGATTTTATCCAGCTATGAATTTAATCTAAATTTTAATCTATGTTATTTTTATCATAAGAAACGACAAAAGTCCATAAAGCCCAGTTGTTACAGTAATGAAAATGTCTCCTAAATGGATAAAATGAAAAAAATAAGCTTCTTAAAATTTTTAATTAAATCAACAATCAGACAAAGGATATATTTTGTATTTTTTATGACAAATCAGGTAAAACAACTGCACCCGATTTGTCACAAATCAGGTTGATGTAATAAACCAGGTACATAACAATTTGTAAATTATATTTCCACGGAACTCTCTGGACTGGTAACGAAATGCAGACTGCGCTTCGTTTAATCCTCTGGTATATAGATATAACATACTAACCCATGAAACTCAGGCTTGATAAATTCGTCGCAAAAAGCCACGTAAAATTCGAAACAATATCTCCTTCCACATCAAAGGTGTCAACCTTTTCGTGTGAAATCAATGTAAGGAACAAACGGGAGAGCAAAATCATACAATCTTTCATTCCCCTTTAACGACCAAATTCGATCTAATTTTAACATTTCTAGCAGATAACTATATACTTAAAATAACTCTTAAATCTAATTACTCTACAGTACCGTCTGTCGTACTTCACATGTATCCATGGTCGCAATACCTTGTTATAACCGAGTTTCATAAAAAAACTATGCTATTGCAACAGAATTTTCTGGAAAACATATACAAAACATGTATCATAATATTGTTATCACTAAATACATTAGCTAGATATGATAAGCACGGTATACATATAGTCGACTTCAATGCAAGATACATTTATTCCTCTCGAGGCTGCTGCGATTGTTAAGCTCTTTCAAGAAACTAAGGAGTGTGTTTAAGATCGTAAACCAATTGTATTATCTCCGCAAGAAAATTTAATACTAAAAAATGCATTTTGGTAAGCCATCAGTAATTAAGATATAAAATATACTTAGTGTGTGAATGAATAGACTGAATCGTTAGATAAGTGTAATAGAATAATTTTTATAATTACAATTTATTAATAAAAGAAAAATGTTTTAAATTTATTTGTGATGTTACCTTTAATTAATTTTTATTTAACTATTATTAATTCCAATAATTGTATTAGAGTTCCTGCCTCAAAAAAAAGCTTAAAAGATCACTCACATGTCCGTTCGTTTGTACGTCATAGCTGTTTTTTTTTTTAAATATGCGACTTAGTGACTTGTAATTTGCGATAGTAATAGAGTGTATAGAATAATTTGTGGTTAAAAAAAATAAGGACTTAAAAATATTTAGCAAAGAAATTCGTCCTGCGGGTTATGAATTGAACGGGCAAGTTATTAGGATCCCAAAACTATTTTTTTCTTCAAAACTCTATGTAAAATTTCACGAAGTTTTAGAGGTATTGTTGAAAATATTCACGAAAAATATCTAACCTTCCGCATTTTGAAAACAACTAAAATTATAATTACAGGAAATCTCCATTTTACCGGAAAATTATAACACCGATTCCAAATATTGCAGTTTTTGAAAAATTCGTTATGAATAAATGCATTTTACTGACGAATGGTAATATTTGGGTACATTCGTAAATTTTATAACAGAAATATTATGTCTCCTTCAATGTTTAAAATTTCATACATACCTAATTACGCAAAGAACGCTCGTAGTGCGAATGCTACTTGTAGTTACCAATTTTATTACTTATTATTTTATTATTCATCTAGTTATAAAGTACAGAATGGTATTGTCAGCCTTTATATTACTTGTCTAGGAAAAATATTGATGAACTATTCTCTTTCACAATCGGTAAGATTATTTCGCAATCGTAGGCAATTGTTGCAATAGATATATACTCAACGCTCTGTACGTAAGAAATTAATATTGCATTATTGACACTTGCCAAATACAAGTGACTTACGAAATAAAATTCACGTGGTGGGAATGTTGTCTATGTATATCTTAAGAAACAAAACAATTACGTCTTCGAGAATTATATTTTTGTTTTGAAGAGTATCATTTGTATATTTTTGGAAAAGCGAAGAATTAATTTTAAAAATCAAATTATGAAGAATTATGATAATAAAATGTAGCGTTTTTATTGAACAAAGTGCTATTGCAGTTTGCACTCCTGATTCTGTTAAAACTTGATCGCTATTGTAACCTGTACTTGTGATCACTAAATACATTGCTTAAATCAATAAATTTATAAGTTCTATGTAGAAAAAAAGTGCGAATATAAATTAGACACAATAACCACCGAAGCTACGAGAAAATTATTTAGTAAGCAGACTAAAATGTAATACTGATAATAGATCGCGCATAAAAAACATTTCAGAAGATATTTCTACTGACCAGGATCAATAATAGTTCCCATATTAACAAAATACGACTAGTTAGAGTAAATTTACACAAAGATCACATTAGATCTAAACAAATACCAATTTTAAAATAAAATAATAACATCATTTAACGAACATGTAATATTATAAATTGTAATTGTTTTCATTATAGAAATTAAATATACTGTTTCAAAATATAATACTATAAATTGTTTGTTGTAATAAGTATTTTTTTAAACTAATTTTTAAGAACACGTTTTCAAATTGATTCATTTATTCCAAAATTTAAAGAAAAACTATTTTTCAGCTCCCTCATTTTCTGACTGTGAATACCACTTCAGATCAAACCGTTATAGATCAGAACACTTTAGGCGAAGTTATTTCAGACCAGGCTGCGTAGAGAAAGATAGTTTTGGACCAGATCTCTATGGACCAGACCGCTTTGGATTAAACCGTTTTGGAACAAATCGCTGTGGACCAGACCGTTTCGGACCAGACCGCTTCAGACCAAACTATTTCGAACCAGGTCACTTCGAACCAAACCGTTTTGGGCCAGGCAGCTGTGGACGTTCTGGACGTTTCGGATCGAAATGCCCCCGGTCCAGCCGCTTTGGATCAGACAGTTTTGGGGCTCGTTACGGTCGTGATAATTATGAACCACATACGTACGATAGGTACGATTTTTCAGAAAAACACTGGGGCAGCCCATTTTAACTTAGAAACATTCACGAGACATTGTGAAGAGTATTGTTATCGAAATTTAGTTATTTTGGAAAATATTCAAATTATCTGAGCTATTTACTACTTCCAGTACATTTTCGCAAAGTTATGCACGTTCAGAAGTCTAATTTTTAAATAAACATTATACTTAAGTTTTAAATTACTTTTTAATTAATAATTATACAAAAATGTTCTAGATTTACTTCAAAATTATATTTTTTAGGTATTATAAAAATATTAAAAATAAACAGATTTTTATTTTTAAAATAAAAAACACTTCATTATTTAATAGCCTAATTTTATCACTACTCTTCAAAGATATTATCAATTATAAAGAGCAAGCAATTTATTTTGTCTTACGCTTCTCATAATAACAGCAACGAAAACGGCATTCACTGAACGTACTAGCTATAATAATAAGCATAATATATAAATAAAAGGAAAATAAAAGGAAATTTGAAAGAAGGTTCTTCAAATATCTATTACTAATTTGACGGTTATTTCAAAGGTGTCTATATATTTTTAAATAGAATGTTTATTTTGCATGACAATATAGTTCAAATTAAGTATGAATCTTTCAGACAACAATATAATTACATTGTTATCATGACATATAATAAAAATAATACTCTCGTTCTGTTCACAGTGCCTTATTACACATCAATCCAATCCAATTCTTCACAATTCAAATGTGAAGAATTTCATAAATATAAATTTTTGTTTAGTGTTCACTATTATGAATGAAGGTCTGCATACTTAAAAAAAAATTAATATAATTTTGTCGACATTTCTTCTATCGCCAAAATTCTTGGGTGGGAACCGAGAGTTAACGTTGTTTTTTCTAATTTACCTAGCGTCCAAACACTAAGTAATTATTTTTCACCTCCATTTCCTTCGGGCCATTTGCAAAACACATCTACCCTCAATATGTCTATGAGTGTAAGATATATATATAAGCCAGCTTGATATATCATCGTGTCTAGTTTTTCAGAGATCCCAACAACCACCAAGTGAGAGACATGGCTTCATTTTGGTAACATTTTACCTCCAAATTGCATCATTTGTCTGGTTCCATAAAATCACAATATTTTCTGACGTGAATTATTGGTCTATCATTAGCCCCGTAATCACTCTTAGAGTATAACTGAACTATTTTCTTTTCTTTTACTTGCTCCAGTCCCAATTCAATAGTGTTTTCAGCGATTAGTTGACCCACTTGAAATAAAAAAAAATTGTGATTAGTTGGTACGTCATAATCACATCTAGTGTAAAAATAACTGAAATAAATTTTGCAGAATTTAGATAGAAATAACTAATTTTTTTCACTTTAGACAAAATTTAACTCTCGAAACTTTCTCTTAAAGTTTTAAATTATTACGCAAAGAACTGGTTACCGATTTGTAATTCAATCTGCAATGTTTCTTTAAAATCATCAAATATCAACTTAAAATCATCAAACTTCAAAAAAAAGTAGGTACTAAAAAGGAAAAAATTATTAATTCAAAATAGCCTACTTCATTCGCAGTAAATAATACCAAGTTACTTATTTTTGAAATTGATTTTTTAAAAGATATTTTGTTTTAGAATTTTAGTGATTAATTATTTTAATCATCACAATATAACAGACATTCAATTATCTTCTTTCTTAGAATATTGTATTATTTTTAAAAGTCAAGCGCAAAATCTAGTGCATAGATAATTTTCTCTTCGTCTAAAGTTGGTTATCAACAACAGACAGAAAGAAAGCAATAGTAGTAGCTACTAGTGATTAGCTGTAAGCTGTTGAGGAGTTCTGTTCTGTCTAATGTTAGATTTTGTCAAGTAACTACTACCACTTGAGGATTTTCATTCTCCATATCTAGTACCTAATATCAGATTTTAAAAAGTAATAACTAGCCTGTAGCAAATATATTAAATCACAATTGATTTACTACCATCCGTTAAGGGGTTGCATTATTCATCTTCAAAACTTATCATCAGACTCGGTACTCAAATTTAATCTATTGTGCAGTTATTTTGCAAAGTGAAAACTACCAGCAGCAAATATCTTTAAATCACGTCTGATTTACTACTAGCCGATGAAGAGCTCTATTGTTCATCTATAGAACGCATCATCAAACTCTGACATCATTGATGGCGTAGTTATTTTGCAAAGGAACAACTACCAGTAGCAAATATCTTGAATCACATTTAATGCTCTACCATCCGTTAAGGAGTTCCATTGTTTATTTCCAGAACTTATCATCAGACCCTGACGTTGTCAACGGTGTAGTTATTTTGCAAAGTAACAATTATAGGTAGTTAATATCTTTAATCACGGTTGATATATTTACATCCATTCATGAGTTCTATTGTTCATCTCCAGAATCTATCATCAGACCCTGACCTGGTAAGTAGTGTAGTTATTTAGTAAAGTAATGACTATCTGTAGCAAATATCTTGAATTATAGTTGAACTACCCGTAGCAAATATCTTTCAGCTAAAATTTTTAATCACGGTTGATATACTAACATCTGTTAATGAGTTCCATTCTTATTCTTCAGAATTTATCATCAGACCCTGGCCTGGTAAGTGGTGTAGTTATTTAGCAAAGTAATAACTATCCGTAGCAAATATCTTGAATTATAGTTGAACTACTGCCATTCGTTAAGGAGTCCCATCGTTCATTTCCGGATCTCATCATCAGACCACCATCATATTTATTTAGGACTACCCCTAACGTCCTCTTTCAAATAAAAAAATAATCATCGAAATTGGTCTATTCGGTAAAGAATTATCATAAATATACATAAAAAAAAGATTCCTACGAACTGAGAACTTTCTCCTTTTTGAAGTCGTTAAAAATGCATGAAAAGAAAAATACTAGAAATTTTCAGAATTATATCAAAAATTAAGCAAACAATTCTATTAGTTGAAAACTATTAATATATAAATTGTTAATTTCTAAATGAAAGAAAAATATGTTCTAAAATGCAGTACATAATCAACACGAGATATATCACATCCATTAGAACAAATGAAAAAAAGTGATTTATGCAAATGTCTGTTGTAATATAAAATATCAAATTTAATTTTGTAGTTCAAAATGTCTAAAGGTAATAACACAATTGAATAGTGATCATTGATAACAAATCTTTGATTTTTTTTCTTAACCAGCTAAACATGCAAATCGCAGCAATTGGAACGAATTCCTTCTATCGCAATTAAATTTTGTACAAATGGTTTTGTTTTTATATTCATGTTTATCAGAAAATTCTTACTTTTTTATCTCACCTGCTGCAAGAACATGGCTTTCGGAGAAATTCGACTATTACAGGATATCACAAACAATGATATATTTGACAAACTTTAGGCATTTTCTGTATAATAAAACAGCAGCACTGTTCAAAATTTACTCTCCTCCACATATCTCTCACATATTTTTACTTAAAAATAAGTTTGCAAATTGTTTATATACATACAAATGATTTCAATTTTAAATCGATTAGTTATGAAAGCATAGTGATAAAAAATTGCCTTACCTTCCGTCAGCAGGTGACATTTTTTTCTCTGATCCGGCATCAAGTTAGGGCAGATATGGTACACGCTTTCAATCATTTTCCAGCTTTCATTTTGAACTATTAAATTTAAATGCTGTTCTATTTCTTCTTCTTTTTTCTTCATAGATTAATACGCATGATATAAGAAGTTGTACAAAATAGATGGGAAGTTATGAATATAATTAAAAGGAATGTTTTTGACGGGATATCGAGATTTCTTTAATTTATGATGAATTAGGTTACAAAGTAAATAGTTAGCAAATTAGCATAAAACTAATCAACTGCAACAAAACAACATACATTTTTATTAAAATATCGCGTTGAGCGGTGAAAAACTCAAATTAAAATCGTAGGTACTATCAAGAATTAATTTTATTCTTGTTACAGATTGTATTTGAATAACTTCCTGTAGCAGCAATTAAACATTTTACAATTACACGTATTGAATTTTCTACGCTTAGTAAATCTCTAGAATGTACATTTGATAAAATGTTGATAGTACAAACTGATATTTTCCAGTGTATCTATATGAAGTTACTATAGCATTCTTTGTCTCTATACTTCAGTTCTCTTAATAAATTTGCTTTGACACTTGAATCATCGCAAATTTAAGGTTCGCTCGTAAACATTCAAGTTTCTATTTTCAATAAGATATGAATTATCGCATAAATAAACAATTCGGTTCTTCCAACTCTGATTTTAACTTACAGAAATACATTATCACATCATATATTTAGCGTAATGATGTAAGATTACTTCTGTTAACTAGAAAATATGATCAAATATTTTGTAAAAAGTCTTTATATTATTTACATTTTACATCCTGAAAATGGCAACTTGAGGTATTTACAAAATAAAAAACCTATCGGCAAATGTACATTAATACCTTTAATTAAAATAAGAAAATTATATTAAAAAATAAACGACAAACAATACCTGTTACAAATAATTTTTTTAATAACTTTAATAAACATTTATCGATTTAGTAACATTATTTGAAATATCACTTTAAGCTACGTGACAAACTTGCTACGTTGGATATGCCTAGGGTATTCGCATATTAATCCCTTTCATTCTCACTTCAAATTTTCGGTAAATAATATAGAAAATTGAAATGTACATATGCGTGAAGAGACCCTTAATCCCAACTGAAAATTTTCTTAAAACCTTGGACCACGAAAACACTACCATGTATAGCGCTCATTTACTTACTGTTTTTATTAACATTGAGTACTCATTTTACCAGACAGATATGTGTGTACGTTATACAGACTCACCTGTGTACTTACGAAAGGTTTGTTTTTATAATAAATATTTTTACTCCGCTAACGATCAAAACTGTGACACGTGCTTATAGCTCTTTATCTATAAAAAAATCGCTTTTTCACATCTCGTTTTGAAACTCTTTCTTTGTTATTATTCACCAAAGAGAATAAGGTTAGTAATAAAAAGAGGAGATACCGCGCAGTGAAATAGATAGGGCGAGAAGGATACAGTTATAACAATTTTAAAAAAAGTCATAAAAATTTAAAGAAATAAACTTATTTAATTGAAAGCTATAAAAATTTTATTTCTATGTACTTTTTATGTTTGTTGTTATTTTTATTTTTAGGTATGCTGTAGCTAAATCAATTTTTTCTAACAGTTTGAACGAACACAATGCTTTGGACATTCATAATTAATTTTGGTTTAAATTGCGTATTTTAGGTTACTCGTTTTTAATTTGAAAGCGTGTAACTTTTTCTTTAGATACAAAGCTCGGACGCTTATAAAATGATATTAAAGTGTCATTAATGATATATGTTTGCTGGTCAGTGCGGGGCAACTTGCGTTCATAACTACGTATGAAGTGTTCAACCTTCGAACAATTTCAACGACCGCACACCGCTTGGAGCGAAGCCAAGCGGTCGTGTTTAAATTTCACAAGAGCATCCGATGGTTGGTGAAACTCGTCGCGTAATTAAGTCACAGGATTTTGCATATCGCATGAGTTCACAATACCCGCGCTGTGACTGCGTGTCTATATATAGTTGTACCAACATATCTATAGCTTGCCTTACTGATGAGTTGACATGATGCATTCAGCAGAAACTACCATGAAATATAACTCTGGCCGTTTTACTCTGCTAACAAAGCTATATATTCTCTAGTTAACATTACCATTTCATACCCGGCTGAGGTTTAAATGAAAATTGGTCAATACGCAACTTAAAACAAATCTAAAAGAAATACGCTTTTCGCTTTTCTTCGCCACCACACCTTTATTAAAAAAAGAATACCAGTTCTTTTTTTAACAAAGGAGATCAAATTGAAGATGAAATATTGTTTACAAATGGAAAATTATTGTACATATGGTAGCCAGGAATTTTAAAAAATATCACTGTGACTACTAAGCAATCTAATAACATTTCATGTTCTACAGTGCGGTTAGACAAACGGGAGGTCTTTTTAACATAAAACTGACCGCCGGATTATAGAATTTAATTTATGTTTTCACCGCTCGTGATTCTGCGTGACTAAAACTAATATTTTATAATACTTTTGTTTAATGCCATCTTAATTATTAAGATGGCATTAAACAAAAGTATTCCAGTACAAATAATAGTCAATAATTGTAATTGTGATATAAACGTTCAAAATTTAAGTGAAAGGAATAATTTTGAAGATAATTAAAAAAAAAATTTTTTTTTACTCCAATGCAGTATATTCTATAAGCAATCCTGTATATAGTTTCTTATGACATTATTAATAAAATTTAATTCATTACTTGTACTGTAACATTTGCAAAACACTCTGCTCTTAATAATTTTCAACAGAAATATATGATCAGAAATAATATTGTATTTTTTTCGGTTTTGTTTACACTATGTTCACCCTGAAGATTTTTGTTTTTGTAAAGCGATTGATGGATTAATTATTTCACAATACAATGAAACGTTAGCCGCCGCATTATTGAGTGCCAGCATTATTAATATGGCTGAACATCACTTAGAAGTTTTAGAAAACAACGGTATTTCGTAAAACGCATAAGCACTTCGTAATTTTAACAATTGGGCTGCGGCATATTATTGTTTAACTTTATTTATTTAGAATCAAATTACTTGAAGACAAATACTAAAAACACAAAATAGGAAAATAGTGACAATTTTCTAAAAATGGTCATTCATTATACACTTGTAAAAGTCAAAAACTTCAGTGATCTTAAAAGTAATCCAATATTATAATTGAATTATTGAAATTTAAAATTTCCTTGAAACACCGTAAGATTGTTGGAATAAACATAAGGCAGGTTCCACTAGCCCAATGCAACGCACAAAATGCTCATTGTACCGTTCCACTTGATGACCGCGGTCGTCGTAGTCGTGATCAAAATTTCATTGATAATGTCATTGTCCAGGCCGCTTTGAACACATGGCGACCTACGTAATAAAGCAGGTTGATGAAACGTCGGCTTAGTTAGCGCGATTTATATAAAAATTTAACTTTATCAATTACTTCACCGTAAATTATTATTTACACATCATTGTGAATTATTATTTACACTTCACTGTAAATTAGTATTTTAAATGGAATTCTTTCGTATATGATCAGTGGTTTGAACCTGATCAATTTAGTCAAGTGTTTCCTTACAAACATGAATACGCATTAGTCATAATCCGTCACACTTGGATAAACAGGTCTGATTCTGACAAGCTTTTGGGATGGGATTACCATTAACTGATTATAAAGATATGTGATATCCTGATTTTAATGAAGAATATTTGTGCAGGTTGGAATGTCTTCAAAACTTATGCATCCGATATATCTTCAGCCTCAGAAAAGATGATCATATTTCTGAATACAGGTCAAAAATGTGGAATCACCTTAATCCTTGCATCAGGAAAATCACAGAAAGAAAAAAGAATTTCTAAGATTTTCCAAGATCGAGTGAAAAAGTCCTTTCCTATCTTTCTATCCCAAATCATGTCAATAGTTTTTTTTTACTTACACTTTTCTATTTTTTTTAAATTTTTTTATCCTCGTCTAATGTGCTATAAAGATATTTCGTTGTAACAACTAAATTTCAATACCAATTGTTATGGTTGACTGTAAGAGATTGCTCATGTAGCAATAAGGCAGCCATATACTATACATAAAAAATGATAAATAAATAAATAAAAAAGATATTTTATTTTTTTGGAAGTAGCGATGGAAAAAGTTTTCGAATAAAAGTTATTTTAAAAAATGTTTAACGATGTCCTAAACGTGAATTTTTAAAATTCTCAGCTGCCACCATTTTCAAAATATTCAACCGTTTATCTATTTCGTAGGCCTGACTTTTAAGCCTACTTTCACCCCAATCGAAAAAGAAATGTGATTTCTAGCATATCTACAGTTATATATATATATATATATATATATATATATATATATATATATATATATATATATATAAATATGAATTTTCAAAATCGTCTTAGGTTTTGGGTTTGGGGACCGAGATATACGCTAAGTAACATCGCCAAAATATTTAAAAATTGAGGTCTCCGTGATACATGTGTTTCTGGGAAAATTTGTCTAAAGTGCGAAACATTAAAAATGAAAGTAGAAGCAAAAGATGTATGGAAATCAATTGACTGAGCTGTCTCCCATCTGAACAGGATAAACAGTTGTAATGCAACGTCATTTTTATCTATATCTACTTTTTATTCTCGTTTAAAGTCTTCGTATTTAAAATAAAGGCCGCTTTAAATAATTGTGCTAGCCAATTAGATTATATATTTTCACTCTTATGTAGCATCCATATATATATATATATATATATATATATATATATATATATATATATATATATATGGATGCTACATAAGAGTGAAAATAGTATTTATTAAACTATTAGTTCTAATTTTATGTGATTAAACACGTGGTAAAAACAAGAAAACAAAACTGAAATTGTTCCATCGATAATAAATGTATGTTTGGAGAGAGTTGGTGGAAAAATACAACAAAAAATTGTTACATAGAAGTAAAATTCGCGCTAAGACGCTTAGGTAGCTATAAAATTTAAAAAAATATAAGAGTTTGTCTGCATCTCTTTAATTTATTTATGCAAGTTGACTGTTATATATTTCTTACGATGTTATTCAGATTCTTGACATGGGTGGTTGAAAAGTGGGCGAAGGTGAATGTTTTATATTATACTCTGAATATTGCATCCACCATCCCCATCAATCATATCTTGCAAAGGAAATGCTGCATCAAGAAATATTAATAATATTTTCAATAACATTTTAAAGGACCAGTTCAATGATACTCAATGATATCCATAAAAAAACAATTTCTTCTCCAAGTTTGATATATTTAGAACTCAATTCACCTACGAATTTACAACGATTCCATTTTTGCCATTTTACTACGAACTTTAAGAATGCGAATAAAGTGATTTAAATCAAGATCTGTATATTTTCTCTTATTAACGACAATTGCAGAGTAAACATTTCAACAACCTTATACATACAAGAGTAAATCAACAAATTGATTAAGCGAAATAAATGTGTGTAAAGGACTATAACATTACGTCATTGAGCCATATTTGATATTATATGTATGAAGATTCTCAATAATATTATATGCCAAAATTTTATCGGAAAAAGTGAATTCAGACGAGTCAAATCTTATAAACAAATTTTCATAACCACGTTAACCGATCTCAAAATGATTAAAATCGGCGAAGTAAATGTAGCACGAAATGGAATCTACGGTCGATCCGATCGCAGCACTCGCCTCCTTCGTTAGGGGGATTAGGTCGAGGTGAGTTAATTTATTATTATGCCTAGAACGTTTTTAAATTCATTTTAACGATGTAATTTCGTAATGAGAAGCTGTTGGAAAATGGTTCACGCTTATGCAAAGAACTGATGAACCATGGGGTTTGGATTTTTTTTAGATGGTTAGTCCTTATTTTAAATGGGATTTCACTTATAAATTA
Organism: Druceiella hillmani; assembly: GCA_039881145.1. Lineage (NCBI taxonomy): Eukaryota > Metazoa > Arthropoda > Insecta > Lepidoptera > Hepialidae > Druceiella > Druceiella hillmani. The sequence goes on along the minus strand of JAYKKI010000012.1, from coordinate 37,668,092 downwards.
ATCAAGATTGTTATCTTTTTAATATCTGAGTGCTGTTATATAAAAATTGATAAAAAATATTTGACGAGTTTTTTTCTATGCCGTATTGCGTTATGTAGATCACATGGTTTACGACCTTCATGTGACGGTGCGTTGCAGAATTTCCGGTTCGATTCCAGTCCGCTCGTAGAACGGAGCTGGTGTAGTGTTTGTCATAACATGCCACAGACAATTGAGGGGCAGCAGCGTCAATGGTGTGAGAAGCGACGCAGAGCGACCGCTAATCCGTCTGCCTAACATGACTATTATAGGTATTACCTCCAGTAATAACCACATTGAAATGGGTATTATACTAGCTGTTTATGAGGTCGGATTTTTTAAATTAAATACTTGTCCAATCGCCTAGTGACTAGCGGGATCTAGTGAATATAAGGGGTTAGCCATGAAGGAAAAGGCAGAAGAGAAGAGGGGAAAGAGAAGATAGCGCTTTCTTCTAGTTTTACAAAGAAATATATTTATTTCATTTTTTGTTTCAAATGCACTCGTTCTACTTTTTGTACCTTACCTAGTTTTCAGAATTTAGACATATATATTATTTATATTTAGATATAATATATATATATATAGAATATAGATATTTATATGTATATATATATACATATATATACATATATATATATATATATATATATATATATATATATATATATACATTCATTTCATACTTTGAGTATTGGTTCTATACGTTCTATCTTTCTATCGTTGGTTATCAAAATAAATTGCGATAATTTTGGTAAACATTAAATTCAACTGTCTTCTGAGTTATAGGAAATCGTCTAAGCAACAGTTACGGGAAAGTTTTCCAATTTTCTTTATTTTTGCGTATTCTTTATCGGTTTTTTGAATATATAAACACTAATTATTTCCACGGTCTCTAATTTATTTTTAAAGCGTTCCGTTTCTCAAATAGCAATGGTGAAAATTTACGTAACGCACATATAATAATAGTTAGGTAACGTATATATAAATCGTCAAATAATTAAGTAAGGCTTGTTCAACGATTCCTACCTCGTTAGCTAAAGCATTTAGTATTTATATAATTGTTGGGTGTATACTTAATATTGCTATGTAAATAATTATGAAATTTTCTTCATTAATCCTTGTCAAGAATTTGAGTTTTAATTTACTTTGAAGTAAATTAAAACTCAAATTACGAATTAGATTATGTATGTTAGTTTTTTTTCCAATAGTAAAATTGACACATGAACAAATAAATACATACATATTTTTAACGACTTAGAGAGATAATTATTTCAACGCAAGCTACTCCAACCCGTGCAAAGGAATAAGTGCAGGAAATGCAACGCGTTGTTGGGCGGACGATAAAGTCGAGCGGACGACGACCGCTCTTAGCGCAAACAATACGATACCGAGTTTCGAAATAAAATTGCAACTGGCCCACATGCTTTTCTTACTACGCTCGCCAAGATATTTCCCAATACTTAGTACAGTCAATGATAATTATGAGTTATGGTTATTATATTAAAAATATTTCCTTAACAATAATTACTTCATATTTCTCTGATGTATTTCCCTTAGTATCGATTGCTTTTGCAGTATTTTAACCAAGCAATACGACAAATTATGTAGTAAATTGATACAGGTATTCAATGTATTACAACTTTCAAAAAGTAGATATCGTTCTTTGTTGAGTATAAATAATATTTCATTGAATTCAATAGTTTTCACAGTATTCACTTGAAGAATGGCAATGTTGTTGGGTAAATAGTAATAATTAAAATATTGTTTCCCGTAATTTCTAATTTCAAAACATCGTATTTTTATTAAATATCCAACCTTTTTCGTAATAGGTAGTAATACTGGTCACAAATATGAATCTTTGACATAGTTTTATAAATTTAATTCTGTGGTATATTCTTATAAATGATTCGATATTATATTCTTTAATTTCACAGAAAATAATTATTAAATCTAGAAGCATTTGAAATGGGTTTTGACCATAATTCGTTGTTTAAACTATAAATATAATAACGATGTTACGGAGAGGAAACGTTAAACCTTTATTGAGACAAGGTGCAATTAATGCAACTCTGGCAAGTCACTTTACTTAAATATCAATTTTTAGTGGCAATGAAGAGTGTAATGTCGAAATGCTTTATTAAAATGTATCTTTAATTTTTCGGTTTATCACAAAAAACAATTTCTAATCATTTGATTAATTTTTGTCGATAGCATCATAAATAAATTTTCTATTGCTCTTAACATTTGCAAGTCACAATTGTACAACATAAGTGAAAATTATAGAATTATTTATTCCAGTATTAAAATGTCATTACTTTCGCTCAATTTTATTAAAATGAGAATTGTCATGATTATGGTATAGAATAGGAAGATTGCAGTTTCCTTAAAATATAATAATTGAAAGTTATTCAATATATTTTTTCGCATTGACTTTCTTTGCTTTGTCTTTCTTTTAGTAGAAGACCCTTTTGGAAACAATCATCATTAAACAAATTGTCATCTTATTTACGAAGCAAACTGTAGCTATGTCGCTAGATACTTAACTACAAAGATTGCCTGGCTCATATAGGAAATCAGTTGGCTGGACCGCGTAAGGAAGCCTGCGGACCGAAGACGAAGGCGTTTCCTAGAGGGGCGATTGTTTGTTTATGGGAGGGGGAAGCGATCACGTGATGGAGGGCGATGAGTGATATTCCCACTTAGGGCGGGATTAAGGGAATGTCCCGGGCTTAACGATTTTTTCAGCGACTAGCGGCCAATTGTCTGATATGCTTATAAAAAATTTGTTTGCTTCTTTAGCTGATGGAGAATTTAAAGTGATTTTTCATTAAATTTCCTTGGTATGATATTTTTTAAATTCCCAGCATTCGTATATTGATTTCAAGTGCCGGCATACGCCAAGAGGCGACGCTAATGTCACGCCAAGAGGCGAAATTCATCGATGTTTTTCTGTGATCATTGTAAAAATATGACTTAAATTTGTCGATTGATTTTTTTTTTTATTTTTCAGCAAAATAATTGAAAATTTAAACAAACAACCTTTTATTTACAAAAAAAATAAAAGTCTTGCGAATAAGCTTTCGAGCATCCCAGACCCGATTTTGGATCGTTACCGAGTAGCGCCACTCAAAAGAAGTCAGTTTAATAAGAAATATACGGGTAAACAATTATATATAACAGGAATGAATCGAAAAGTTCAGCTGTGAAAATTGAATATGATTGTGTCCCTTTTTTAATTTTGTGTTTGTACTTATGGAACGAATCTAAGTGTATATTATTTGATGCGCAGTTACTTTTTGTAATGTCTATTTTTTATTTATTGTTATACTTTTGTAATAAAGAATGTTTTTTTTAAATTGACAAATGAGAGGCGCACAAAGTTGACTTTTATTTCCTAAAAGTATTAATAATAAAATGGAATTACATTTTTTGTTATTTTTTACTATAACTATTTTAAAAATATTTTTCCAATTCTACAAGTGCGCTTCTTCTCTACATACGGAAAAAATACTAAAATCCATTTCTGAGTCATATAGTGTTTTATTGGAAGTGGCGAAACCATAATGTTATTATATAAACGAAATTAGCCCGGGCGTTTTAGAGGTTAATTACATTTATACAATAAAATCTTGATTTAAATTAATATAATAATAATAAATTCACCGACGTTTAGCTAGATAAATCCTTTCCTAAACTATCGCAATACAACGGAAGCATCGCATTAAAGTAAACATATTTAATAGATTAATATAAAATTGAGAAATTATTCATCCAGAATAATGATCAATTATCATAAAATTATTTAAAACGAATATTTTAGAACTAGCCTGTAATATTAAATCCTTCATTGAAATTAATTATTATAATATTTAAGGTTATTATCAGTTGACGGCGGACAGGTAGAAGGTAGTTTGATATATGAAAATTACCTACGTCTCAGCACCTTTCGTTTCTTCAATTATTGCTTGCGTACCCAGATTAGGTTCAATATTTCCTTCAACATTTTTCATAGATGTGCGGATCTGGAGCATTTACCAGTATGCGCCATTTACCAAACCAGTACGCACTAAAAGCACATGACATTGAGTCCATCCACCATGTTTATATTTACGTCAGTCATATGCAATTGCTCTGCGTGTGACAGAATGGAGGGTCAAGCGGTGGCCCGTGCTATGAGGCGCGTTCGGTCAAATTTTACTGTTAGTTAACTTCAAGTTACGGTTCTCAGTCAGTACAAGGAGTATACAAAATATTGTTCTTATTATAATATATGTGTAGTTATATAGTGTTAAATTTCTAGAAATCTGTGATACATGGAAAAAAATTTCGCCTCATTTTTTACACATTGTTTTAACATTTTGTCAATTTCTTTACAGATAAAGAATCTCCATGTCAATTTAGAAATCACTTCTTTTTAAACGTGGCATAACTTATGCATAATATATTTTATAAACGAAAACTTATGAGTATTCCTACTACAGAATTTCATTCTCTAAACCCATGTATACGGGTCGCAGACTGTTTTCCTCTTTTAATATAAAGCCTATTTTTGAGTTTAAATTTAATTTTGTACACAATAATTATTATTAGATTTAGCATCTTCTAAATTTTATACACTTTTTTAATATATTTTTATTTTTTCACGAGTCCATGCACGTTAATTAGGTTCATAAGATTCAAATGCCCCTTCTAACCTGAATACTATAAATAAATAAGTTATAAAGTTCGTCAAATAATTTTTCTCTTTAACTTATTTATCCAATCTACGTCTTTTTGCTATCTTGATCTCCTCTGAATATCAAGATTTTATTTGTTTCCTGTTACACTTTTGCCCATTATTTATTCTGACAGATTTCAACATTTATTATCTGATTGTAACTCTTTTGTCCCTCCTATTCTCTAATGTCAAAACCAAAAAGCGAATGCTGTGGGTGCATATTCATATATTCATTTGTTTTTTTCTGTTTATTTTGCTGACTAAAAAGTCATGATTCTGTACTCCCACGGTGACCAGCTTTAGAAAAAGGGGAGAGGCCACTGTCTGGTATAAAACCTTTTTGTTATTGTTATGAAACAATCTGTTTTCCTTTGCTTTGAGTGAAAAAACGCTTCAGGTTATTTTGGTATTTCTTTAATATTTCGTTTCAAATTAATATTTTTTTCTTAAATAAACAGAGATGAACTTATGACGATGTATAAAAGTGCAACTGAAGAGTAACAGATAGCGACAGCAGCAAACTGTGTTATTTTATATACTTATTGAAATACTTCCTTGAATTTATAAATGTTCATATTAAGACTTTATTTGTTTTATTGTCTTATTAATATTTATGGTTTAAAACAATCATAATACTGAAATGTGATAATAATTGTAAATTTATTGGTAGGAATATTGTAGACGAATTATACTCGTCTTATTTTTCGCGATTATTTTTAAAATGTGTTTTTTGTTAATTTTATTATAAGTTAATATCGATGCAGTATTCAATAATTTGAATAATTTTTGGCCTATAGGTTACGTATTTTTTCACATAGTCACTATTTTGGATAATTTGATTTTGCTCTTTTCTTTTCTATTTTTAGTTGAGTTTATACATATTTAATTAAATTTTACCAACATTGACTTCAGTATTATGAGACTGACTTTTTCAGCTTTTATATTAAGTGTTACTATGTAAATTTACTAACTTACATTTTTTATATCTTATTAAACCTTTAAACACTTTATAGCTTTCTATATAACGCAGTGGGTAATACTGAAATATAAAAGATTTTCGTTCAAAAACTCGTGCTTAATCATCATTGCACTTTTTACAGAATTTTGGCCTATTTTACTGTATTTTAATAGCAGACAATATATACTTTTTTCAGTTTACGTTTTCGTTCTGATCACTTTGATTTCATATTGATTTCTTTTCAACACTTTCTTCGCTTTCTTTAAATTGTGCCTTTACTAGAGCAATAAGTGTGTATGAGTCTTTGCTGATAGTTTAGGATCAGTAGTAAGTTAGCTTAATGTTTTTTTCATAACATAATTATTTTAAATGTTTATAGAAACATATAGTGTTATCTAAGGATTTATATATGATTTTTGTTTCAAAATTTTGCGGAAATAAATATAACCGTAATAAAAATTTATTGTAAATTACATGTGAATAAACGTTGTTAAAATTGATTTTTAATATTTTTTTCATATATCCAAATTAGATAACGCTTAAAAAACCATAAAATAATAATTGTAGAACGATGCCAATACATAATACATAATATATTATCAATGAAAGGAAATTCATGACAAATAAAAAATATGTATGTACATAACATAAATAAATATGAAAATAAAACATAAATAATAATGATAAAAGAAATGAAAGAAACAAAACAGGAGTACAGTAGAAAAAAATGATGTGTAGATATTTTAAGTTTAGAAGATACTTTGTGTTTTGATCATTTTGATTGTAACTAAGAATATTCATCTAAAAAAGGTTTTATTAAATGTATCTATTTTATATTGTTTCTTTACCTAACGATTTTTAATACTGAATGTCTCCAATCAATTCACGGGATTCCCAGTATAGTATTAAGATACAGTACCGAAAAATACATTTCTCTGAATAAACTGGATTCCATAATTTAAACATCTCCTTGCCTACTTTTTCTTCTAATATAAATATTATTTCAAAACTTCCTCGTGAGATTTCTTAATTGTTGGCATTTAAATTTTTTTTATAAATGTTATTGCTTATAAAAACATTCTTCCGAAATATTCATGTATACTATTACTAAATTCGTATTTTCAACATAAAAATTATGTATACGAAAAGGTAGCCCTAATTAAAATTACTCCCGTACTCAATTCAATTGATGAAACCAAAATATTTTCGATCAGTTGTTATACGTTTATTTAAATTGTTTTTTTTATATTTTATTTTAAATTCCAAATTTGCAAGATAATATGTAGTGTGTCTTAGATTAGGGTAGGAATTGCACATAATTTTAAGACATACCAACCGAAATAGCCCCATGGCATGTTCTTGAGTGTGCCTCGTCAGGATCCGTGCATGTTAGCCAATGAAGACTACCACGCTTTTATTTGTTACCAAGGCGACGACATTTCGTTACAAGATTTACTGAAATGTCAAAAGCGCGACCTATATAATTTGAAAGCTTTATCGTACATAATAAGTCAAAGCTCTAAAATTATGTAGCTTATTAATGCTTTCTTTTAATTTGTTATCTTATAATGAATCGTAAGGCTGTAATGAAATAATAGCTCATAATTCAATAATTTTTGGAAGTAAATTAAGATGTATTTATATGTTAACAATCTAGTTCGGCAGAATGGCATGTGATACCTGTAAAAGCGCAACTAAAGTGTAACAAATAGGGAAGGTAGCCAACTGTTTTATTTTTATACTTATTGAAATACTTTCCTAAATTTACAAATGTTTACATTATCGGTTTTTATGTTTTTTTCTTGTCAATATTTTTGGTTCAAAATAAATAAGTCGTAAGACTGAAATACGATAATAGTTCTCAAGTTATAGTTTTTAGCATTAACTTAATGTGCGTTTATATATTAAAAACCCAGTTCGGCATAACGGTATGTAGTGATGTGTGAAAGTGCAACTGAAGAATAACATACAAGGTAGGAAGCAAAATGTCTTATTTCTAATACTCACTGAAGTACCTCTTTAACTTCAAATCAATGTTCAAATTAACAGTTTTCATAATATTTTTAAATTCTTTTTTATATACAACCCTCTTGACTATGTTTAACACTTCATATTATTTTAGAGCACCTGCTTAGGAACTAATAAATTCAGAACTTTTAGCCTGCAATATAAGTAATTAACCAATATTATAAAAATTATACAAACAGATGATTTGCTGATTTTAAAGCGAAAAGATAATTTTGTTTCACACATGTTTCGTCTTAATTTTACTAATGTAAGAAAAAATGTGTTGCGAGTTGTTAGGATACGATTATTGATATAAATGAGTATTTGATTTCATTGACTTTTCCACCGAACAAACAAAATATAAACATAGAATACTTGTACTCATCAAATCCTGTATAGAAGTATATTTTCTCAAGGCTGCTTAAATTTTGTACACAGGAACGACCAATATTTGCGTTGCCGAATTTTGTTTGGCTCCATAATATTTTCTTTTAACACATTACTGCATCATGGATCACTTCTAGAGAACTGTATTCCTACATGTTTAAACATATTATCTTTTTCCATTTCAACTTCTTCTAGATTATTTTCTTCATTTTTAAGGTTATTTATTGTCAAGTAAAGTCAGAACATCTCGTCAGCCTAAATTAAGGTAACATAATTACCGGTACCGTAAGTGATACTTTGTGTTCCACTAGGTGCATTATTGGTATTCACTGTCAGTGTGCTATCTGTGATATAGCTACCGTAAGTAATAGTTTGTATTCCACTGGTTGTATTTTTGGTATTTACTGTCTGTGTCCTCTTTGTGATTTAGCTATCGCCAGTAATACTTTGTATTCCCCTGGATGTATTATTGGTATTTACTATCTGCGTCCGCTCTGTGATGCAGCTAGCAAACCAATGACGCCTTTTATCGCATATACCGTTATTATAAATATTCTTCAAAAACAATCCTTAGGATACTGAGTCACAAGCTCTGGCATGTCAACGAATGCATCTGCACATCTTTCGTTGATGTCCACGTGCTGAGCTATACAGTCAGGGTCAGCCCTGGTTGCACCACCCGTCCCTCTTCTCTATCTAAATTCATATTGGTTTTCAATATACTTTTGATTATTCTCCATGTACCCAGTTAGCCGTCGGTTTACTGATTTTACAATGAGTGTGCTAAATTTGTCCAGCAATGAGATTAGTCAGTAGTTATAGTTAATAGGTGAGACGCTGGTTACCTTAAATCCGATTGGAAATTGGATATGTCTCTGTACCACAAGTGAACATATGAGATAGGGGTAGGTCGATCCTTCACCTATATACTTAATTAGTCGCGTATCCAGTCTGTATAGTCCTTTTGAATTTACCTTTCGTAATTGTTTTATATTATTTATTACGTTTTCATCGTTGGCCCTTATATTAAAATATTTTAAATTGGAATGTTACTTAGTATTTATTGTCTCGGGAAAATTACGAAAAATCATTATGAACAAAATAATTATTGAATGGAAAAATACAATATCCTGACTGGATAAACATATTGTCACATTTATTTTTTGTATACACAACATCTGATTTTAGACACCAATAATAATTAAAATTGTATTATCCATATCCATTTTATTTTTAGCTAATATTATTACTGTAAATGTAAGCTGCGAGCCACGTTTGTTAATAAAGGAGATTAATAACAATTAAAATAAGTCTAAATATGACACATTTTTTGTAATATCTTGAATACCTTCATAAAACAATGTGTGCAAATGATCATTTATTGCTTTGACTATACTAATTGCCTATAATTGGTTAAATTTACCTTCTTTTATTCTGCGACCACAAATCTTGTTCTTTTTTTACAAACATTTATTTAATTTAGTAAATTTTTTACTCATTAGCATTGCAATTTTTTCTCTCAATATTTTTCTCACTGTTTAAATAGACTTTTTTTCTATTCCTTTAATATAATGTTTAAATAAAAATTTTGACTTTACCGTTTTAATTCAAACCAAAACGGGTCTTTTTAAAATATGAAAAAAAAATTGTTTTTCCAATATTTACTTTTTATTAAACCTATTATTTTACCCGTAACAGAACGCCATAAATCGAGCCGAGTATTACGTTGATAAAATTTTGGTTATACGTGAATATTTTGATATAAAATAAATATATTTCTTAATATGAGATCGTTCTGAAAAGAAAATGCATACACGACAATAAAATAATAAGAATAATCGAGTGTTGATCCGCGCTGTGCAATGCCTTCTTCCGAGCGGGCGTCCTAAGAAACACGCTGCAATCTAGTGGCAAAGCACTCAGGCATGTAGCTGTAGGTCATCCACCATTCTCCTTGTTGGGAGGCAAAAAGAACGAGCGGTTACGGCGCGGGCACATTTATAGACACACCATACGGCTACGCGTGGACCCTGCACCGGCTGTCTGCTATATTCTATCTCCTTTATTGAAAGTCTATATCTATTCTTGGCCACTCATCAGGTTCAGTTTCCTTTTATATATTATTATTTACATGTTTGCCTGCACATTATTGTATGTAAAAGAACATTTCGTGTCGAAATATATTCATTTTACTAATTCGACTTCTTCACATCATCAGGCATATTATTTCTTCACATTATCGCCAAACTCTAGTAAAGTACTCATCTTAAAATTTATATTTGTTATAATGTAAGTGACGTTATTATTAGTACGGAGAGTAATTAAAAACAATAGCAGAATTTAAAGAAATCGATTTTAAACACCGCGCTATATATTATACTACAATATTTAATTTACGAAAATCTAATGCCACGATCAGGCATGTTTGTTATTCGAATACATTTGACATATACAATACCTCGACACTTCGACACATCAAACCCTAACGAAATTTGTAATTTCTCATTTCATTCGCTTGCTGTGAATATTTTAAACATTCCCAATTAGTTCCAAGGTCTAATAAACAAACAGGTCGTGCGCGTACGCGTGCCCGCCTTCGTTCAATTTCCATCACAAAGAGTTGACCGTTTAAAAGGAAAAGCTGTGACGTAAAGCCTAGTTACAGCGACGCCGCGATCTGACCGTGGCAGGAGCAAGTTATTAATTAAGTTAGTCGGCGAGTGAGGGAGGAGGGAGAAACTGAGTAAACGACAAGTTAGTGCAACTCGCGTAGATGGAAAGGTCAAGTGTCTAGCAATTATGTACATGAAGGATATAATGGTTGTCCCGTTTAAGAGAGAAGCGAACGGTAGGCGACAATGGAGGAAAACATACACGCATCGTTATGTAACATTTTATGAGTTAATATGTATCTACGTCAATAAGAAATGCTCTTAGCAAAAATGTAACAATATGTGATCGTTTATATAATCGTATATAATCGTGTCGTGGCATGTCTAGTAGTATCACTATCAATAATAACTACTGGGAAATAATCACACTTATTGGATAATGTTTCTGATTATTTTGAAAGTCAGTTTACAGATGTTTTAAAAACATATGTGAGTATTTTTAGTACCGATTTTGTCTGTAAATTTAATGCATCAACTCAAACTCTATAAAAGTGACATCTAACGTATATGACATAATTTTAGCTTTTATAATTAACTTATGTTATTAGCATGTAAATTGATATTTTAAACACTTTACGTTAATAATATGGCCCAATTAATATTTATTCATATAAATAACCAATAGGATTATCCGTAATATTTTCAGTCAGGCTTTTCGGTCACTAAATATTATAATTTTCTTCACTGCTAATAAAATTGTAACAGAGATTTGTAACAGAGAGCTAATAAAATTGTAAATTCTGTACATAGAAAATATTTTTAAAAGTGGTTGACTTAGCATTAGGAATGATACAAAAATGAAAAAACTGGTTTTTAAAATTGTTATTTGTTTATCTGTATGTTAATTTGTTCGTCAATCATTGCGATGAAATGTGGCATGGTAATAGTTTATACCCAAGAGCAATAAATTCTAACAATTTTCTTATTCCAAATTTCAAGCGGGTACAGCTAGTACATAAACAAAAAACATAAATTTACCTTCCCGCATATACTTTAGAATCTTGTTATTTATTGAAAAATGTGATAATATTTATCATGACTTCGATGTGTATTGGAATCATTATACATACAGTGTTCGATATTGTAATTAAAAATAACAAATTATACTGCACAAATAGTGCATGGGTGAAAACTAGTTTAAATTCCTCTTTAAAAATGAAAATAAAACCGAAACACAATTCATAACATTCCCGATACTATGGCCTATTTTACACTCAGTTTAATGGTTTGAACAATCGATTAAATATGGCTAGTGTAAATTGGACACATCGAAATGAAAGTGTGTATGTGACCTCCAGTTATTTAAGTTTTCAATTGACTTGTCCATTGAAGTATGGCATATTGATATACCACTATCGTAACATAGACTATCAGAGATATATATTGTATATACATAAAATATAGAAGTAATCTTAGGTCCTCTCGCCCCATCAGATAAAGCGGTAGCTTCGGGCCTGAACTATTTACGTCTCCATATAAAACATGGCAGCAAGCACTCAGTACGTATAGTTCATTCGCTTAACCCCAAATGATTGTTGTCTTACCGCCACAGAACGAACGGAATCTTCTCTTCGCCCGGCTTTTCCTCGTTCGCTCGAGGTAGTGCGGGGCGCAGATGTGCGAAATGACTCTGCGGGGACATTTTTTATTGAATATCATTTACGCTAAGTCGATTCGCGTGTCTTGCTTAGATATAGCTTTTTCCGATATTATTGTTGGCCTCATCGCCTGTAGGGATGGTTGTTATGTTTATAGAAAATAGTAATATGATCCGCTGCCGCTTTATCAATTTATTCATTTTTATGTATATTTTTAAAAATTATTTATCTACCGCGTGGAACAATGTAATATTGGAATAAATTAAATCTCGTACGTGTATTTGAAATATATATTTAAAAAAATAAAAAATAAACACTAATTTACGTTCATAGATGGTCAAAAATATTTTCTGAATATCATATAAAATCTGCATCATAAATACGCATAGTAACAATTTATAAATTTCGTGACATATTTAATCAAAATTGTTAGAAACTTGGCATCTAAGCCTTTTTTATTTTGATAGACATATTTTCTTTTAGCTTTTGCGAAATAATAACCAAACAATTTGCTCTTTGTAAATATTCTCTGAATATATCATTTTATATAAGTATTTGAAGATTTTCTTAGCTTTTGGAAATAAACTTTTTATATACGTACAATATAGACTTAAATTATTATTGTATTAATAATTTTATGTAGCTTGCTAAAATACAAGTACAATTTCATCATATAATATATAACATTTTGTTCATATAGATTAAATGTTTTGCCTATTTCAAATATATAAATTATTAAAACTGACCGGTATTTTTGTGTATCAACAAATAAATTAATTTACCTAGTATTTTTTATATTCGTATATCGCAAGGTGATAAGTAGCTACTGATTATACCAGAAGATATAGTTATAAATTTACTTCTACCAAATTATAAAAAGGTCTCCTTTATCTATAAATACGACAACAACTTCTTACTTTCAATGGATTTGTTCACCGGTTAGTTTTGAATGGGCAGTACAGGTTGAATAATGATATTTCAGTGTATTGTCTTATTACATTACCATTTTCATTTTCCATATTTTATTATCCATATGCATATATACGTTTATGTTCACGATGTATGCTTTTTGCGTATGTGTGTGTGTGCGTGTGCGTTATGGAGGTGTGATTAAATAGAAATAGGAAGCTAGCTTGCTAATGTGAGTTTCTGAATACAAAATAAAACGGTTATAATAAATACATCATTTCACATCTTATACTGATTTCAAGCTACTTTACATTAATATCAACCAAGTTGCCTGGCAGAAATTGACTGTTTGCTGGTGAAGGCATTCACGGTAAAAATAATAAGAACCGGGAATCGCATATTTAAATCAATAATAAAACTATGCTCATTGTATGAATAGCACTTTTCACGAGTGAAATAATTCCCCCCACTAAATCAGGAAAATTGTCATTCGTCGAGATCCAAGTTATCACTTTTGGCAATACACCACTAAAACGGGACATTCATATGGTGATAGGTGACTCTCCCTTTAATAGTGGATGGATGCTGACCATCATAGTTAATAATTGCTATGATAATTTGTGACCTAATCTCAAAATTCTACCTAGATTTCTTGTACTCACAAAAGTCTTGTTTGCTCTTCTTGCTATCAAGTATACGTCTTCCTGCACTAACTTGATTTTTTCTTATAGCACCACCACTACTGCATACCTGCATATTCCATTGTATCGAGATTGCTGGTTTAATCGAGAATCGATCTCTCTATTTGGTTTATTAGCTTGATGTCCGTAAGGTTGTTGCTAAATTAAGTAGTGAATTTTGGAAAAATACAAAATAATAGTATTAATTGCATATGTTTTTTCAATAATATGGTATTACTATTTACAAAGAGGCATCTAATGCGCTGGCACTGGAAAAATACGTGCACTGAAGAGCACATCAAAGCAATACATGATGGAGATTAGAAAACAATTATTGGGATTTGAATATTTATCATTACAAGTATTATATCAGAAAGAAAAAATCAATATTACTAGTAATTCAGAAGTTTCCTTCCTTTTTTTATGAAGGTTAATATAAACTGTTTAATGATGTTAAATGATAACTGTTAAATATGACAAACAGAATCTAATGTAATTGAGAGATCATACACACATAAGCAATGTTGAGAGATAAAAAAGTGAAAATAAACATTTCTTTATTAAAGAGTAAATGATGTTCTCGTGATAGACACTCGATTGAAATAATATGTGGGATATTTTCTCTTGTTTTCGAGAGTCAACAAAAATCTTCTACTAGTTAACCAACATACATGAGTGAGTCGATCCGTTTTTTTTCTATTGGTAAATACTTATTGTAATATTTTAGTACATGTATTTACATCTATTTTCATATTTAGTTCAAGTGATTATAATCATTAAAAAATACAAATAATATTGAACGCGAGTTAAAAACTGCACGTGGTGGGAAGCGATCAACAAAAATCCACAAATCGAGCAACGCTTGTGGATTTTTAAAAGTATCTTTCTGCTATTTGATCCATATTATTTTATCGCGTTTACGCATTATGGATTTCTTTTTTGCTTTCATATTTATCAGCGAATATTTTTTTTATTTAAATTTCATTTACTAGAGGGAGAGTAGTTCCCAATCAATTCAAAAACACTCCATATGGCCTACCAAAATGAACCGAATGCAGTTGTAATATTCTGCACTTGATGAAATAAAAATACTTCCGTCCATCACTTGTCATTCGTATGTAATACAAATAATTGCATCATGTTGGATGTTCAGTTAGGACGAGCCATTCGATTTTGGTTCAACGTTATGCAACCATAATCTAATAAAGTATTGATATAACAGATGGAATGACAATGCTAAGAGGTTGCCTTCATGTATTAATATTTATATAGTTCATAGATTTATAATCGAAGTTAATCTCAACTTTCAATTTGGTAAGATTAACAACGCATTTAACAACAACTAAAATGTTGTATGGTGTTGTGAGATCCATTTAAAAGAATTGACTTGAATTTAAGGTAGTAATTTGATAGCTACACGAAATTATCTATAAATAATAGTGTTATGTTGCAAATATATTTTTTTATCAAAGCAGCTGTCATGTAAAATGCGTTATCAACGAAATTTGCTGAATTTTTTACATATTATTCAAACTATAAATATCTAGCTTAATTTAAAATCTAAAAGTTATTTACCGCTTAATTTTGGTAAAAAACGTTCCCAAAAATTATACAGTTAACACTAGGAAAAGTATTTATTTCACGACACATTTAATTTTATTAACCCGTCCAGCAATTTATCTAAAAAACCAAGTCAATGTAGAATGATCTTACCTTAACATTTGCAAATAAAATTGTACCTTTTGATTTTGATAAAAATCGCTTTCAAGAATTGTACAATCAACATCACACGTATATTCAAAAGTAATAATTTCACCACACCTTTCATTTTATTTCAAAAAACTCGTTGCACTATTTGTCTAAAAAACTAAGTCAATGTGAAATGATGTTATATTAACATTATGAAAAAAAAAATTATTTACCGTTTAGTTAAATCGCTCTCAAAAATTGTACGAATAACATTACAGGATAAGTAATTATTTAACCACACGTAGTTTTATTAAAAAAAACTCAATAAAATGGGCAAACATTTTTTTCCAAACTATTAAAATTATATTATATTGACAATTTAAAAAAATATCATAATTTCATAATCATTTTTGGATCTTACCACACAATAACTACTTTAAGAAAGCAAAAAATATCCTAAATACTTTAAAATAATTCATATTTTTCCGATCGATTTCCTTTACATTTTTGCTAATTTTAAACAACTTTAGAAAAGCGGAGTTTCTCAATTCGACCGTAGGTATTTTTGTATATATCCTGCTGTAAATAGGAGGTATGTTAATTAATTTTCATTATTTTCTTTTTATTTTAAAGTAAATAGTTTCACTCCGGAGATATTCTAAGGGACTCTTCAACGGATGTTAGTGGAAAGCCATTTAAGAAAATCGGTACGAAATATGAAATTATTTGACAAGTATATTACTTTAGACACAAATGGTGGTCAAGGTTTAATGTTGGAGCTGAAAGACGGTAACAGTACTTCTCAAATAAGAAGTAAATTCATCGGTTTTGGGCCGGGAGATGGAGATTGGTACTGCTCGAGTGCGCGGAGTACGTAGTTTGACTTTTCTTGACGAGTTTTTTTATTGTAAGTAGTGACTAGGATCTGATGATAAAGCTAAATGGGGCAGACAGTATTCCTCAATGTGTATGTGTAATTTTATCGAGTTTGTGTTCATTTGACATAAGAACTCGTGAAAAGTTCTTTGATCGCAAATGGTGGCTAAGGACTGATTAAGAAGCCGGATAGGGGTGACAGCAACTCTTCAATGGTGGGAGGTAGATTCATTCTGTTTGAGTTCATTTAACTTATTTTTTGATCACAAGTAGTAACTATGATCTGATGATGGAGCTAAAAAATGATGACAGTCCTTCACAATGGTGAAGAGTAGCTTCGTCAAGTTCGGACTCATTTGCCTTGTCCGATAATTTTTTTGGTCAAAAGTAGTGGCCGTAGTCGGACGATAGAGTCGAAAATGTGACAGGAACTCTTCTGTGGTGAGGAGTATATTCAAGAAGTTTGAACTTGTTTTGACTTAGTTTAACATAAATAAGAAAGCAAGAAAATAAGTAGGTAGGTATGTATACGCGTATACATATAAAGGCATGAAGCAACTAAGATACAATACGTGGGTACGTAATAAAGTTCTCGAATCTACAAAACTTACAGAAAATAAACGAAAAGAGAAACTAAAAAAGACAGATTATTTTAAAAAATATAATTTTTTTTATAAACAACGCTTTAATTTATTGAACAATTCAAGGAATACATTAAATAATATATTTCCTGTCGCTTCCAGATTTCAATTTTCTGTCCCCGGATGCCAATTCGTTATTTGTAAGTTAATTAGCAAACCGCGCCCCGAATTTTATTAAGTAACGCGACCACAACACCCCATTTAGAAATGAATAAGGTTCTAAAGGACTACGATAAAGTTGAAAGACTTATTTGTATATTTATGCATGCACTTAAGTCCGTAACTGTAATGAATGTATACGAGGTGTGGCTATTAAATAACGAGATTAACGCTACTACAGAAGAAGTGCGCATGCGATAAATGCCAGCAAGCCACAACTATTATCGTCAAGCCTTCTCTTTCGAATGCAGTGTGTCTCGCTTCTGTAAACAAATCAGTATAATCGTAACCTTCATTTGCATTAGAGTTGTTGTTTTTGTTTTGCCAGAAAAATGTTAAGTCTAACAGTAGAGCAACGAATTGTTGTGAAATTTTACATGAAACTTGGAAAAACTGCTACTGACACATATAATTTATTGAAATAAGTGTGTGGTAATTAATATTTATCGCGCGCATATGTTTTTGAGTGGTTACGGAGAAGACATTCAAGATGATTCACGCACGGGTCGCCCTTCCACGTCAAAAACGGATGACAATGTCGAAAAAAATCGGTAATCTGATTCGATTTGACCGTCGATTAGGTATTCATGCGATTGCTAAAACTGTACGAATTGATAAATAATCCGTACGGAAAATTTTACATAACAATTTTAACATAAAAAAAGGGTGTGCCAAAATGGTGCCTAAAATTCTTACGTTTGAACAGCAAGAAGATTTTTGTACTGACACTTTGAATGCCACTGAAAATAACCCAAACTTATTGGAAAAGATAATAACATGTTACAAATCGTGGTCTTTTACTTATGATCTTGAAACAAAGCGCCAATCCATGCACTGGAAGAGCCCTTCTTCACCGAGAGTCAAAAAATCTCGAAAGAGCAAATAAAAATTTAAAGCAATGATGATTGTTTTTTTCGATATTCATGGGATTATGTACCTTCACTGGGTTCCTGAAGGACAAACTATTAATCAAAATTACTACCTTTACGTTCTTGCTGAACTCCGTGAAAGAATAAGGATAAAACGACCCAAATTTTGGAAGAACAAATCATGAATTCTCCACCAAGACAATGTGTTGGCTCATTCAGCATTGTCTGTCAAGAGGTTTCTAGCCAAGTTAAGCATCCCAGTGTTTGACCATCCACCTCATTCACCAGATCTTGCGTCGTGCGACTTTTATCTGTTTCCTAAGGTAAAATCTGCATTAAACGGAACAAGATTTGAGTCCGTTGAAGCTGTGAAAGAAAAAGCGGCACACGTCTTAAAGGAGCTGAGAGAAGACTTCCAACACTGCTTCGAACAATGGAAGATTGTTGTGGCGAATTCGTTACCCTAGATACGGCCTCATTCTGTTCACTTTAGAATAATTCACCTGTTCCGTTTGTAGTCAGCAAAAATATTATTGATTTATATTATTCTTACGCAAACTAGATTATTTAAGCGGAACATCGTAGTTGTTGAAAACATATGAATAATGTTATCAATAATAACAATATCAATACCTGAACAGAGCAGATTTGAGCATATAACGAAAGAAGAGAACTACGTAAATCCTTAGATATAAACGTTGCATAATCCTTCCCGTAACATGGAGGAAAATTTAACAAAGTTAGTAAGTAACAAAGAAAATTGTGCGTGTCAGCTCCAACGCGCGACTGCAGTTTATTTCTTAAGTACGATTGTCTTGGAATGTATAAAATAGGTAACTGTGTATATAAATATAAAAAAGGAAATTACATTCGATCAAATTAATCAAAGTATTCTTCCCTTTTATTAATAATGTCACTGGAATTATATTTTTCGGCAATAACGTCCCAAGCGTTTTCTTTTCATCATCTTCACGCTTGCCCCGTCGGGGCGTTTATTTTCAATTACATCTTTGTAACGGGCCAATATATGCCTTTTCTCTGTTTTCGTGTAGATTCTTTTTCTTGTATTAATTTTACTACTTTGTTTTTAAACGCAATGCTTTCAAGCAAAAAGAAACAACGCTTGCAACTTTAGCAGATTATCTGTGCTTACAACTGTCAATAAATAATTTGATATGTCAAGATGTACCTGTAATTAGCTAACGATTGATGCGCAGTACGTACTGCGCAGGCGAAAGTATTAAATCAAAACATAAATCTCCAATCAGATAATTTTTGATTTTCCAATCTCGATTAGTTAATACTAGTTAAATATGCGTCTATCGAACCGTCGGAAACCGACAGTTCATAATAATCTAAACTTACATAATCGCGATTTAATATGGTTTTATGTTTTGTCTATAAATATGATCTTACGTAAGTCAAACTCCGATATTGTGATTACGCCATAAGAAAATGTTAAATAAACATACCGATATCTCACTCTAAAGATGCGCAGAAATCTTACACGGAGAGGCCATCTAACATTTACAATTTTTTAAATACTCTGAACTTCGTACGCTCTGGACTTCTGATTTTACTCCTCATAAAATTTGATACCAAGCGCTATATGGGAAAATCGATTCTTAAGAAGTAACCTCCAAAAATTATTGATCTTTCGTTTATTAAAGTTACATCTTAGACTAAAGTATTCTACGTAATACTTGTTTTGAATTATTATACAAAAATATACTTCATAGTATCTGCTACAATCATCATTTGCCTAGTTTCTAACCAAATATTAAATTAAAACTCGCATTTATGAAAGTTGTCATTTAATATCTTTGTTTTTATATTCAAATCTTAACTTAGGATAAATGAGTGCCACGTTATTTTAACGAATAGTTATAGTATTAATTAGCCAGTTACACCTAAAAAAAGTTGGTCATTCGTAATTTCCTAATTAAATGCAAGCAACACAGCATACTTTTGATAACATATTGTTAGCAAAAGTATCTAATGCAAATAACAATTAAAAAATTATTCGGTACAATGCAAATTCTTATTAAAATGTTATCGTCGGAAACAGTCTCAAAAGTTTTCTTACAGGCAAACAGATTTTCGAAATTAAAATTGAAGATTGCACAGACATAGAGAAGGCCTAACAGCTTACAAACAGAATTATACTATTATAAAACTTGTAACCAATTTACACTCGCATACGTTTACACTCGCCCTTTTAGCGCCTTCGAAGAGGAAATTGCCCAACAAGCATTCTGTGCCGAATTTAACCAGAGTTTTCTAATTTAACTTTGCACCGACAAATAATTGTTAATTTGTATGAGTTTTGAGATTATACCCGTGTACTCTTTTATCCTTACTGTTCTCAGCTTCTGTTAAGGGATAAAGTTAATATTATATTTGGTCGGCGGTGCGTGTTATGCGCTGGCTGCGAGCGTTACTTTGATATATGGATCTTTAGTGCGAGGTTATGTTTCCTATTTTATAATACATTAACTTGGTTTCATTTTTCGTTGTGAATAAATATTACCTTTTCATTTATTTTTTGTCATCTTACATTATTCCAGACAGGGGAATAATATTCAAATAAACTTTCATAAGGTGCTGAATAAATAAAAATGTTTAAATAAAAACTGTCAATTGTAAGTGATACGTAAATTACATAAAGTATATATCAAGTAAAACTTGTCCACCGATTCATCTATCTCGGAGGTATCGTATCAAGACACGGGAGGAACTGAATAAGACATCGCTTCACGAATCTTCAAAACTGTGGTAAACTTCACACGACTCCGCTCTTTATAGCAGTCGCCGAAACTGACTCGGAGAGTGGAACTCAAAATAATCTAATCTAACGTCGAAACTACATTGCTGTATAAATGCGAGACATGGAAAATAAGAAAAGACCTCACAAGGCGACTCCAAGTCTTCATTAAACGCTGCCTTAAATTTACATTGGAAATCTAGCATATGTATTTAACTAGATATCTATACATATTTTCAAAAACTTCTCAAAGAAAGGATCATGCAGGGCTGATCAAAATAATGGTTTTACTTTGTTTTTTTTAGCACGCTTCAGGCGATCGAAAAACCCATGTTTCCCTTCTGAGCTATTTTTTCTTTCTTGTAACTTCGATACTCTTAGACAAAGCAAAAACTGAAATTAAAACTGGCCTAAAAATCTAAAATACAGACAAGACATTCCTATAATGTAGCTATTTTCGCAAAATAGACTTAAAGTGTTATTTTTTGTAACAAAGAATTATAGAATAAGTGTTTTCAGTCGAATCTAATATTTTTTGACTCGATATTGCAATGACGTTTTACAAGAATGGTGAAAACGGTACTATGCTAATTATAGATAATAATATTCTAAATAATTTTAATAAAAATTTGTGAAAACAAAAGAGACAATTTCCTAATTTCAGTACCAATTGGCGTCTATTTGTACACTTTCACCTATGCGCACAGGTATAGAAACCTGTACATTTCGTAGATCGCGTTACCTTTGAATCTTAGCGAACCTTATAGTATTTTTATCTTCATTATAAATGCTAAAGTATTTGAAAAAAAAATATGATAACATATTCTTGAATATAATGACTTATGATTGAGTAACAAACACGCATACACTTTTTCATGGTATTTCATGCAGGCAAAATCGTTAAATGTAGCACTTATTTAACTTCCCTACATGGTTTGGTACTTGTTATACTGATGGTGAGTTCGCATACACTGGTTAAAACAGATTATGCTTAAAACAGATAAAAGTGACAATCATTAAAGCGATGAAACTAATAATATTAAAGATTGAAAGAGTTTTGCAAGTGCAAACACTATTTTAGTTGCTATCTAGTTGACCTTTGTGCGGAGGGACTCTCTATATTTATTTGCAAAATAGAAAGAGAGTTAATTAGAAAATGATATCAAGAAAGTAAATCTCCATGTACACAAAACCATGTTTTTGGAAAAAAAACGTTAAAATATTAGCTTCGATTTATTGAATATTTACTTTAAATATTATATACTCTAAGGTAGAGTTAGAATTTGAAGTAACGTTGTCACGTAGTTTGTTAAATTTTGTATTATAATCTTGACCAACTTATAGTGTAGATGAAAACTATTGAAAAAGTAACAATACTAAAGTTTGCAACAATTATTACCTACTATTTTTTGTGTTTTATTTACTTGAATTAAATTTTTTATTTCTGAGTTTCTAATTTAATTTACTTTGTTTGCCATCTTCCTACAGTAACTTATTTATTAAGCAGTTTTATTCTGCCTCAAGCACCAGTGTTAAACAACACTTGGCTGATTAACGTAGATTGACAATTCAACACAATTTTATCTCATTATTTCCAATTTTAATGAAATTCTGTGTTTTCACAGGTGTAATTAAAATTTCCAATTTTATGCTCATATGATAATCAGACCTTACCTCACTAAGCTAAAGAACTGTACATAGTCTGATTTTAAATATTTTGGTACTTTCAGGGAAGTATTTAGATTATGTGATTCAAATGCAATATTAATATATTTTACATACTTTTCAAGAGATCAGCTCTTCCAACACATTAATTGAAACTGAAAAACCTCTATAGCAAATAATTCCATCATGATCCCAAAATAAAAGTTGGAAAATTAGCTTTGAAAACTACTATTATAATGCTTTTTAAAAATTAAAAACTTGGCTTTGAGAAACGTTAATTTTTAATTTTATTAAAAAACCTTTTTTGTTACATGTCATGCTTTATATTATATGGATGCCCACAAAAATAGACATAAGGCATGACATGAGGCCTTACACAGAGTAATTATAAAAAATGCCATGGCATATTTTTTAGACAAAATTTTGTACATAAAATTTGACATTTTTTTTTTACTTATGAGGTAATTTCTTCATTACAAATTTCATTTTTTTTTAAAATCAATATATAATATTTATCCTTCAACATAAATCGGTATATTTATATGCACAAACTCTGCAGTCGTCACAGTATTGTAATACGTAAATAATAAAAGTGGAATTTTTATGTTAATATTTATTATTTTATAAATAAACATAACAGAGCAAGAAAATGATATAATATATTTAAATTTTCATAAAATATCTATTATTATTCTCACTGTTTATATTCTCTGTCATAGTTCCTGTCACTAGTTATAGTTCCTGTTTTGCAAACTCTTTCAAAATATTTTAAATAACATTCATTCAAACTGACATCCATAACAGTGCATGAAAAAAATTTTCGCATGAAAGAGGGATGGCTTATATAAGTTACTGAATTTAATCTCTGCAGCAGCGTTGTTTAAACATTTTTTGATAGTAATAAAACTAAAGTTATGGGTTTAATTAAAATATGGAAGACGCACAGAATATTCTGGGAGTATTTAATTATTAAAAAATATATACAAATATCCATCGCAACTCGTAATAACACTGAGTAAAGAAAGAAAGGGCAGTGTGAAAGTCACAGACCATGTGCTCTTTATTATATACAACAGACAAAAAAGGGGTGAAATTAAAATAAACATTAAAAATACGAAACTATTCCTATTTCCACCCCGTTGGCCTATTTCGGAGCGAAATTTTGCTGTAGAGGATTAAAATATAATTAATGTTTATTTCAAATAAACATTACGTGTTAAACTTATAATTCAAACCAGTGTTACCTTTAATAATAACTCTATTTAACATTAATGATATAATTTAAAATGTTAGTTAGGCTGCCGGAAATGAGAACAACGAAAAACATGTAAAGTTTATTCTTCGTGTATTTTAACACAAAAATATATTTTACAAAAGTACGGGAAATATTCTTCATTTTTCTAAACCTATTTGATATATTTTTTTCAAACTGTATACGAATATGTTGAAAATATATTGAAATGAGATGAAGACAAAGGCTAAGATAGAAAATAATAACGTTATGAAACTTGTGACCAATTTACACTAGTATACGTAGTAACTAACTCCTCTTCGTTGTGATACTACATTTCGTGGAATCGGTTGCCCGGGATTTAATATTGATTTTGTAATTTAACTTCGTTCCGAGAAATAATTATTATAAATACGAGTATTGAAAATATTCATGATATTTCTTATCTTTTACGTCTTCCCTATCAACCTCTTTTAAGGTACAATGTTAATATGTCATACGAATACTTAGAGGAAGGCTGTGCAAGATGGGATAGTTAAGATTCAAAGCTCATTATTTCGTAGTTTCGTGATTTTGTATTTTTAATTAGTCATTTGGTTTTCAATTTTACATAAAAACGTTAAGTCGGAACCTTTAACCATTATACTACACCTAAAATCATAATTTTAAAGAAAGTAGATACCACCCAACTTGTCCGATTGATCTAATAAGATGGGTTTTTCTCTTAAGCACTAAGGAAGACAAAACCCGCAAACATGTATTACTGCAACATCTTTATCATCATTGCTTATGCAGATTATGTACCCAATTAAAAAAAAAATATGGAGAGCAAGCTATTTGACCTTCGCTGGAGTCCAAAAAGTCTTGAGCAATAAAGGCATGGAGTGTTTTTGGCTTCATCAAAATCACTTTTTTCAGTAAACGATTATCAGTAAACGATTTTCAGAAACATGTTAATGTTTCTTTGTTTTAATTTTGGGGGCTTTTGTCTTGAGTTTCTTTTCCTCCTTTTTTCACTCTCTATTCTCCTTCTTTTTCTTTTTAACTCTTCTGCGTCCCTTTTATTTTTGATCAACTCTTATAACTCCCTTATATAGGTAAAGCGATTATGATAGCTATTTTTCTACGTCTTTTTGTCACTCTTGATGTTTCTTTGGTAACTGGAAGAGACTTGTTTGGACTGACCAAAGTAAAGTTACTTTGACTTTGGACTGGATCAGGAGAGTGAGAGCATCCCGTGGAGGACGCTTCGTAAACATTTGTAGTGACTGAATTTATTTGAATTAATTGGCGTTGTGGTGGTAGAATATGTAACAATTGCTGGAGTCATTATTTCTGTTGTGGTAACAGAAGATAGAATAATAGCTGCCGTTGTTACCATAGTTATAGCAACAGGAGCTTTAACAGTATCGGCATTTATTGATGTTGTAGATACCCGCACTTTTTTTTATTCCCGATTTGCAGTAAAAGGAGGATCTTCCTAAAAGGAATCTCTGTTGTAAAAAAGGCAACAAAATTTATGCTTGAAAAAAGCTGGGATCATGCGACCACATACTATCAGTCTCAAAACCATTGATGGCTGTTGATATTGCAGCCGCTTGGATAAAAACTTTACCAAATAATTCAGGAACTTGGTGCATCCAAATAATTCACCACCAAATAATTCACAATTCTTTACCAAATAATTCAGTAACTATCATTCCCGGGTTGGTGCAGAACCATGTTTATATGGTTTGGTCGAATTAAATACTTAGTAGCCTTTTGAAACTACACCAGCGGGTTAGATACGATGAGAGGTATATCCATTTGCTCTAACTTTGATAAATAGGTCTATGTTCCGAGTATGTGTGCGGCGATTATCCAATAGTAATAATATTGTTCGATCTTTTGACACACTACTAAATAAAATAAATTACTTCAACCTTTTCAGAAAAGGGTCGGCAATTATGCAACTGTAATCAGTACAGTACAGTGTCCTCCTAAACTTAACACTTTAGGAGGACACTGTACTGTACTGATTACAGTTCCAGTGTATTCCTAAACTTAACACTACTTTCTACGAATATTTCTAAACCACATGTACTTGTTACCAAACTTTGAAATAAATTTGATCCACGTATGTTTTCAAAAATTGTTTGAAAAATATATTTTTTGCTTGGTTCCCTATCATAGCTCTATTGTCCCTTCTTCTGTCCTATCCATGATAGTATCCAAATTATATGTTCATATTCGATTAAACATTATTTCGTAATAATAATATCAATTGTTAACTTGTAACGAATAGTTAATCTTGTATGTATCAGCATATTGCAGTCTAGCACAAAACGAAATTCTCAACTTCCAATGTTTCAATTGACTGGAAAAAATTGCTCATATAACAATAAGTTCACCAAATGTATAAATACGTTGAAGTTTCAAAATAAATAAATGACTACTAAATAATCTTGTCGGATAGTCGTGGCGGTGGCTAGCCCAAATATCAATGTAATTTCTGTATAACAAGTACATAAAAAATGCTCTTTTAAATGGAATAACAAAAAGTATTATAAGTGTCACAAGAAGTATTGCAAGCGTTCTGTTTGAGATTGGTTAAAATGCATTAAAATTAATTGTGCGTGAATTGAATCGCAAGTCGGGTAATCGTGTAAGTATATCTAAGAAAAGTTTTAAAGAAAAAGAAAAGTAGCTCTGCAAAAACTAGTAAATAACTATTCAATACAAACACTAAATAAAAACAAACTGTCAGTGTAATATAATAATATATGTTAAACAATGCGTAAGAAGTTGATAAAAATTAAATATCTATCCGGGAGAGATATATTGCTATAATAATTTAAGCAACAGTAAAGAATAGAAAGTGGAACATTTGGAGTGACATGTTGGGATAAATATTTCAACTTCAAGAATATTACACTAAAATTAAAAGTGTAAAAATGAAGAAATAACCGTATAATTCAGAAACTAAATATAAATGGTTAATTCACACAAGTTAAAACATTTTTTTATCAAAAATTTATCGACTAAATCAATAAATAATATTATGTAATGCATGGACAACATCTAAAGATTTACGATAAAGATTTTTTTTATTTATGAGAAAGTTTCATAATATTAAATTGTCTAATAAAAAAGCAATACGTAATCAATTTAAATGACTAAGACCTTAAATATTGTTAAGTGATTCCATAGTCAATGGCCAGAGGGCGACACAAACTTTTGACTGTGCTCACCACTAGAGAGCAGTACAAGTAATAACACCTACTTATATTATTGACCAACATATAGCAACACTAGCAACACTAACAACCCGGCCTCTAAATACAGACGCAAATAAAAAACTATATATATATATATATATATATATATATATATATATATATATATATATATGTATGCATAAATATACATAACAAATTTTTGACGCACAGGTAAATCGTCTGTTAGACATTTAGTGAGTGCGACTCAGTGGCTGAAGTATTTCTTTAGCAATATAATCTAAAAGAACTCGTAAATATTAAGATTGAAAAGAGTTTGTTACACAAAATTAAATTTAAAAATTATTAGTGCCAGCTATTAAGGAATCCATAGTTTTCGTACAGCGCCATCTTCCAAACAAATAAATAACTTGTCAATTCATATTCTTTTGCCTTAGAGATAGATTTACGGTTTATCGGTCAAACAACAAATAATATTGTCAAACAACATATAAGAATGACCGCCCTGAGTAAGTAATCCAGCAAAGAACCAAAGCGCCAATAGAATTCAAAAAAGCAAAATAATTAATGAAGGCTATAAGAGAAGAAATACTCTGTAAATCGATCATAGCAATAATTAGCGCCACCTATTGTCGGACCTCACCATTCGGCAAAACGCCATCTGTAAAATATATCTGATACTAACAAGTCGACTTATATCATTATAGATATCGTTGACCATTATCATCACAGATATCGTTGACGCTTAAAATAAACTGCACGTTGCCGAAGAGGAACTACTTGGCCGAGACCAACTGTCTCAAGTGATATACAATTAGTAGAACAAAATAGATTTAAAATATTAAGTAATTAATGAAAGTTAAATCATAAGAAATATTTTTTAAAATCAACTGTGACAGTTCTCAGTATAAACTCCTTAGACTAGAAAATACCATACAACGCCATCTACAACGAATAGCAGATAATTAGAACTTGCTTCCGGAAATAGCTTCTATTCGCATTCAGTAGTTTTTACTCGTTAATTTATTAATACAGCGTTAGAACGATATCATTGTCTAACTAATAACTAAAGGTCCTATATCTACAGACATGGATAAACGCAATAAAATCCTGGGAAGAAATGGAAGACAAACTAATTTCTAAAATTAACAATTACGCAGGTAAAAAAAATCTGATCTATAAATAGAACTACAGACCATAAAAACGGAAAATGAAGACCAAGAACATAGGATTTCATTATTGGAAAAGCTAATAAGGGAAAGAAATTAAACATTTTTGAAGTAGAAGAAGGGGAAAACTCTTACGAAGATTTGAAAAAAAAATAATAAATATTTTAACTGAATTTGTAAAAATTGATTGCGAAGAAAGGGACCTAGTCGATAAATCAGAGTAATCTTCGTAACATATTGTACAAAATTAAAAAAAAAGATTGTTATCAATACGTATATCAAGGACGACTAAACACATACAATTTTGAAGAACGTAAAACTCAAAAAACGACTCCAAAAAAAAATGGAAGAAGGACAATTTTTAAAGTATAAATTAATGAAGGATAACTCTAATATAAATAAACTTTTGCAAATTTGCCCGTCTCGAAACAACAAACAATAAAACTAATCCGCTTTAAAGAACCTAAATGAAGTAAACATACTAGCAAGAGAAAAGCATGAGACCATATACTCGACCCAGAGTCAAGTATTTGAAAACACACTCATGCTATTAAGTTGCTAAAATAATAGCCTTCAACAGACCACATCTGAAACACATGAATAACCCATCAATCAACAGAATACCAAATATCGCGTATAAACTAAAGCTCCAACGATAACAGGTCACCGAGGGAGTTATCGAATGAACAAAAAAAACCGTGGAAAATTAGTGAAATTCTCAACATGAATAATTATGATAGAAGTGAATTATTATAATCTGCTTGAACTTGAAAACTATCTTCGTAAAACTGAAGAAAATAATATGACCTACTTATACATTCTAACGCCAATTATAAGAATAATTAACACAGTCGTAAGAAAAATTACCTCAACTGAGAAAATTATATCATAATGGTCTAATTAAGGGAAGGTATGGAGTCGAATTATGTATAAAAAAATGGAGAGATAATATCAAAAAAATAAAAGATTAGCCGTGATCATATTTAAAGACTCATACAAAGAATATTTGAATATAATTCCTGGTTATGCACCAATAGAAATGGCTCCAACGAAGAAACTATAAATTCTTGCAACACACTTTATAAAATTACGAAATTATGTACACTTATGGGTAGAACAAGCTAGCTATAATAATTAAAAAAGTATAGATTTTATAATTAAGTTATAATTTGTGAAAGTTCTAGCTGATAAAATAAGTTAATATAAATAACATATTTCTTGATTAGATAATATAAGAATAAAGTTAGTAAATAGGTAGTAGGCGGCCAAAATGAAATAAAAAAAATAGTTTTTATGAAAGCATATGGAAACAAATATAAAACCATCATGTAATTCAGTTCCTATTATTAATCATATGAAGATAATCGTTTATGCTAATCGCTTCCGATCATTGAAATCTATTTAATTTAATACCATAATTATTTCGTGAAGTACATATAATCGAATCTACTAATTATGATTTACATTTGTCAGTTCAATATTGATTACAAAAGGAATAAACTTAAATCCAATTCAAATGATTTCTTACATTTATAAAAAGAAACACGTATAAAATATTATAAACATAAAGGCTTCTTTCTAATTTGTGACAATCGCTTATAATTATACATTCGTTATAGAAAAAACGCACTTCAGTTATTATCATTATTGTACACAACATTTTTCAATTCAATTTGTTTTTTTGAGTTGTATATTGTTAAGTCAAAGTTTGAAATCAGTAGACTAATTGAGCAATTGTTTATCTTCAAAATTTTCATTTGAAATAAATTGTAGGGAAAAGGGTTGTCTACAATGTGCAACATGATTACAAATTTAATTTTGCAAGTTTGTTAAGTTTGAAAAAATAAAATGAAATCAAAGGAGGTTAATTAAATGGCATAAAATAGTCAAAAAACAGGAAAGTAATTTGATAGACAGAAGGATAAAATTGTGATCGAAATGATCATAAATGAAATTAAACGGTTAAATGTAAAATTCACGTAAATGACATGTACTCTGGTTATAGTTATCTCTGATATCCTTTAATGTGTTATTTTCATTCGGGACGATAATTACATTACTATTAACCCCATTTTGAGAATTATTCCATTGTTACCTAGCTTAACTTATAATAATAATTGGAATTTTGCGACTAGAATTTTTTCTAACGTTTTATGCAAAACATCAGAAAAATTAAAAGTTGCATTTTGAAATCTTTTGTCATTATAGAGATCCAATATTATCAAATCTGATCGGTTGTAAAATTAGTACAGAAATCCCAGGAGTTGGTTTATTTGTATTCATTCTTCTTTACATTATTTTGTTGAAGAGAAACAATACGTCCCCTAAAATCAAGAAGGATTGTTTCATCGGGGTTTACGAAATTGTGAATAACCCACGTGTTCGTGAGAGTTATATCCAATACCCTGATATCATTTCTTCCATATAAAATGAATTAGTTACTTAGAGATCGAATAAGATGAATGATGTTTATCGACTCCTTTGTTTTTATTACAATTATGAATAGGCTTCAGCTGATTTTGTCATCGTGTGTCGGTAAAACTTTTTCACCACCTTTGAAAATAAACTCTCACTCATGGCTTTAGGGCTAAAGTCCTCTTCCCTGTATACAATGAAATTTAAAAAAATCGCCGTTAACTCAACATTTTGAATATATTTGGCGTTAATTTTGTAGAAATCCATTATTCACAATTAAATGAAACTATGTAATGTAGTATTACTTCTACTTTCTTTAAATTCTTTACCACGACCTAGGTTTCGTTGTATTACAACATCTTCAGGTGGGCCATTAGCAAAGATATTTGCTAATAGCCCACCTGAAGATGTTGTAATATAACGAAACCTAGGTCATGGTAAAGAATTTAAAGAAAGTAGAAATAATACTACACCACGTAGTTTCATTTAAATGTCCACAGATATTGTAACCGAATCTTAGGAGTTTTCATTTAATAAACTACTTTACGCCATGACATGTAACATATTCGACAATCATGAGGTATATACGTCTACATATCTGGGTGTATAAAGCATGCTTTGAGGTAAGTGGTAATAGCTTCTAATCATAGAAGTCATTACCATCATAGAAATATTCGCATTGTCATATTCATAAGACAGCTGACTGTGGAAGTTTATTAAGTGTGTCCAAAATATTTTTTTCTTGCACTTATGAACCTAAGCCTGGCCTTTTTTTTATTAAAGATACTAATTAATGTAAGGCATAACAGAAACCTTTTTTAGTTTTAAAAATTTGACATTTTTTGTAGTTTTTATATAATAAATAAAAAAGATATAATTTATTAAGACGAGACAAGCCATGCCTATTTTAAAGAAATTTATTAATATTTTACTACATTTTATTTAACGTGATTATTTTATTAATAATTGGACAATTTAAAAATAGACTTTTAAAAGAATACCTAATATGCATTCAATTTTTTATGAAATAAGAAAAACAATTGTAAACGTGCTGTCATAAAACTGAATGGCGACAGGCGACGGACTTAATTGAACTATTTTAGTGATGAAAAAACCGAGTGACTTTTATATATTCAAAGTTCGTTTGGAGAAAAGTTAAAATGATTATGTGCATGCGAAGCAGGTTTTGACAACCTAGAGTAGCATAAATTTCTCATACAACATTAAGCTCAGTTAAAAAAAGATAAAAGTTTTTTAACTTATCTGAATCTTGCCATGACGAAAGCTTAAATAATTTGATATTTTCGAGATAATTAGCTTTTAAGGGTCTATAATAGCGTAAAATTATTAAAAAAACGTTAAACCTCGGTTAACTACCGAATAAAGATCTGGGCGTTATACTATTTTGAAAAAAGTTATGGTGCTGGTAAAAAATATAGAATCAGTTAATGAGGAAAATTATATCTCAAAGAAAAGTGGTCATATCTATAATATTTTTAAGAATTGCAGCAGTGTTTTACAAAGTATTATAGTGAAAATTTGACACACGAATGGAGAGCCAAATTACATGGCGCCAGTCGGTTTGATTTTCCCAGACTGGAGTTTAAACTCCGCATACTGACGTGGATAAAATATATAAATCAATCGCTTACAGTTTTATCAAAACGTGTTAAATTAATCAAAAGAGTTTAATAAGAGTTGTGTTTTATGTAACATTAATAAAATATTTCGCAAAGTTCTAACTGTATTGTGTAATAAACTTTATAGACTATATGTAAACAAATTTATGAATTGCATAGCTCACAAACAGAATAATATTACTAAGGAGCTTACAACCAATTTATGCTCGCATATACATATAGAACACTGCTCTCTGAGTATCTTCGAAAGGCAAACTTCTCCCCGACAAGTCTGTAAAGCCAAATTTAACCAGAGTTTTCTAATTTAACTTTGCACCGACAAATAATTGTTAATTTGTATGAGTTTCAAGATAATACTTGTCGTATATTATACTTTATCCTTTTCTGAGGAGTAAATTTATAATTATACTTAGCTATCAGTACCCAGGTGTGTGTTATACGTTAACTGTAGGCGTTTGTTTGAAATAAGAGTATAAGCTTTGTAATTATGTGAAATATTTACTTATTTTATTTTTTTCTTTATAAACAGGTATTAATCATTCATATATTATTTTTCAATCCGCATTTTGGGATGCACTATATGTTATTTCGGCCAATTATTTATATAAAATATACGATAATTACCAAGATTAAACTTTAGTAATAAGAGCTATGAATATAGTGGTTTTTAAAATATGATCTTTACATATTACGTGCCCTTCTATTAATAGAAGCATAAGAAAACTAGAAATAAAAATATCATTCACATAATTACTCAGCGACTCCGGTGTTGCTGTGTGTAATTATTTTTTTCTCTCTGGTCATTTGCTCATTTTTTTAAATGAAATAATAAATTTATGTACTAATTTTTTCTGAATATATAAACAGCAAAGTAGTAAAATTTTAACAAAACCTATTAAGTTATCGGGCAAATTCCGGTGACCTCATTTAATATTTAAGGTATCTTAAACTTTATTAAATACGTTATCAAAATTGTGCAAAAGAAGACGGATTATCAAGAATAGCAACCGATACAGCCCACTGTTTTACTAATTTAGATGAGAAAATTTCAATCTAGCAAACGCTAATTGCTTTATTTCTGACTAATTTATACAATCCAAGGATTCCCAATATGCATTTAATAATCATATTCCCTCTAATTGCAACGAGTAATAAGTTAGTATATAAGTAAAGATGCGCTTACGGCTTATGCATTTGTTTTTTGCTATACCGCATTTATAAATCATGTGTCTAGCAGTGAATTCTTCGAATAATCTAAAAAAACATGTGATAACAGTGAAGGTATGTACTGTGTTAATTTAAATTTTTGGTTGTTTTACGTTTGTTAATTAAGTAATAAAATATATGGATTTCAGTGTACTTTTAAATTTGCAAGTTTAGAACATTTGTAACATTTAAATACGAGTACTCCCTTATAACCCTTTACCGTTTTAATATATTTTGACTGCCCACTTTCTAAATTTCCAGTTGGGTTAATTTAAAATTGTTTTAAAGGAATAAGTATTTACTGACGCGTCTAGAGATTTTTGGTGTTTAGTACTTCTACATTGAAGAAGGATCGTATCGAGGCAATACTTCATTACTAAATTCATTATTCAATCAATAAATAGTAAAAAGCTAAAACAGCTTCGATCGCTGTCAAATAAGTGTGAGAAAAAATTAATGTCCGCCGTTTCATTTATATTACATTGAAATTAAAATATATATTTCAGAATTTTTGTACGGTTCGAATATTGGAAATTTGGTATTAAAGGCCGATCTACTGAAATTTCTCAAACTCTATAAATAAACAAATAAAACATAGCAATGTTCTGGTCTAAGCGCTGCATATTTCTTATTTTTTTTACCTAAAAAGTATATTGGTTTTCTTACATATGAATTACAAGCTAGAAGCTAACAAACGAGGAGAATTAGCTAGCAAGCAAGACTGCGCTCGTTAGTTAGAGGTAAAAATATATAGGGAGCAATTGAAATATGCAGCTCTATCTAGAATGATTAATGAAAATTAAATAATAAGTCTTAATTTTCGCGATGTTATAATACAAATTTTCCTTTCTCAATTAAGGATTGAAGGGAGTGCATGTATATTTAATAGTTGGACGATAATATTTTACTACTCGAAAATGATACTAAGCTCATAGTACTAAAGATTGGAAAATTGTATTTAATAATAATCAATATAAATTATAAAAGTAAGTGTACAATTTGCGTGTCGCTAAAAGTCAGAAACTAGTCAAGATCAACGAGTTATATGATGTGGTAGCCCTCTATCCCCATTCATGAAGAAGCTTCCCCTTTTTACCTGAAGGACGTGCTTAAAAACTGGAAGTTTCACCCTCTAGACATATCTAGAACATTCGAGAGTATTCCACAACATTACGGAGCATTCAGAAATGTTCTGGAGTGTTTGGCAATAGCCTGGAACGTTCAGTAATAGTCTGGAACGTTGCAGAACATCCCAGATCATTGTGGAACATTCCAGAACACCCTCGAATGTTGTGAAATGTTCTAGAATATTATGGACCATACGAAGTTTTTATTGTATGGGTGGGGTTACCTATTGATAGTTAATAAAAACCACAGTGAAGTATATGAAATCAAAGTGATGGAATATAAATCGAAAATAAAGTGTCAAAAGTGCTTAAAGTATACTTAGTGTATTTCTTAAAAGAAAGTTGATTTGATTCATATCTTGTACGATGCCCCAAAACGTAAAAGAGGGGGAGGTCTTGCCAGTGCTGAAGCAAAACAGCGGAAACAAAAGTAACAGCGAAAAACGAAACAGTCGAAGAATGCGAAGCATGTTTACGTTTCCAACGAACGAGAATGAGCACCGTGAAAAGCAGAGAAACAGAAGAACAACGAAATGATCGAATTGAAGAATCAAGAATTGCGACGCAATCTTTTAATAAAAGACTGCGCACGCAAGCCACCCATGAAAATATCACCTTACGAGAAGTGTAGACGAGGAAAAGAAAATAGTACAATTTAACATATGCAGCATTCCACTACTACCTGATAAAAGAATATAACAAACACAAACACGTCGTAATCGGAAAAAGAATGGATAATATCTTCCAATTTACAACGCGAATAAAATCACTAGAGAAACACCAGGAATCTGTTGCATGAATCGAAAAAGTCGATTACCACCACTGGAAGTACTTCCCCAGGAATTGTTACATTATTTGACCGAGGAAATTCCAGAATTAAAACGCTTTCTTCAAGATATAAAAGCGTAAAACGCATGCTTCCAAATGACTTCATTCGGTGTCACTTCTATCAACATTAACAGAGATGAGAGCGATTAAGTTTTTTCCATCCAAGGACAAATCTATCACAAAATGGGATCTTTACTGCCTCTACCCAATGAAGACTATACATTTCTGCAAGTATATTTTATCGGAAATGAAGATATAGAAATTGATCAACGATGCACAAACATCAGTGGATTGAGGCGAAAACTAATATAAGATGTACAAAGGATATTACCCAAATACACTCAACTTATTCACATATTACACATCACTACAGCGAATGATTTCTGATGACTATAACGTTATTATTCGAGCCGACAAGAGTACCTGGAGAACACGAACGTTGATTTAATGCACCTCAGATAGACGAAGTAGCCATCGTAATTGTGAATAATGAAAACACAAGCCGTGATTTAGTTGAACAATGAAGAAGGGACTAAAATGGACTAAAATGCATTACAGAGACACGCCGTTCATATGACACCCTCCAATATCCATTAAAATTTCTGCACGGAGAGCAAAAGTAAATCTAATCTGAAACAGGCGTAAGGACAAACAAAAAAGTCACTTCTAAGGAGTTCTATGCTTATGGCTAAATGATTAGAGACAATGAAATATGCAATCCTGGCAAAAATAGAAGCGAAACGGATGCTTTACATAACACTGAAATGATAAAGACCCTATCTGAAGTGGCTATTTCAGAGGGTAATTTTGTTAACTAAAAATAATATTATCGACGATATTAATTTTAATATATTTTTTTAATATTTTATTCAAAGAAAATTCCGGTGAAGAGAGAATATACAAATCGATCAACACGATGGTAAACGTTGAAGAAAGTGTCAACTTCCCTACAGAATTTTGAAACTCTTTGCAAGTACCAGGAATACCATTACACTGCTTTCGACTGATAATTGGATCTCCGATCATACTACTCAAAAATCTCAACTCATCAAAACTATGTAATGGAACAAGGATGCTCGTTAAACGGTTATAGAATAACATCATCGAAGCCAAACTTATGATTGGAAAGGACAAAGTACACACAGTATTTATCCTCAGAATACCACTGATAACTATTGAACTGCCAGTTCAATTTAAAAGACTGCAATTTCCAATCAAATTAGCCTACAGTTTTACAATTAACAAAGCGCAAGGACAAACTTTAAAACATTGCGGCATCAACGAAGTCAAAGAATTCTGTTTTCCTCCGGTCAACTATACGTAGCTTACTCTCGAGTAGAAAATTCGAAAAATTTGTACATATGTACCCCAGATAACAAAATAAAAATGTTGTTTATATACAAGTATTGTAAATAGTTAAAATATATTTTCAATAAAAATTATACTTTTATTCCAACTATCACACAATCTCATATCAACTCCCTCAGCGAAGCTGGGTACCACAGCTAGTTTTTCAAAAAACAACTTAACCGGTTGTTAGATCATAAAATTAGTAAGCCTTTTTTTATACTATTTTTTGAAGTCTTTTTTATTACATATTTTTATTTATTATTTATTTATATGCTTTAATGTATCTAATTGATACACAGGGTGGACTTATTGCTACGAAAGCAATCTCCAACCAGAACACCAGCACAGCTCCACTCGATGAGTGGCCGGGAATCGAACCCAGATCCCCGCGATGCGCCACGAAGTCAAATGCCGTATGTCTTTTGATCAACCCAACACACCACGGCGACTACGTAATTTTCTATTTAATATCAGCAATTTTTAAATATTGTTCTTATAGTTATAGTATTTTTATTTCTATGTGATTGTAATATGATATAAATTTAACTCTGGATCGAATGAACTGTAAAAATTATTATTATCAAATATTTACTAGACTTACCATTTATTTAAACGTATTAATTTAATTTTAACCTCAAAGAAGCATAGATTCAATGAAAACTTTACTTACTTTTAGTAACTTTCATATCGTAATGAATACATGAACCTCTAATTAGGAGTTAGTTACTAAACGGCGTACCGCGAAATGTTTACGCTCGAATAAAATGGGATAGAGAAAATTTAAGTAAATGTTAATTACATTTAGTTAATTATGCAATAAAATATTTTAGACTTGTTGAATTGTAAAACGTTATTTATTATACATCTTGTTCTAACAAAAGAAAAATGGGCATTACTCACATCGAAGACA
The DNA here is from genome assembly GCA_039881145.1 of Druceiella hillmani. Classification (NCBI taxonomy): domain Eukaryota; kingdom Metazoa; phylum Arthropoda; class Insecta; order Lepidoptera; family Hepialidae; genus Druceiella; species Druceiella hillmani. The sequence goes on along the minus strand of JAYKKI010000012.1, from coordinate 37,630,389 downwards.
CGGCATTGGCATTACCGTGCCTTCCATAAAACGTATTTATGTAAATAAAGTCCATTGATCGTATTATCCGTATCTTTAAGCAATTTGGCTTATATACAAATCTTCATATCTTTGCTCTAGATAACATTATATCCCTTAAATTATTTCGTTATGGAGAAAAGTTGCAGAGCTGAAGAAAAGCAATAACGTTCATTTTTAAAACGTGTTTATTTAAGTGGCAACTCATTTGCGAAGTACAGCTCTTTTGACGCCCATAGACTGATGATCTACAGTATTTTCTATAATACTAGGCACAATGACGTTAAATTATATAAATCTATAATTAGCGCTCCAAAAGTTGTTCTCAAGAAAAGATAATCTATCCTAAATTTGTTTAGCTGCCACTAGTAAGAATTGTGACTCATGTATTATTCGTTATCACCGTCTTATTGTCGGAAATATGTAACAAAATGCATTTTTACGTTTTAATATCAAAGTGTTTTAATTACACGACTGCCAGGAAAAATATCCCGGAATAAAATTTCATTCAAAGTACATTCAAATTGTTTATACGTCTTGCCTTCTTCTCGGGGAGTAATATTTAAATGCTCTTATCATACTTGCACTGTGTGAACAAGTATGCCAAGATAAAATAGGTCAAATGGACTAACCTAAGGTGCACGATTCATTTATATTATGGTAAACTCTTTACTTATTTATCAATGAAAATACACCAGAAATATTATATGCCGCTATAAATTGGTATAAAATAATGTTTCCAAAAACAATGAAAAGAGAAATACATAGCATATAAAAAGTAAACACAGTAATAAATCTAAAATGGGTAAAATTTCATTGGAAATACTACAATCTATAAATTGATATCCGTCAAGACTAAAGGGTAAAACACAGGATCAAGCTATGTCATGGCGATGGATGATTTTACTGGGCGAACATTTTCCACAATTTTCATGAAAACTAAATGTTAAACCTTCACAAACTTTTTAAGTTGCAGTAATTGTTTTTGGGAGTTTGTAATAATTGTTTACTCATTTATATCATTTTTAGATCAAAATAGTAAGATATGGTCTCTCCAAGAAATATTATGTTTTTTCTGCAGATAGATCATTTACTTCAGTTTCCTGGCAAATATGTCAAAGCTTTTATTGTCTATTATATTCTCAGTTAGCTTCCAGTTCTAATGTGATTCATTGTTACCACATTTAAAATACAAGGCTGTTTAACTCAACTTATATAAGAAAAATAGTTACTTTTTTAAAAATTATACGCGAGTAAATTAAAAAAGAAAAATATGAATTTAAAGAAACCTTTTTTCAGCACAAATAGAAATTTGGAATCTAAACTCAAAATCACAAGTGCAAGAAGGGTGTCTAAGCTTTTAAAGTTTATAAATGTAATTGGGGCACTACGGAAATTCAAAAATATAATTTAAGGATTAAATCAAAGAAAAAGGATTTTTTTTTCAAAATTTTCTTTATGCAATGTATTTTTCAGTTTTTACTGAAATTTTCATTAAAAGTTAGTAAATTAAAAAAAAAACAATCTAAACCTTAAGCATGTTTACGTATGCGAGGGGATACATACAAATATTTTCGAACGGAAATGAGACTGTAGCTTTACTGACATTTTGTGTGTTTGCTATTAACAGTTAGTTATTAAAATCCAATTTAAAAATTAAAAAAAAATAAAAGGTATAATTTATAGGAAAGTAGTTCAATCGAGTAATATATTTTAAGAAACACTTCTGATATTTACTTATAAACCATACATATTAATAAACAAGTTGAACTAGTTAAAAACGATTTTAATTATTGACATCTATAAATATTTATCGATATTGCATACAGATGTTTATCTGCATAGCAATAGTACTAGAATACATAATCTTAATACTTACTTGAAACAGAGGGCACATCCATACTTAGTCATTTTTAAGGCCATTATAGGATTACTTTGTTGTCCACCCGCCTATCAAGATCAGGAAAAGCAGAGGTATCTAGTAAATAAATACCTGAAGCGTCCAGACGAAAAACGCAGCGCTGGCTGCTTCTCCGCTAACTATAAAATATAAGCGGAGAAGCGGCCACCTAATTTCGAAATTTAGCATTCGATTGTAGTGATTTTTTTTTTCATATGTAGAGAAGAAGTCTTCATTATAAAATAAATGAAATTATTTTTCTATAGTTACGTAGTTAAGAGTGTAAATATAATGAAAATAATGAAAAAGAAAATTATTCCAGTTTCTGGGAGAAAAAACGCTTATGTTAGTGAAAATTCTTTATAAAACGTAATTTTCGTTATTGCCATAAATAAGTATAAAACAATATTAAAAAAAGAACGCAAACAAAAAAAAATATTATTCGAACAAAATTATGTTATCGTTAAGTTTTTGTAAGTCCCATTTCAGTACTGTCCGCAAAATACGACAATTGAAAGAAAAATGGAAACGAACACTGCAACCAAATGCAATATTAAAATCTAATGGAATAAGTTTCATACCTATTTTGAGTCTGTGTTGTACAATTAAGGATGAAAAAGTAATGTTATAACATATTTGAAATCTTTGAAAACTTTCAAATTCAAGGAAAATCTTGGAAAAAATTAAATAAACAGGTATTAAAAATTACGCCTTTGATTTATTTATTAACGAAAATGTTATAAAACGCTTTAAATTTACATAAAGTAAAGTAGTGTAAAGAAAAGAAATACGTGGTAATAAACTAAATAACAACTTGAAATGGATACAATTTCATTGAAAATGTCAGCAAAATTTTGCATGCGTGACATAAATATACAAAGTATAGATAATTATACTCGCAAATAATAAACAAATTATTTTTCCGTTATTTTTATGTTTTTTTTGGATTAATATTCATGATTACCACTTGCGTTTGAATGCTACTAGTCTGACCCATCTTAGGCTCACAGACATCCGAGGGGCTAATGATTTAAGCTTCTTACTCAATTAAGTAAATTACACAGAATCCTCGGGATGTGGGTACAAACTATAAACAATTAATAACTTCGCCCATTTAGTAAATGAGTATACTAAAACATATAAATGGAAAAGAATACATTATTTTCAATTCATATGTTTTAATTTTTGTAAAAGTATAAAGAAGGAGATGGTACTATCGGTTCAAACATCTTGACGCCCTTATAAATCATCAGATGGGTATTAAGTGAAATGGAAAACTTACTGCTTTAAAATGAAAAACAATAATAAATATATCTATTGTCTTGAAGGTCACAATGAAAATAATCATAGTTAAATAATTTTCAATTTATTTAAACAGACATCGATAACTAAGAAAAGAAATTATGATTTTATGAAACTTACATCCAATTTACATTCCCGTGAGACGTAACGCCGGCTGTTGAGAGAACAATTGAAAAGAAAAATTTCACCTCGACAAGTCGCCAGCGACGAATTCGACACAGATTTTCTAATTTAACTTTGCGCTGAGAAATAATTATTAATTTGTATGAGTTCCAGGATTATACGAGGCACTTATTCACCTTTATTTATCTCGTTCTCTCCACCTCTGTTAAAAGATAAATGTAATACGATATTAAGTTACTGGTGGGTGTTGGATGCTGACTAGGGGTGTGAATATTGTATACGATGTACAAGTTTATATATTTTAATATTATCGCACATTTCCTAATTTTCTTTTTCTTATTAAAGATTAGTATGACTACGTATATTCTTTACCCAGATCCATTTACCTTTTATTTTTCCATCTAAGTTAAACGAGTGGAGAAGATTTTCAATTATATTTCGTTTAAGAAACACAATAAACAATGTGTTAAAATAAGTCTCGCCTGTTTCTATAAACAGTTTTGCTAAATATAGGTAATGTTTATTTAAATATCGTAATTCGCATGTCGCTAGAATTTGAAACAATTTGTAATTATGTAGTGGGGACTTTTATTTAACTGATTAATCCAGTAGAAATATTTTCGAATCATCAAAAATATGCTTTTTAAATTATACTTGTGTTTTTACATCTTTTCGATTACCCAAAGTATTTATTTATCTACTTTAATGTATCTAAGTGATACGTATCGCGGACTTATTTCTACGAGAGTAATCTCCTACAGCCGGGAATCGAATCTGGGTCGTGCCTGTGATCTGTGCAGCGTCGTCAAAGACCGTATGCCTTGTGATCAAACCAACACACCACGGCGACGTCATTGATGTACTAGTCAAATTATGACCGCTCGCGAGTCCATTCTTTATCATTAAATACCATTATTTTATCATAGTTACTTTCAGCGTAGTCATACCATAATATGTTCCAATAATTATTGTTCAATATACTACTGGATATTATAAATATATAATACTAGTTTATTGTCCTATCTGATATAAGTTGTAAATACGCATTCGTTTCCAGTGTGGGCTTATTTGAAGCCCATTGTCTAACGGTCTAATTGGTATTGGTGAAATATTTCCGAATAAATAATGGTGGATAACAGCGCTCTGTCAAATAATATTAACTAGTATTCCGTACTTGTGGCTCTGTGATCAGTTTTAGCTTTGTCTATAGTTACTTTACCCACTTGAGATAATAGTAATGATACTATTGCAAAGCAATTTTCAGTATTTCATGAAATATTCTGCTTAAACGGTTACGGGATTTGTTAACGTTACAGGACATAGATGAAATGGGCATAAAATGGGCATAGATGTTACAAATACGAGAGATCATTGAAAAAAATCTGGTTTTTTTGAAATTAAAAAAACCATTAAATGACATTAACAGTTCTTCTATCGTCATCAAAATGAATATTTATTGCTGTTTTTAAGTTTTGGCCTAGTATATTACTTCTGTGTATGTAGGATATAACGAAATATAACCTTTTTTACGCTTTGTTTCATTTTGATGGCTTAAAGACTTACGTGGAAATAGCATTTATAAACTGTTCAAAATATAATAATACAAGATTTCTTATTTGTTTGATAGATGAACTAAATAAATAAAAAAAATAATTTTTTTTATTTTTAAATTTTCTCTACGCAAGAGTATCAACTGCATCCAACACTATATGGACTTTTCCGGTCTACTTTCTCACAACACTTTGAGGTCATGTGTCAGTTGAATATGAAGATGAGACTAACGGTTTTTTAAAGAGTTGTAGATTTATATATTTGTACTTTTGTACATCATATTAAAATAGTTTTTTTGTATTTAATAACTGAAATTTAACATAGGCCGTTTCTTTAGACATATCCAAGCATAAGTGATAATGCAATATTGAAATTACAATTAGATATTACACTATTATACGAGTATTTGACTACAACCAGGTGGTAAATCATGTAATTCCTAAGACATCACGTATTTCATGTATTTCCTAAGACATAATTAAAAACTCAATACGTACATCAAAAAAAGACTTTCAACTTTGCACCTGTCATATGCCGTTGGAACTATTTATGAAATAGAAAAAAATGGTACTAAATTGATTCAAGCTCAACATTATACGTTGCTTTGTGCTTATGTATGGATTGATTGTCATATACACCACTGTAAGATAGATAAGGAAAATAGTATTTTAAGTTCATATATTTTACCTATACGTGTAAAATTTCATGTTTTTAGAACCAGTGATTTGGGCTGTAGTGCTGATATGTTAATCAGTCGACCAGTTTATTTGTTGTATGTATAGATTGAAATGTTTTGTTTTTTTAAACACGATAAGGGCAGTTTTATTATCTACTTCACGGATGACATCTACGTGATTTGTCAAATAATTGATTAAGTTGGTTATAATTATTTGCTAAGAATCTAACGACATTCATATTTGTTGCATAAATTTGGTAATTACATAATTCCATTCATAAAATATGAAATGTTTTGAGAAATAATAGTAGTTGGTGATATTTAAAATTGTTAGTATTTTTCAATAATAATTTTGATAATATTTATAATTTTATTTCTTTCGCCGTTTTGTTACTGTGCAAATTATTGACATCCACCCATCTAAGTTTGTATTTTATCTCAAATTTATTTTGAAGAAAAAAACAGTTTTCACCATCGAACGTGTGCATCAATTCAGGTTTAAGGTGAATCGTAATTTTTATATATTTATTTCTGTACTTCAATGTATCTAATTGATACATATGGCGGACTTATTGCTACAAGAGCAATAAGTCCGCTCTTGCTCGATTGGTGCTCTTACAGCTAACCAGAACACCAATCCAGCCCCGCTCAATGAGCGGCCAGGAATCGAACCTGGGTCCCCGCGGTGCGCCTCGCGGTCAAAGGCCATATGCCTTATGATCAACCCAACACACCACAGTGACGACAGATTCTTGCCAATGATGGAAATACTTCTATTTGCGAAGTTTTTCAGGGTTTACCACTTTAAAGATATAGTCAAGCGTTCAATACATTCATTTCAAAATATTAGTTGAAGAATTAATAGTGAAAAAAAATTTTTTTTCTAATATTTACTGCAAAAATATAGTAGAAAAACTACTCGTCAAAAAGGTTATAGCCGTTTCTAGTACCAGAATAGCATAAACGAAACAAATGGTAAACGCTTTTTGAATCTGTCATTCAGATTAGTATCACTCTTGTAAGCTTACGGTGAAAATAGTATACCCATGACTGTCGGTCAATAAGCTCCTTAATTAGAAATTTGAATTTCAAAGTATTTTTGGTTACCAATTTTCTAACATGCACATTCAACATTCTAGAATAAACATAGCATTAATCGATGCTTGAAAAAAAATCACAAATTCGATAAAAATATAATGATAACAATAGTCCATTTCTGCCTATGACATTTCAAGTTTTGATGCATAGTGATTGAAAATATTATGTATAATGATTTTACCATTTAACAAGTTTTAAATAAAAACAGAATAACATAAAAAACTAAGTATTTTAAAATGTAAGATAACTATTTAGACATAAAAAGATATTATTATAAAGTAAAAAACCATTATATACAGAAAAAATTGTCATCGAATTATGTTGTCGTAAAAATGTTTACAATCAACCGAACAAAACAAGAAAAAGAAATTCATCCTTTAATGGTCTACAAAGTCAACCAGAGCAGGTGCGTAATAAAACACATTAAATTTCATCTCAAAATAATAAAACAAATAGAAAATATATCGGGTAACGAATGAAAGCAACAAAACGATGTAAGATTCACTTACACCCAGGACTAGGTGTATTTATTTCCAACAGGATATTGTGGGGATTTACAGCAATGTTCTCACGTCGAGCCCATAGATCAGTCGAGACTCGGCGCTGAAGACGCGTTTTATTACCCTCGCTTGGCTTTCGACACGACAGAACCACTTACTCCCACTCCCCGAACGGATTCGTATAAAAAATTTTACCACGTAGAGTCTACGGCGAGTGGCTACGTACTAGCTCTACGAAGCCACGTTCTACGCGGCTGCGTGTTAAGAGAGTGCGTGCCAGATGATGCGGCACTGTTTGTCGGCTATATCGTGTTTATGGTGTGAAAATACGTTTATTATGATGAAATAGGCGTAGAAGGTAAATGGAACAATGCCTGCTATTCAGAAATTCTTTATTACTATACCTCTTCAAAATTGCCTTACGACGCAAGTATTCATTATGACCTGCATCATTCATTTAAAAATTCACAAACACAACAGATCATATTCGTATTTTCAAGAAGTAAATTTCCCCTATTAATTATATGTTATCCGATTCTTTTATAATATTAAAGAGCTAAATTATATTTGTAACGAAAATTTAAACATTTGATGACCTCATAATAAAATTATATTATCTTATGCGTAATTTAGTTCTATTACTATTATAAATACATTTATTTTTACACACACAGATACGATTTTTATTTAATAAAAGGAAAATGTAAAAGTTTGTTAAATTCTGTAAAAGAAATAAATAAAATCGATAAATTCATACCTTGAATATATATATTTTTTTTTACTTTATCACTAGTTTTGACGATCGTTTAATTTATAAATTCTTGTAGCTTCTGCTTTTTGTATTCCTTTGTATGAACTTCAATGAAGTAGTTTGTGTTTCAATCCACACTATGCTTTATGTCTGCTTTAATTTTTTTTAAATCTTTGCACATTCAGTAGTAACATCATAACGGAACTATAAAATAAAGAAAATATTGACGCTATCCCATGAAACCATGCTTAGATTTGAGATAATAAAAGCCAAAATATAATAATACATGAGAAATTTACTTGCAGATAATAAATACTACATAATCAAGTTAGAACCTAATGAATACCATAATCTCCATCAGAAATTAATTATAAATAGGTCGGTAGTTTATATATAAATCAGGCTTTACTCTATGTGTACTTAAATTTTGCGTAGACCAGAAATTACATAATTATAGAGTAACATACATGCGTCCATACAGCCATCCATTCAAACTTTAGCATTCATAATAATAGTTAGGATTACGTAATTTTCCCCTCCTTCCTCCTCTTAACTAAACCATAAATCTTTTCTTTAAATATAATTCAAAACTATTAAGTACCTTAAGTTTCTGTAGTTTTTTTGGAACCCTCCTATACTTTTCAGCTTCATATTTCCCAAAGAAGAGGTCATATTCAAAATATCGTTACATTTTCGATTATATGTCAAATAATTGTTCAATGATATACCACTTGATAGGTCATACCAAATAATATAAAAAAAATACTATAAGTCCATCCCATATATAGGTAATGTATCAATTAAATTAGAAAACCTCTTTAATAATAATAAAAATATAAATAATACCACATGAGTACTTTAAATAACTTGGGGCAAACATACATCAATAATAAAGAAAAAAATTGATAAATGTAAAAAGAGTGGTATCTCTGAATTGAAATGCCACGTCTGTTTGACCTATATATAATAGCGTATATATAGGTCAAACAGGAACAGATTTTACTACCAGATACAAAGAACACACTGCCAGCCGACGAAATAACAAACCAGACTTATCTCACTTTGCAAAACATCTTATTGAAAATAACCATCATCATCACCATCATCAATACTCTCTATATATTACAAATAAATACAAAATGCAATGAACTTGTTATCCTAGAAACATTAGAAATAAATAGACATAAAAGAGACACCAAATTTAATATATTAAATGAACATATATTATATACGTACTATATTAATGAATACAATATCATCACCCATACTTAATATCTTCTAGACATAACATACTTAGACAACATTGATACTGCAGTGCACTTCAAATTGTTTCAGCCCGGCTATACATCTAAGGACATCACAAAAGAAAACAAAAAATGGAAGATATGTATAATTAGTTGTATAACATTGTTTCAACTATGAGATTCTCTTGCTATTGTTTAAATATATTACGCATAATAACTTCCATTTAATTGATCACGTACACACGCACATTTACAATGCATAACCTCATAGAATAACATTACGTTATTTTATTACCATCACTAAAATATTTGTATGTAACTTTCGAACTGTGAGAAAAAAATTAATCTACAAGTGCAATGGTTGCAGAGGTACTTTTAAAAAAATTATTTTTCCTTATTTTCTGTGGTTTCATTAAATTTAATTAAATCTAGCATAAAATTTTACCACAATTGATCTTAAGCTGAAATCTTATGACATACAAACATGATGCTGTGATACAAGGAAGGACAGTAGAATATGATTTAATTACAAAGGTTCCTTTTGTGATAATTGATTACGGTACCCGTAAAAAGTGATCATATAAAAGCGAAATAAATACTTTTTGTATAAAACAATCTCTAGATAAAAAAATAAAGATAATAAAAACTTTTAACTTTGAATTGCCTAATTTCATTACGTAACACAATCATACTCTGGATAAAAAATTCCGTAAGACAATCTTCAAAACCTATGCAAAATATGAAATGCGAAATTATAATAAGGCCAGTAACAAACACAAGACATTTAAAAATGCCATTTAATTTGGCAAAGAAACACACGAAACAAACAAAATTCTAATTTGAAAAAAGAGCGACGGAAGCAGCGCGATAGCAGAAGATGGCAGAGTCCTTAAACGACCTCATGAATTGTTCAAACAGTGCTTGAATTGGCACAGGTTACATCGGAGAGTAGATATCGGTTCTTAAGGTGGAATTACACCACAACTCGCTTTACCTATTGTAATATTTTTGTATAATAAAACATCGTTAACCTTAAAGTCATTTTAATAGTGTTATATTTTTTTGTTAATTATGTACCTTATAAATTACAATCCACAGCGTATTACAACCCAAACTGTATTAACGGAACACCTGAAACAATACATATATTTACTTTGTGCCCATGCTTTATTGTGGAAATTGACACAGTTTTGTAAAAAATAAAAAGTTAAAGATAAAAATATTTATTTGGTTTATAAAATAAATAATATTAAAAAGCTTTTTATGTCAATAATCTGTTATTTGTAATATTTGGTCCCAATAAAATTGTCAAAATTAGGTTTGTGGATCGATCTATTTTTTTACTCTTATGTATTAAAAAACGTAAAAAATTATTCTCTACCCTTATATGACGAAATATAAATAAACTTACACTGATTATAAAATAAAAAGCAAAAAATTAAAAAAAATGCCATATATATTTCTCTGCATTTTTACTAATCAAATATCTTTTGAAATACCATTTAAAAAACTTAAATTTAAATAAACGTGTCAACTTTTCAAATATGTTAAAATACTAGTATAGAAAAATGAACCGTGCGTTAATTGATTTTGTTACATTAATTTGGCAGCAATGTAGTCATGCTTGTGTGATTTCTTGAAATCTAAATTTTGTGATAGATTAAAATAATAATAAAAGTATATTCTTCTAAAAGATATTTTATGAAAATATCCTTTTTTAAGTTGTTAGTGTGACTTAGCCTTTGGTAGGTTTCCACAAACAGATACAACGAGTACGCACAGTAATGGCTTGCGCCTTCACCGTAAGCCAATCTCCACACGTTTGCTCGAAGAAATTACCTAGTGGTTGAATTCAGAACACAGTAAGTCAATATTTTCTAAACTAATATTCTTGGAATATATTTTTAATTTTTTTACAATTCGACAATATGCGATAGTTGATACGTAGCAAAACTTATTAAAGAGTAAGCACATATTTTTTTAATAACTTTCAGTGAACGACCATTTAATGAATTTATATTTGTTAAGTACGAAACAATATATTGCATACTTTGCCATTACTAACTGTCTGCATTAATTGCAAATATTTTCTCATTGCTTTTTACTGCTTTTATTTTTTTAATATTTTGTGAACTTTTTTAAGTAGAAAAGGCTAAACAAGTTCTAATGATCAACATATATATATATATATACGTATGCAGATTAATGAACTAGGTGGTAAAAACGGGGGTAATTTGAAGGGATAATAAAGATTGAAGAATGTCTAGAATGTAGTAATATAAAAAGCAACAATATTCGAACAGCGTGTATGAAACTATTGGTGTGAAAATGGTATATTTAAGTAATATCCGTTGCTATTTATTTTGTATTTGCACAACAATTTTTCCCTGTTTTTTTAAGTTAAATCTAGTCAATTATTCTTAAAATTCCTTTTTCTATATTCACAAACGGACAACAAATTCTGATCATATAATAATTTTTAATTATATCATATCAAGTTTCTCCACATATATTTTGCAATAAACTCATTTCAATTATATTTCATCTACTTTCATATTTTGATTCTCCCAAAACTTTCTTTCACTGAGTTGATACTAATAAGTTACTCTCGCTTTTTATTTCTCGCTGCATTCATAAGGGAATAATTCATTCCGTCAAAAACTGATATTCATCGTTTTATATTACCTTTCGTCTTTGTTCACCGACAATAAATATGTAAAAGAATAAGCTCATTTATTTGCAGATATTATTTGGCATTAATTTTATAATATATGTATATCATTATACTATTATCAGTATTTATACGTACAGTTTTCTTTAAACTTGATTGAGACAGCGAGATGTAATATAATCACTGACGGAAAGTCAATCGATCTATTCTAATACAAACATTATTTTTATAATGTAAATATTTTAGTTTTTAATAATTTCATAATTCAGTCCATAGTTAACCAGGCGAATTTGAATAAAGAAATTGGATTTATTTGAATTTTACGAGCTAATTTAGATTTTTAATTACCTGTTTCATTTCATTTTCCGTCACATACAAATAACAAGTTTGAAAAAATCTCAGTGAAATTATAAATTTTCTTTCATTTCGATAATAAGTTTGGTTTAGTATCAAATAATAATACAAAATTTAAGAACGTGATTTTTTTTAAATTTCTCACTCTGATTTACGAAAGACAAATACATTACAGAATAATACCTAAACCTTCATGCTTACAGCATTCACCCCAAATACCAAAACGTTGGCCACACGGCCAAAAGTCATAACGTAAAGTGATACGTATCCCCAATTAAATATGAATAAAATCATCGAAGCGTGCATGTAAGACTTTAAACTGATTGTATTCGTTTCGTTCCTCGATTTTGGCTCGAATTCTAAACGGAATCGACGCTGCAATAACCTATAAATATTGAAGAGGAAATTCGCAAATACCTTTTATTGAGAAACGTCAAAAATAGATGGAGAAGTCAATAAAAGGAGAGAGGGAGAGTGAATTAAGGAAATCGACTTTATTTGATTAATTTATGCTTAACAAATTTAAAAGATAATTTTATTTTATTATTTGATGATTTAATAAGTATCATTAAAATACTCTTTTAAATAGGCATAAAACTAAAATTACGAAAATTCCAAACACATTTACGTACATATAAAATATCATATATCCCATTTACAGTGCTCCGAAAATTTTTAGATAGAAAACATCGTAATAAGTAAATTAAAAAAGGAATATTAGTTTATTGGAAATTATTAGTTTAGAAGATATGATTTTGTTCACTTTTTCGGAAAATCTTTCAACACTTAAATCAAATTTATTCGAAAACTATTGCACTAAATTACATGAAATTTGGCACGGAAGTATGATAGACATATAGCAAGCATGAAATGAACAATTTATGTGTTTATTCTTAGCTTCTGCTATCGTTTGAAACTTGAAATTAAAACGTATATTATAACATACTATTTTCACACGAATATTTTCACACGCGCTCTTCGACTGTTATTGCTTCTTATATTATTACCTTCTAGATATTCTTCAATCCTTACCGTCTTTGAGCTAGCCGCGTTTTTTTACCACCTATATTATATTATCAAAATAAAAATGTATATATGTTCAAATAGAACTTCGTATCACTGGCCACGAGATCTCTCCATTTGGGGTCTGGACGTTGAAATTCTGTCGAACGAAAAAAACGTTGAAAAGATCTGGACGAACAATGAAATATGAATTTATTGCAAGAGATAATCAATTCTAGAAGGATACCATGGAAAAATTATCCCATCACGTTTAGAGAAATTTTAACAAAACCATTTGCTTCCACTATTGAAATTTCCTGAAGAATTGAATACTCGGAAATCAAAATCACAGATAGTAAGAGATTGTGCGTCGTAGTCCATTAGTGCTACGATTGTCAAAGTGAGAGATTAAAGAGGATCAAAATAAAAGTTTGTCATATCAAGATCCTGAAACTTGCAAAGTTTATAGTCATTTCTTGCTATAATTTATATTTGCGAAATGAAAAAAAAATACTTTTAATGCTTCATTAAATAAAGTGTCTAAATGAAAAGATTTTATTATAATAAACAAACTCAAATATAAAACAAAGGCTTTTGAAGATAATGTTTGCATAGATATATTTAATTTTAATTAGAAATTTTCACCCTTCATCAGGTAAGTCATTTTAAGGAACTTATGTAACCTTTATTCGTTTGGAAGTTGAACATGATAACGCATATGTATTGGTCTGAAAGGAAAAGAGTCAGAAAAAAACGTAGTATCTTTATTAATTAGTATATTTTATTGGAATTAGTAATCTCATATTTTTATTCAGGCATTCATATAATGTCTTTTTTTATTTATCTCACCTATGATTAAGACATGTTTTACGGGGGTTACGAGAAGGCAGATTTCAATCGTTTGTAGTTTCTTCCTCCTTCGAACTCATGATGTAAAAGAGTCTATAAATTCTTTCCCCGCGATTTTCCTATTTGCTTGTCTTTTATATTATTTGTGGTTGAAGAGTTTCAACGCCATCAATTAATAGCTATTGGTGGTCCGATAAAGTTGCATGTGGAAGGTAGAATCATTGTACACGTAAGCAGGCCCTTGAGTTCTTGTCATTCAGGTAAACAGGCCTTGAGTTAACTAAAAAAAATTATTAGAATTATGCTAATAATTTTTTTTTTGTTATGTCAACGTAATGCTAATTGTCAAAAATAAGTAAAACTGGGTACCAAAAAATATAAAAAACATATTTTCATTTCAGTTTTAATGTAAGCGATCAAGATAATATTAATATAAATTTGTTCCATATTAATAAACCCGTCACTACGCGTGTATTTGTGATTTCACGACTAGTAAATGTATGTTCTCAAGCGACGGGGTTTTATAAATAAGTCCTTAAATATTTACATGCGTCTAAGTGTGTACGGAATCCTCGTAGTGTGAGTTCTACTCGTACTTAATAAGTTTTGTTTTCTTTACGTATGTCATAATTGACCAACCTTAAAGTGACTAAAACAGATAAAAAATTAAATGCATTATGTATACATAATTTGAAACATGCTTAACGAGTCCGATAAACTTACATACGTCCGTTACGATCGGATGTATAAGCGGACAACACAGAGGGGTTTACTTACGATAATGCTACAGTTATGTTCATGAACGTTGTTGTTTGCTTTCACTGGCGTTCTCGAGGCACCAGCTTCAATCTTGAATGCAAATTTACAAATGCATTTGAATTAGTTAGTGTGTTTTTATTTGATTCTCTTTGGTAAACATAAGGTTATCTTATATTGCAACATCATGTATCTAATATTATAATATTCTAACAAGCATGATGCTTACGAGTGTGTTTTGAAATTGATTAAATCTGGTGTATTCACGCTATTTCTGTAGTATTTTGTTCCGCTGCCGTTGAAGTTATTTAGCATCATATTTTCAACAAACTAAGTTATTTAACAATCATATTTTCATAAAACTTTGCTGAGAAAGTCTAAGTAACTTTAACTAAAAATAATAAACTTAGATTTACTTACTCCGTGTTATCATTAGCGTTAATAGCACAGATTCTCTTGCATATCTAAGAAATACTAGTCATTGTCTCAAATTTCAAATTTTGCAAGATTTCAAATTTTTGAATGGTCACCAATTACTTTTCAAGGTTTTATTGTTTCTCTACGTGTAGTTCTTGAACTATCAAATATGTAGATTAGAGGCTGACTAAAATTACTTTTTCATTTGGATGATATTTTGAGATGTCTTTGAAAAGAGCTAGGTAGGGCTGAGTAGAATGCATTTTATTTTTAATTTTTTAGCACAAAAATAACAATTTGGTAGAACATTAAAGGTGCTATTCTTAAACTCATTTTGCTATTCTTATATGCATGACGTCTATTCCAAAATTCCATTATTGTTCACTAATTTTGTTCAAAAAAATTGTACAAAATTATTGTTCAATCCTATATTAATAAAATCACTGAACGCCAAACAAGAGAGAAGCAGTATGTTTTGGAGCGGTATGAAAAGACGTGTCAACATTTTGATATAAAAGAATTATAAATCTATCGGCTATCACATTGCGGTCTACACCCCCACCCCTGTTCAGAATCATCATGGAGGTGTTCTCATTTTCGATGGAGGTGTTCTTTTGCAGCTTGAGTCACATGTCACAATCACACATCTCTCCCACAACAAAAATTATAATATTTTAGAATATCTTTAGTACGACAATTGTATAACGACGACAATTGTGTGGCAGTCGTCAATTGTGTAAACCACATAGTCTTGTTTGCACAATTGTCAACTGCTCACTACGATATCGAACTAAAGCGACGGAATAGTATAGATTAGCTGATATTTTAAAATTTAATTTCAATTAAGAATAACAAATTTCAAATTGTAATATTTACGAAAAAAAAATTATTATTATCTGCATCTTACTCAACAAAATGAGAATGTGTATATATGGTTATAAGTTTTATAATAAAACTAATATAACGGAGATGAAGAAATGAATACATAAAAAAACAATATTGAATTAAATACGACACTCAAAGAGGGTCAGTTTCCAAGGCGTATCAGATTTTCAAAGAAGTTAAAGTGTGTATTGATCAAAATAATTTTAGTTTTAGTTATTCACGAAAACCAATATACTTTTTAACTATTTTGTAAAATTTTTGCGGCCATAGAAGACATATTCGGCAATACACAAATTTTTAAATATTGAAAAATAAAACTAATATTTGCAAATATTTTGAAAGAAACATTATGCAACCTTAAATGTTTTTTATATAGTTAAATGAGTACGGAATATTACGTTAAATCTTTATACCTTTAGGTCGAAAAAGATAATAATATAGAATCAAATATTTAATTGGAAATAAAACAAGGAACAGTAAACACTATTCTTGAGTAGAATACTGGTCTTGAAATAATGTAATAATCACAAAGGCAAGTAAGTCAGTCGAACATCAAAAAAATGACCTATTACTCAATCTCAAGTAAAGCAAACATTATGCACCAGCTATTAATAGGATAGGCTAACGGGAATTGCTAATATGCGCTTGCGATATAAAAAATAGCGGTTTCATATCACTCGCGTATAATAAATTTGAAGAAAATCGTATAAAACATCGAAAATTTAATCTGCGTAACGCAGTGAAACGTTACAATAAATGCAGAGCAAGGTGCTCATATACTTTTACTTGCATAATACGGATCAAATTATTCAAAAATTTTTACTTCAAGAATGAAACGACCATTTACGGAACCAAAGGGAGTAATGCCTTTGCGATATTAAATATTTATGACGCTTTATATTACTCTAAAGTCCAAGCAGCTATGTGAATTCGTCATAGATCCCCGAGTGACGTATGATGCATGATATCACTAAAATTCTATTATAGCGGAATGCTTGTAGCTATTTTGGACTGAGAAGGAATATATTGCCTAGTATATATGACACAGGGTTGCATAATTCTCAAAAACTATGAGATTTAGAATCATCGCTATAATTTTTCTGAGAATTTCCTTAAATCTGTCTTTTCACAATTTTGGATATTTGCTATTACTTTTTTAACTATTACTAATTTGTTAATTTTGTGTGTTAAGTATTTATTGGCATAAACTGAAATATTACTAATTATATATTTATGTTCACATAGTTTAAGAGCCACTAAGTGATACTCTACTTTTTCTTATATCCATTGTGATACTTCTTTTAGCTACTTAACACTCTTTCTGCGTTTTAATATAGTAATTCATTACATTTCATTAAAACCAAATAGTCTTAATGCTGGTGTTTAAACATTTCACTATTCATTAGTTACTTGACAGTACTCTAATTCTTTGTGAGAATTAAATCATCCATAAAAATTAACATATGACCGTCAAGTTAGAGAATGGATGGAAATTAGAGCCATAAAAATATAAAGATTAAAAATAATAAATAATTTAAAAACTAGACTGTATAGTAAAAAGCAAATTAACAGTTTATAAAGCAACGTCTAAGACATTTTTTTAAATAAATTTCACAATTCCGCAAAACCGACTGAGATGTAACAAAAATTATTTTTTCGTTATTTATTGTATTCCGCCGTACCTAAAGATACGATAATCATTTTATATTTTAAGGCCTATATTAGCATTAATTAGGTTTATTTTTAAAGAAAAAAATAATTAAAAGGGAAGAAACATTCAAAGAGATTTATAATTATCCGGCAAATTTCGTCAAAAAATTAAATGTAAATTAATTATTTACTTCAAAATAATAATCCACCAAACATGTTTTGTACGTGATTAACTTTAAATAAAAAATCGGTAGAATTATAAAATAGGTATTTAAATTTACCCGGTAAAAACGTTTACTTTCAGTTCGATTAGCCATGTCTGGGGTCCAGTTTAGACACTCGAAGAAATAATCAAATTAAAAAAAAACACTCGTATTATATTACGCTATCATTTTAATATTATAATCCTATTTTCCACATTATATAATTTATAATGATAATGAACGGTTGTAAATAACGTAACGTTCGTTACGGTTATATATAATCTACCCACCTGATATTTAGAACACACATTTACATTAAGTTGTAGATGAATAGGTATAAAAGTGTTTCATTACGAGACATATTACACCAAATTAATCATATTGATCTATCCGATCTAGATTAACTTCATAATACATTTTATGAATTATTATCGATTAATCATTGCATTCACATATTGAATATATTTGGCGTTAATTTTGTAGAAATTCATTATTCACAATTAAATGAAACTACGTGATGTAGTATTATTTCTACTTTCTTTAATTCCTTTACCACGACCTAGGTTTCGTTGTATTACAACATCTTCAGGTGGGACATTAGCAAAGATCACATCAATAAGATATTAGCAATCTTTGCTAATATCCCACCTGAAGATGTTGTAATACAACGAAACCTAGGTCGTGGTAAAGAAATTAAAGAAAGTAGAAATAATACTACATCACGCAGTTTCATTTAAATGTGAACATTGTATTCACGTCAATGAACAAATTAGTTTTTTGAAGTCTCTATCTTTCGGGGAGTAGCTGCTTAAAAGTTAAAGTGGAGAATAATGGATGAGAAATGAATATATGATGAATGAAAATATCATAAAAATGATATGTTATATGGATAATGAAGCTGAATTATTGAAAAAATATTATCCGTAATAATTACAAGTCTGAAAATTAGTACAACTTATATGTTCTTGTATGTAATATTATAGATAATTAAACTTGTGAAAGATCCAGTGATTATTACTACTTAGTATGATTTAATAAGTTTTACCAAATAAATGAAGCGCAATAACGCGCCAATAATTTGTATACTTTAATTAAAACCGAACCGTGTATACAGAGGGCAGACTTCGCGGAGTGCCAGCCTGCATATAAAGTACAAGCTCTTTAAAAAGGTTAAACTTAATTGAATAATCCTTACATAATCTACAATGCATCTCGGGTGAAATGGAGTCCTTCCAAATAAATTCCACGTTTGCTACAGTGAGTTGCAAAAAATGAGTGTAGCACTCACACGCGCCTCGGGCGTGGAGATCGGTAGTGCCCGGTGACACGATCGACTTTATTTTTAGAAAAAAGGGTTTTTTGAAATGACGATAATTACATTTTTAGTACTCTATTAAGTTCGTTATAAGATACGTCAATTTTAATGCGTATACTTATTAATATAGAATTTACTAGATATGGTCAATATATATACATATATATATGTATATATATATATATATATATATATATGTGTGTGTGTGTGTGTGTGTGTATATATAAATATATATATATATATATATATATATATATATATATATATATATATATAACACAAAATTTGTAAAACACGAAAATCCCTATGATAATAAAATGATAAAAACACATGTTTTATGTAGAGAAAAGTTTGAATATCGTAGACAAGATTCGTTTTTATTCTATAGTGAAGCCTTGAAACTAAAGTTAGTGTAAATGTTAAACACTTAAAATTTGTATTTACTATTGGAAAACGTTTTTCAAAAAGCTGATGTTCAGGTCGATACTACGAATAGAAGTACGCAACGAAGGAAAGGGTAGGTTGCTGACGAAGTTAAAATTTAATTAATAGCATATTACGATCTATACTTCATAAGTTAGCCTGTACCATTTGAGTCCCTATTAGTATATAATTATATTGGTATATAAAGAAAACGTTAAAAATGAAATGATATGTACTATGCGTTATTAAGAAGTTTCGTTTTAAAAAAAACTTTTCATTTAAAAGAAATGTGAAAATTGTCAAATTGTAATACAAAAAATTAAGGATAATGAAAAAAATTTCGTTTTATTCATACTTACGAGGAAATAAATGCTGACATTCCGATATTTTAGTTTTTGTTCCAAATACTGGTACGTGAAATTTGTAAATCGATTAGGTCTTTATTAATAAAATCCTTAATCTCAAAAGTGATGGAGATGTGTAATAAAATAATATTATAACTGTCACTTTCGGGGAGTACTTCACGAATTAACCTATACCTAAAATGATTATTTACTATTTTTTTAATGAAAATTATAATAAAAACAGTCCTTACCTTGTTCAATTTTTGTACATTAGAAAAAAGTTTTTGATCGAGCAGCGAGCCATTTATGAACCGTCCTCTTTACTTCGTGGTCTGAGGTAACACGTTCACGTATGTTACACAGATTTAACGAACCTCTCATTTATTATAAATTATGTAATAAGCAAACATATCTATTTTTGGTCGATTTTCTTCTTCTTTGCGGCAGTAGATAGGCATCTTAATCTTTCATACGCATTTAATAGTATACTGATGATTATATCTTCATACCTTATTTCATAAGAAGGTTAAATTATTGTGACTAAAAATAAAATACAAGTAAATGAAATAAACAAAATGACCTAGATCAAGTAATATACATTTTGCCCATATCTACAGTTACATTCAGGATAATCAATTTACTTTGTAAGTTTTGTACCTTCAAAACGAAAAACAAACAAATCAAGAAAACCATATGTAGTAATTTTCCATAATCAGTGCAGAATAAATTCGCCGTGTGTAATAGCCCCAAATGCGTAGAGATGTATAGGTGTAGAGCTTGCGTGTGTACGTGCGCTACATCGACGAGCGATCAGCATGGTATACACGTAAGGTATCTAGGTCACGTAATACAGGCGACAGCAGACGAGTCGACGTGACCAAGTTGCTGATTACATTCGATTGTCAACATTAAATTAAATCGCGTCAAGAAATGAACATTTTTTAGACAAAAAAATAAAAAATTGGCAATTTTTATTGACGGATTTGGGCGAAGGTTGCGTTGGGTCGTGAATGAAATATTCACGTCGAATATTTTTCCTGACGAGGAAGTTTTATTAGATTTAAAACTAGTGTTACCGAAATGGATTTTTTATTTGTTATTTATGGTGGAAATTATGTTTCTTATTTACAATTATTTCTATTTATCTTTCATTTTAAAGATTCGATATTTTTAAATTATCTTATTTGATTACACTTCAATTCTGTTAAAGATGGTCGTAAAATGAAGCAAAGTCATCATCTTGGTGTGCTGAATAAGATCAGAAAATTCGGGAAAACTACCTACCTAAAAGTCTTGTGGAAAAGTAACGAAATCAAATGATCATCACGTTTACCACATTCGGGGCAAAGACTTCTAGATGGTTGGTTATAAATTATTTATGAACCAAGTAAAAACCAAATTTATTACACTAAAGAAAGGTGTGTAAGACAAGAAAAGGTAGAAAATTACTACTTCAAATGCCCGAACACTACTAGCTAAATGTCAGCTGGGGACCGAAAAAGAAGGAAGAAGACTTCACGCAAAAACGTAACGTAAATTGTCGAATGCGAAATAAATATACTTATAATAAATAAAAACATGACTATTTATTCAATCAGTCGAAATGAAGTAATTGATAAGCATTACAGATAGTTTAAAAATAATTTTAACTTTTTAAAATTAGGATAATATTCGGAGAATGCAAGAGGGAAAAAATTTATTCGTTTTCCGTTTACACTCACTTATTTATTTTTATCTGAAAGATGACAGTAAATCAAAATTTTTATCACTGGAACGGATGGAATTTATTAGTAACGTCTGGCTGAATGATACCTCGAATAAATAATTGCGTTAATATCATTTTTTCAATGGACCGGAATATTAATTTATATTACTTTTTTATTTCTTTCAAAAAATATTTGTTAATAAATTTTACTTATTTGTATTAATTAAATGCGTTTCTACTTGAACATAGTGTTAACTATTTTTTACACTCTCAAAATAGTAGTTTCAAATCATTTCAACGAGGAATATAAGTAAATCATTTTGTATATAATTTCACATATATGAGAATAATCGACAATGGCGAATACATGCATGGATTTAGGTTAATTGAAATAAAGTTATGTCATAATTATCGCCATACTTAATTTATTTTATAACATATTCATGCAGCAAAAACTCTCTCTCATAAACATTTTTGTTGCAAGACGTCCTCCCGATCAAATCAATATATATTTTCTTAACTTGAATTTAATGAAAATTCACAATTAAATGAAACTATGTGATGTAGTATTATTTCTACTTTCATTAAGTTCTTTACCACGACCTAGGTTTCATTGTATTACAACATCTTTAGGTGGGCTATTAGCAAGGACTACAACGAAACCTAGGTCGTGGTAAAGAACTTAAAGAAAGTAGAAATAATACTACATTACGTAGTTTCATTTAATTGCTAATAATGAATTTCTACAAAATTAACACCAAGTATATTCAATTAATGAAAATTAAAAAAGTTCCCAACAATATTATTATTTAAATGTTTCTATAAAATATAATTAAAAAGGGTGACCACGTAACCAGATGGTTCTTTTTAACGTCCAAATTTTCCCTGCTTCTCATAATAAGATATGGAAGCCAATAAATATGCCTCCACAGAAAATAAATATGTAAGTGATCAATTTCTGAAAAAGGATATAACAGCTTAGCAAACGTCGCCAAAAGCTGGCTCCATAAAAACTAAAGGAGAGTCATAGAGGGAAACGTTAACGCCAGATTATCTCGTGTGTCAAACGATATGTGCTTGTGGTAAAAAATTGCGACGTTCACTTCGACATATAGCTTGTCGTTTGACGCGTGACATTTTTCTTACATCATGTCATTCGCCGCCAGCTCTCGCAAAAAAAGAAAACTAAAACTGGTTGCGTCTCTTATAAATTTGTAATTTCACGTATCGTTTTAAGGCATAATTCAATGTGTTTGACCGTCTTAATAGTATAAAAAATTAATGAACTAGAAACTGAAACGCTATTCTTCCTTGAAACTTGTATATTACAAATAAAAATTTAATTTTCGATATTACTTTATCCTAGCAGTTTAATCTAAGAAAACTATATAAAAATATAAGTACAAAATTCCTGGTTCTCTAATTTCCTTTTTGCTACCGATTTGGTAAACTTTTACTTTACGAATTATAATTTATTAAAAACTTTAAATATTTAGTATTTTAGTTTTATCAGGGCATACTCCTAAGTAGAAATATATTTGAATGAATAAAATATATAAAATTACATATTTAATGCACACAATAGTTTTTTGAGAAAAATATATTCTAAAATACTTACATTTCTGTAAATCTAGTGATCGTAATTTCATATTTACAAGTTGAATAGAATGTAATAATTGATAAAATATTTACGTGTTAAATTTTATTTCCTTTTAATTGACAATCAAATGGTAAGTTAAATAGAAATATAGTATTATATATAGTACAAAATTTTCTATAATCATAGCGTATTATAAATAGCAAAATATTTTTTTAGCGAATATCTCTTAATAAATTTATTCGACATAGAAATATGTGACTATACTTTTGTTCACACTCATATTTTGGTGAAAAATTATGTAAAGTATAAAGTGAAAATCGTCAAAATTTTTTTGCTAATAGTTGACGGAAGTTTATTATTATAAAAAAACGTAATTTTCATCTAAAATTAAAACGATTCCATGTAATCGCAATTAAGTTGTGAACTTCTCTAATGTAGAGTTAAATTTTAACTCGTTGGCGAATTTAGTCACGACGAAAGCTAAATAAAAGAAGTACTATATTTAGTACAACATTTCATATTATCATAGTCTATCATAAATAGCAAAAAAAAATTACCAAATACCTCTTAATAAACTTACCAGATATAGAAATATGTGATTGTACTTTTGTTCATCATTCATATTTTGGTGAAAAATTATATAAAATATGAAGCAAAAATCGATAAATTTTTTTGCTGATGGTTGTCGGAATGTTATTGTTATAAAAAGAAGTAAATTATCATCTAAAATTAAAACGATTCCATGTAATCACAGTTAAATTGTAAATTTTTCTAAAACAGAGTTAAAATTTTGTTAGCAAATGTACTCACGACGAAAGCTAAATAAATAATAAAGTGTGTAATATCAAAAGTTAGTCCAATAAATATTTTCTCATATTTCACAAGAACCTGACATCCGTACTAGAACAGCTGATAGTCAAAAGTAAGTGTTAGAGCACAAGAATACAATTTACTTGACGCAAGAATACAATTTACTCGGTGCGCAAAAAGACGAATGTTAGGACAATGTCAAATCAATCTGCAGAGAGAGCGATATCATATTAAATTTTTAAGCATGTCACTGAGTGCAAAAATAAACCAATCGTTAACTATAAAGTTACCATAAAGAGAAATAGAAAAAATACAAGCCGGTCACTTATGATACTAATAACAAATATTACATTTACTTGCACGTATCTTAGATATTCCCCTAAAAACTATGCGATTTTTATTTTTACCAAGATGTTTTACTAACCTTCGAAAAACGTCTGCAAAAAAAGTCGCTCATCGGCGGGTTGTCACAGTGCTGGCGTCAAAGTGATGATATATAATTTATTTGATAAATATTTCATAACCGTCGGTATCGGAGCGATGAGTTTTCATAATAAGTTTTCATATAATTTTGCGTTATAAATATTCAATAATCGTTGTGTTATGTTTTCATTGAAAAAATAATTAAAACAACAAAAATGATTAAGAATTTTTAAAACCAGATAGAGGACCACCCTTATAAAGATCAATACAGTTCAAGTTTGATTTTGAAACTTAGTGCATTAAAACCGTCAAGAAATTTTATAGTTCTTAAACCATTATAATTTTAAATGAATTGACAATTTATTCAAAGAGTACAAGTTGAAGTCGCAACATAATACAGTCAACTGCGTACTCACAAAAATATCAAACTAGACATCCGCTTTACTAATAGAAGTTAGTTAAACAGAAAGTGAAATTAAATAACGTGCAATAGTTGAATTAAAACTTGTTTGTCTCAAGGGCCTCTTACAGGCATAAATAATAAACTTTTTAGTAACGGTAGAACTCATACTACGAGACTTCTGTAGAGACAGATAATTCAAAAAAAAATATGAGCAATCGGAGTATTTTTTAATCTGTTACGCAGATTATTATTTTTTTCACTTTGTAAATATATTTCCCAGTATATATCTCTTTAATTTATTAATATAATTTTTTCATTTCAAAATTACGCTCCCGTAATTTTTTTCATATTTTTCAAAAGCTTTGTTGAAAAGTTTTAGGCATTGCGAAAGTACGTTTATATATAACAAAAATAATAAAAATAGTATGACTTTTTCGCTGCATTTGAAAATATATTTTCTGTTTTCTAACTCATAATCATAATCATTTTGTGAAAACTCGTTACAGTTGGACTGACATTGAAAGAGTTGTGATGTGTGAGTTGTGATGCTGCGATATACAAACAGTCGGACATTTCATTTCCTTTTCTCGCCACTTGGTTGCGAAATCCTAAAAAAGAGGCTCAAAAAATATATGAAATATGAAATACAACAAAATTATGTGAAATAAATACAAAATTATGTGAAACCTATTTCAACTTTTATTAAATATTTTGAAATATTAAATAAACTCAAATGAGATTACACCTAAAAAACTAAATCAATCAACACCAAATCAGATCACTTTATATTTCGTCATCGACCGGTAATCCCTTTGAAATTTGTTCCAATAAAGGTCCTATTTCCTTTTTAATATGAATTGAAAAGATATTATTACTGATTGAGTCTTAATCCTATTTTTATTATTATTGGTCCGCAATGTCCATTTCCAACAATGGTTCCATTAAAAGTGGACTAAATGTCACAAAATAACAATGTTGTTCTTTAGGTAAACAATTGTTTACAACATATTGACTCAAATCCGAAATTTAACATATCTTCTCGAAATATAATCCGATTTGTCAATTCCTGCGATCTTGGGTACCGTTTTACATCATTACCATATGAGATGACAAAGCTTTCAAACTTGTTCCTTAAAAAGTCGATTGTTATGTAAGCTGTATTCCACGTAGTGTAATTTCGGTAAGACCATATGCTGATGAGACATACCTTCCAATTTTAGTTAAAACTAATCAATTCTCAAAATATAACATATTTTAAATAAAATGCCAATAAATTACAATCACCATTTTAAAACTTACATTTGTTTATTAATGCAATTTTTTTTCTCTGTATTAATCCATCTAAATGCGATCTCAACGACTTGTTTTACCAAGTATGTGGGTACATATGATAATTATGAATGTAATGATTTTTATTTTTATAATCTATCATAAGAAAACGCGATAAGCAATTATTAATTTTTTTAAATATATTTTGAATCACCTGCCTCAGGAAAAAGTGATGTTGAATATAAGCAATCCGTCACACACGACCACAACAATTTATCATTATCAATTCAAGATTAATATGGGGCATAGCACTTACCTAGTTACTATTAAATTGTAACTATAAACTCGTGTTAATTACTCACCGGACATCCGCTCTCTCGTGCGCGGCAACTTTATAGCGGATTGTGTAATAGCAACTTGGGCTGTTGTAGCAATGTCGCGTTCGCCACCAGTCATGTTTGTTAATCGTCGCGATTAGATGAAGAGGAGACATATTGTTGAACACTAATTAAACTTTTCCGAGTTTTTTTATTTTACGAGTAGTCTATGAAAAATAGATATTACTTTCGCTTCAAATTTATAATACTAAAAATACTAGAATAAGCAACACTTATTTAGTAGTTATTACACTTATTAGAAGTAGTGAATTATTTACAATTTATTTTTATCTACTATCTAATTAATAATCAAATAAAAACCTAAAATTGCACTGCATATCTAACCAAAAATTTTTTTTTTACTTTAGGAACATTTTTAGGAGTTTTCCGTCAATGTTTCTTATATAAAAAATAGGTTACTATATGGGTTTCGGGCCTCGAAATAAGTTAAATTTTTGACTAACCGCCATATTATGTAATTTTTTATTTATTTATTCTAAAATTATCTAATTTAAGTACAACTTTCAAATGAAAATGAAGCTTAAAATTGCACAGTATACAATTGATCTCCTAACTGTTACCTCTAAATCTTTGCTCGTAATGCACGATTAATATTTAAGATATTGGACGTTTTAAATTTCCGCTTAATCATATTTTGCAAAAATTTTAAAAATAACTTTGGAAAAATGGAAATTTTCCAAAATAATATTTTATCAAATTGAAGATACGGACATAATTTTTCGTCAATAATGTAGGTAAATGCATATGGGAGCAGTGAGAAAAAAAAACGATTGCTCAAAATCTAAAAATAACCTAATAAATATAGGCGAACTTGTAAAAACTTTGTTCAAATGGAACTAAAAACGTTCTTCGCAAAAAAGAATCGGACTACCAAATTTCGGTGGTAGACAACACTACATTAAGAAAGAGATGAAGATGCCTTTAATTTGAGAGACATTAGAAGAAAATATAATATCCAAAAATTCGACATTGACTTTTCAGTGGATTTCCTTCTTGGATAGGTACCGATTGTAGTGAGGATCGCTTATATATGAACGTCGAAAACAAATGACCAATTTCCTGGATCTTAAGACTGACAAATAAAAATTAAAACCACAAAATATTTTTAAATTTTGGACATTAATAGGTTATTGTATTTCATAGTTTTCGTCTCAATATTCATATAAAGATAGTAAACATAACAAAATTGTTTTTTTTTGCTTTTCATCGAAATTGGCCAATTCGCCCTCCTTTATATTTAACTACCGATATTTATTACAGAAAAATAAAGTTAATACTTATTTTTCTTTGCAAGGAATTATAAACATTACCAGCTAACATTTTTTTTCATAATTCCAATTTTTCCTTTTTTTGTAGAAGAATAAAGTTTATAAGGGCAATTGCTCTCTTAACTAGCAAAAAGGCAAGGATACTGGTAGGTAACACAAAAGTCAATTAAATTTCTAATGTAGATGTTATAATATGCAGTCAAATAATATGCAGTCAAATACACGGAGCAGAATAGGGTCATGACTTGCTCCGCATTAATAAGGTGCAAGCAAACTGTCAATAGCTATAAGAAGTATATTACACTATAAGTGCATGCGAACTGTCGCATAGCAATACGAAAACACCAAATCAATACCTAAATATTAATAAATTTCACCCACATATTTTCGATCGACATAATCGTTAAAAACGATAGTTATTGCAAATTAATGTTTCTAATTTGGAAGTTATATTATGTTAAATTTGATTGTCACCTGTATGAAATGCATATTGCCTTTATTTTTACAACAAAAATTTCAATTATAATATATTTTTTTCATTTTTTAAAATTAAGATTTTAAATTACCTTTTCTCAATTCAAATGGGTCTGTAAAAATCACAATTTATATATAAAAAGAGAAGAAAGATTGTTCGGATTATTGACTGACCTCTCCATAATACTTATAACTTGAACTGCTTAGGGTATTGTTTAGGATGAATCTTAATCATGTTTTATATATAAATAAACCGAGACTTATTTTCAAAATGCTTCTAATTCAGTCGGTGCAAATATTATTTCTAGTTTATAAATATAAAGTGTCATAAGGTATTAATTATGTTATCTATACATAAAATAAAATGTAAAATTATAGTATCTACACATTGAAGATGTATAGGAAGAAACTATGTAGGTGGGCATAATAAAAGTAATAAAACACTAACATATCAGTGATAAATTTTGAAGAGACTGAGGTATAATATATAGCCTTTGTTTCATCACCGTAGAGCCAATATGAAAAAAGATGTGATAATTTTAAATTTGTTAAAAAAATACTTTTATAATTATTGTACGCGTATTACAAAAATACTTAATTAGCAGGAAACTAAATATTGAAAATAACCTCCAATGTAACTAACGTTTTTAAAATACAATAGATGGTGCTTTTCCATTTTTAAAACTCGTAAACGAATACGCACTAGAAATATATTTAGGGATACGATCTCGGTACACTGATCTGAATATTATATTAAAAGTAATTAATGTTAATCTGTCAATGTAAATATATTCTAAAACGTAATAGACAGCTTTATTCGTTTTTAAAAATGTAAGCGGAAGGTGCATGCGAAGATATTTGAGTAATATACTCTTCAACAGTGCTTCCCCTATTCTGCTTATTGAATTGACTTAAGTACTGTTGATTTCTATTACTATCAACATTGGTATTATTTGATAAGGAATTTGTTTGCACGCATTTTTCTTTGCAAGTAAGTTTAATTTTTTTCATAATATAACCTATTGGTAAATATACAATTATTAGCAGTAAAAATAGTAATTAATAGAATAAATCTAAAAGTTTTTAAATTAAATTTTACAAATAATATTTTAATGCAGAGCTGTACTAATTTTATAAAGAGGTATCTAATCCGTAAGGAATCCGACTATTATTATTATATATGTTCATATCTGGTCCCGAAAAAATATTTACAGCAGTATTAAAAATGTAGGGTTGCTCGATATGATATCCTAAGAGTGTCTCATTGCTGTTCCATATAACAACCACTAACCTAGCCGCTTGGCTAGGCCCAAAAGTTACCACGATAGCATTTTAGATTATTCCCCTTTTGTACATTAATTAAACATAGTTGATTTGTTAACAATGTTCTAATTAATTTGGTTATTTATTCTGTGATTTAATTGTACACAGGACTACATCGCCCGATCATAATAAGCAAAATTATATGATTTAAGACAAAACTACTTGAAATATGAAACACTTATAACAATCGGTAATAATTATCCAAATACATTCTAGAATTATTTCGTAGATTTATTTATAGTGTTAAATTTTTCAATCATTATCGTGATGCAATTATAGTGTGACTTTGCAACAAATAATACTTAATGACAGACAACTTGTAACAGAAAGTAAAATATGCCGTAAAATTTTTATGTATTTTTATATTTTTTACAATATTTTTATATATTATTTTAATGTAGCTAGAATTATTCAAAGCTATAACTTGAAAATACACCCTTAACGGATTGATTCCCTTCGGTTAAATTGTTGTTGCTCATTATCTGCATGTTCTAATGAAATCATATATGAACCATATCCATCGGGACACATAAACCATATGATAGTTATAGTAAATTTTTCAACGATATAACGGTGAAAGTATCGTGTCAATCGGATAACCCGTATTTGCCAAACCCTAAAATATAAACGAACAAAACTAAATCGGTTATTAAATTAACAATATAAATGCTTATAAATGTAAATATTTTTAAGGAACATACATTAAAAAATTCCAATACTTCTATACTTACAAAACGATAATTTAATTACCACTTTGTTTATCCCATACAGGGATCAAATTTACTAAACCAGTACGTACCCGTGGACAGAACAGGGAGGGATTTTATCCCTGATATTAAAGCGAAATTCAGCGAGTGTGTAATAAATTCTATATCATTTTACATGCGATTCTTTGACGCTCGAGGCATACGAAAGCAGTTGACAGTCAGTCGAATGCGTCGGAGCGTGAGAAGAAATTTACTCGACACGGTTGGCACAAAGGAATATTGCCAATATTATGCGATGCGACGTATTGATTTACACGGAGCGCAGTATCAGATAGAACCTCTTTGCGAAATACATTTGTACCGTTTGAAGCAGGAGTGGCTTTAATCGTAAATATAGGCCGTGTAGTAGTTTGATATATTTTTACGTATAATTTGTATGTAAATTGAGAAGATTCGTAATTGTAACGATATAAGCGTTGTAAATATTCTCATTAGGTTCTCAATCTGAAAACAAAAAAATGCAAATTGGTATCTTCTTTTTAAACTACTTCTGAAAAGGAGAGTGTTCTCAATTCAACTCTAGTTTAGTGTATTACCTCATATCTTCAGCATTTATTAACGAATTTATATGTACGCTCAATATGGAATGAATGTATATGTGTCCAGTGAAAATTTGGTTAGAATCTGACTATGGAAACTGAAGGTACAACACTGAATAGCACAGTTTCCGTGATCAAGTATGAATTATATAGGTCTAATAACAATTTAATAAAATATCATTAGACCTATGGACGATAAAAAAATTGATATTAGGCAAATTAGGTTACAATGATGAATTCTTCAGTGATGAGGAGTAAAATCATCAAGTGGACTCATTTGGTTCACCTTGAAGTAGCAAGAAAGTAAAAATAATAAATAAATAAATACTAGTATGTATAAAGATATGAAGCCACATTTTTAAACGCTTTGATTTAGCTTAATGCACCGTTCAAATATTGCGATCGTTTTTTCAACTATTTCCGCTTAACCGATTCTTTCAAAACTTTGTATACGTATTCAGTTCTCATGACAATACAACATTATGATAATTTTAACCTTTGATACATAAATCCTGATATTGCAAGTTTACTGTCTGCTTGAAATGTTAAACTTGAAGATTTTTTGTTTTTAAATTAGTATTGTACGTCTCATGAAGAGCCTCTGCCATTGAACTCGGTGGGGATACTGTCTACTTAAATCATGAGAATTGAGAATCTATGGTTTTTAAGTTAGTATTGTGGGTCACAGGCAGAGAATGTTTCATTGAACTTCGGACTCTAATTCCTCAGTCCTGATGCTGCGGAACTATTGGCTGCTTAAATCATGTGACTTTAGAATCTGGTATTTTTAAATTTGTATTCTGTGTCTTAGGTAGAGGCTCTGTCATTGAACTCTGGATTCGAAATCCTCAGCCTAATGTAGCTCTGGTATGGTCTATTTAAATCATAAGACTTGACGAAATGCTTCCAGATTGGTAAAGAAGCCGAGAAGAAATTATTCAGTCGTTGAATAAATATACTAAAATTAGAATAAGCAAACAAGGCACAATGAAAAGTTTTAAATAAATTAAAGATAAAACAAATATTTTTAAATTACACTTTTTTTTTCTACAACTAATAATGCACTAAAGCTTAGAAATAATTTCAGATTATCAATTTAGGACTTTGATCAGGCTAAAATAAAATACTAGAGCGTGATAAATTTTATACTGTCAAGTTACACGACTCGTTTGTTATGTTATAACAAACAATTTGACTAAAATATTAAAAATCCAGATATGGTTTCCAAGCTTAAACAAAGTAACAATTGTACTGAATGCACCATAGTAATTTCTTTTATTAGGCTACAGTCCCTAGACTGGTAACCAATAATTATTTTAGAGCTTTTAATACATCATCAATTTTACAATAAAACCGTTTAATTTGAAAAGTTTTTTTACTTATACTTTATTTTTATGTATAATAATTCATATTTCCGGCATAATCAAATGATTGGAATAAGTTTTTTATTCGAATGACCCTAGTCTAGTATCATCCCTTTCATTTATCTTGACATAAAAATATTTATTAATTGTTTTTCAGATTAATAGATAGGTAAATATATACAGATACATTCAAAGGCATGAAGCAACTAAGATATCAGTAGATAGATAAGTAAGTGCAAGTATAAACAAATACATGAAGTGACTAAAATTAGGCAGGTAGCTAATAAGTATATATGTATATACCTGATACAAAGACATATAACAACTAGAATATTGGTAGGCAGGTACATGTTTATATAGGTGTAATGCACTCAGTGCAGGGAAAATAAAAGGGGGAATATGTTTTATATGTCCATAAGTATGCATGTAAGTAGATATATATGAATATATTTAGGTTCATTAAACACCGCAAACTTCTGTTTCGACTTAAATAAATGAGTTATTATTGATATTGAATCCTTTGTAAACTCGTAACGTTATGAGTAACGAAATATATCATAAGCATAAAGAACGGAAAAATATAACTTCTTTACAAAAAAATTAACTGTTGGTGTTAAGTGAAATCTAATGTGTGTATGTGATTGTGCGTGCGCGTGTGTATGTGAGTGGTGACTTGGCCTTAATTTTTATAGATTTTTCCTTAAAGAAACAGAACATTCGTTTCTTGCTGGTAAACATTTTTATATATTTTCATTTGCAAATTCAATGAATTTCGCCGTAAATAAGCATTCTCGCAACCAGCTGTATTCATCATGCATTTTAAAAATAAATTATAAATGTGTGTGTGTATGTATATATATATATATATATACCGGGCGACCGGGCTTAGGACCGCAGTCTGGCTACACCTTACGGAGGGCGCGAGCCTCTTGTCGCTCGCGAGTTACGCGGTCTGCAGCACACCGGCTCGTTTGCGCCAATACGCCTCGCGGAACGGTGAGAGTTGCGGCTTCTTCTTCTGGTTGTTCCCGACGATTGATTCCGATGACTACTGGAGACTCCCTGATGACACACTGATTTGTACACAGGGCGCGGGTTTATTTTATTCAGCCTAACCCGACCCGATGTGGCTTCCGATTTTCGCCTCTCTCCACCCTTATTTCTTTGTCTCGCTCTCTCTCTCTAACCCAGTTCCTAAATAGGTTTGTACCCTGCACGCGTTGCATCTCATTTTTATTTAAAATAAAGGTACATAATATGAACCAAAACAAAAAAAATGTAAAAGTATATAACATAAAGATATAATCACAATTTAAAGTATTAAGTAACATAAATCAGTTTTTTATATAAATTGTGCTCTCTAGGTTTCCGGCTTCGAACGACGGACTTCGGCCGGTCTGTGCTCTCTGTGTCGTTCGGCTTTCAGCAACGGACCTCGGCCGGTTTCGAAGCGACGCGCCATCAACGTTGTGTTGTGTTGTCAACACTCTAATAATTATGAAATAAAGTAATAATGATGTGTTATTAGGCAATTCGAGAGTTTATTTAAAAATTTCGTCATAGCGTCTTTGCATATTTCCTTATTTAATTAAATTTGTGCAAACCTAAAAATAAAAGTGACAGTTTTCGATTCACACATTGTCTCAATGTTTAATTCAAAATTAGTAATGCATTATTTTTATATCAGTTTATTGCTTGACGTATAATTATCTGTCTATAAATTTATACCATCTTCAATTTCAATGTCATGGCGGCCTTTATTGTATAACTCATCCAGTTAAATGGTATAGGATATTGATTGAACATAACACCGTTCAATTCTAAAACATCGCACACGTACATGTGTTACTGACGCACTCTTTTTCTAATAGAAGACTTTAACCACTACAATTTATCTTGATAAATGTTGAGTTTAGCCATTTCTTTTAAAATCTTTTAAGTCTTAGGTTACTATTACTGGCATTTCATGTTTGGATAATTTTTTCCAGCTTATTCGATTTGTATCTCGTCAATTTCATACCAAATTTTTCAGGAATATTTCAAGATACTATATCTTGAAATATTCCTGAATTTTTTTTTATATTTACTATATGTTCATTTTGCTTGTTTATATTACATCTTATTTCTAATCTCAAATTAAATTTCATATTTATTAATTACTATCGAAATACTTTTTTATTTGCTACTATTCATATTTTTCTTTCATTATTTTTCAGCCATTATCATACCATCTATTTATTCTATTACCAATACTGATACCTCTTTTAATGTTTGTATGACTTTCTGTTCTATATATACTAATTAGACAAGATATTTTACTTAGTTCATAATTATATCCATGTATTTTAAAAGTCAAATTGCTCATTAAATGTGACTATGTCTTCATTAGAAACCTCATTATTTTCTTAAAACAAAAAACATGGTAAATATACAACTTTGGAAAAACTATTTCACTAAAACCCATTTTCCGAGTGAAATGAAAGTATTGACATTACAAATATTTAACATTCACTGACTTTAGTTTTAAGTAGTATAAATCCATTAAAGATACCGAAATGGTTCAGATAAAGTTACTAGGTGAAAAGTTAAAAATATAAAGTTTAAAGACAAAATATATAAAAAAACAGTACCATCATGACCTTTTTTCATTTTGAACTAGTAAAATAACATACCCTCTATCCTGATTCGGGTGTCACTGTCTGTATCGCGTATATAAGATGGATGATTGATAGCTGTATTACTAGACTGGACCATCTCCATCCATCATACATGGATATAATTATGAACTAAGTCAAACTTTCCATAATAATTCTTTAATTCTTGTTGATTTGGTTTGTCGAATTTCCCGATTTGCAAACGCTTAAAATTACTATAAACTTTTATTACTTAAAAAGTTTCAGGAAAAGTTCCTGTAGAATAATGCATACATTTAATCTTACATCTATGGCCTACTTTTGGTCGAATAAAACTGTCAACATAATCACATTTCTAGAAATTAGTGACAGTGAATAAATTTAATATTATTAACTGAGAATCAAACGAGAAGAATAAAAATGATATAGAAGCATATGGGAGCTAATATCTATCCATAGTTCTTTTCACAGTTAAATGCTAGGAATTCATAATAGAGCATCACTAATTAAACCATGAAAAATTTATACGTAATTTATAAAAACATATTTCAGTTAATTTTCCGAATTATCTATTTTTCAATCAAATTATTCTCAAGTTCGAGACGTGCGGTCTTTCTAGAACGATCAGATTTTTAATTTTTAAAATTTTTCGTATAGGAAATTATGTTTATAAATTTTATCTCAATGAGTCAACGACGGTCAATATATATTATATATATACATATATATATATATATATATATATATATATATATATATATATATATTTCATAGGCATAAAAAATCATGAATATGATATAAATCATGAATAGATAAATTTTTAGTGACTATTTTTTTCATAATTTTGACATGAGCATTTTTGAAAATGGGGGAATGGAGATATATTTTTTCTGGATATTTTCAATAATATTTCTAAAACTTATCGCCAGCCTATATCTATCCTCTGCTTGATATTAACCATTACTAAAGCGCGCTACCGGTCACAGTAATTCTTTTCCAGTTGTTAGGGGTTTCCCACATCATGTTTTGAAGTTTATGGTTCACTTGAGAACTCGCTTACCCCAATCGTTATTAGTTTTTTCTGCACTTATCAACTGTCCATAATCTCTTCAACTTGTTGATTTTAAAGACTATGTCGACTACACATAATATATATGTATACGATTTTAAAGGCTCTGTCAGTTACACATATACAACTCGTTTCGGATATTTTCCTTCAGAGACACACCAAGCATAGGTCTTTCCCCTAAGTGTCCACGTTTCAGTTCTGTAGGTTAATATGGAGTTGATATGCTGAACACCTTTCTCATGGACGAAACGTGGACATTCTTTCAAACTATCTGATATTAAATATTGAAAAAATTAATTTGAAATCCGTCTAATTTGCTTTTTTTATTTATACTAAATACGATACATAAATTCAATAAAAAATGATTACCTTATTCATTCCTTTTAAAGATTTAAATGTTAACTAACAAATTAGATTTATAGCGCACAATTTTAAGTTTACGCGAACGGTTGTCGAGAAAATGTTCTTTGACATTTTCAGCCATATCTCCAGAAATATCTTATATGAAATTATAACATAAATAGCCTTGAAATTCTTATATTTCCTCTTTCAATTGATATCCCATACAAAACATTAAATTAATAAGAACACTTACTTTATTTCATAAACAAATATTTTTTAATTTTAGTTATTGACCTATTTGTAGGTTAATACTTTTGTCGCTACGCCAAACTTTGAGTTTCCATGTCACAACATTTCGGAGAAAAGGCTGAGACGGATGGACGAACACACACTTTAATGTCCTTTTGAAGTAAGGACATTAAAGGAACAAATGATTAAGTCAAAACTCAGGAAACAAATGATTAAATAAAAACTCACCTGTATAAGTGACGTCCTATTCCATGAAGGACGTGAATTAACTGAAGGTGATCCACATTCGGTTCGGCCGAGAACTTTACATACGGAGAGAAAAAAGAGTTGGTGTTGAATTTAATAAAAGCTGACGGGCGATTAAGCATTCTGTAACTTGTCAAAAAGCCAATCATACCAATATTTGTAATCAGTAGAGGATATTAGTAAATAAAGTAGAAGCAGTGTTGCGTAATTTAACGAGCATATAGAAAGAGAATCGCGTGGAAATATGCGCTGATCTTGGGTTATAGTTAAGTACATTATCTACAATTAAATGAAACTACGTGATGTAGTATTATTTCTACTATCTTTAATTTCTTTACCACGACCTAGGTTTCGTTGTATTACAACATCTTCAGTTGGGATATTAGCAAAGATTAACTCTTAGGAACAACCAACAGCATTTATATGTTTCAAACACAATACCGGAAGACTGCTTTATGCGGATTTTTCCATTGTTTATGTTAGTGAGTTTATTGCAGGGTCGCAGACTAGATTTTATTATATTACAGAGAGTTATACAATATACCAGTATTCTAGTTGGGGTAATAAATTCGATTGTTTTTATTATGTGAAGTTATACAATGCAAACTTTAAGGTGTATGTAATAAAATTAAATGGAAGTTATTGTCGGTAATATATTTGTACAAAGGCAAGGGTATTTGAAAGTAAGGCCAAGGTAATATACTAATTCTACATATCTTATTATCGGTAATATATTTATACAAAAGCAAGGATATTTGAAAGTAAGGACAAGGTAATACACTAATTCTACATATCTCCGGTTTTGTGTATTCATATATTTATTTATTTTAATTTTTTTGTTTTTATTATATATACTTATATTTATATGTGTATTAGTGCTGAAACAATTTCCAGGGTACTGTAGTATCAATGTTTTATATTTATATTATATCTAGAAGATATTAAGAATGGGTGATGATATTATATGGTATAAGTTGTTCATTTAATATATTGACCTTGATATCTTTTTTATGTCTGTTTATTTCTAATGTTTCTAGGATATTAAGTTTATTGCCTTTTGTATTTATTTGTAATATATAGGGGGCATTATCAGTATGGGGGTGATGGTTATTTTCAATGAGATGTTTAGCAAAGTGAGATGTGTCTGGTTTATTATTACGCCAGCTGGCGATGTGTTCTTTATATCTTGTATTAAAATCTCTTCCTGTTTGACTTATGTATACACTATTACAATCGTTACATTTAAGTTTATAGATACCACTCTTTTTATGTTTATCTATTTTTTCTTTATTATTAATAAGGGTTTTACCCAAGTTATTTAAGGTACTATATGTACATGTTATATTATTTATATTTTTATTATTAGTTAAGAGTTTTCCTAATTTGAGTGATACATTACCTATGTATGGGATAGATTTATAGTAAATATTATTCTTATTTGGTGCGACCGGGTATATTTCTTGTATTAGTATTTTTCTTAATTTATTATGGTACAGTTTTGTGACAATTGATCGGTCATAATTATTATTTGTTGCGATTTGTTTTATAGTTTTTATTTCTTTACGTAGGTTAGGTTTTTCAAGAGGGATGGTTAAAGCTCTGTGAATCATGGAATGGAAGGCTGCTAACTTATGGAACCAAGGATATTAAATGAACAACTAAATATAATATCATCACCCATTCTTAATGTCTTCTAGATATAATATAAATATAAAACATTGATACTACAGTACCCTGGAAATTGTTTCAGCACTAATACACATATAAATATAAGTATATATAATAAAAACAAAAAAATTAAAATAAATAAATAAATATATGAATACACAAAACCGGAGATATGTAGAATTAGTGTATTACCTTGTCCTTACTTTCAAATACCCTTGCTTTTGTATAAATATATTACCGATAATAAGATATGTAGAATTAGTATATTACCTTGGCCTTACTTTCAAATACCCTTGCCTTTGTACAAATATATTACCGACAATAACTTCCATTTAATTTTATTACATACACCTTAAAGTTTGCATTGTATAACTTCACATAATAAAAACAATCGAATTTATTACCCCAACTAGAATACTGGTATATTGTATAACTCTCTGTAATAAAATAAAACCTAGTCTGCGCCCATGCAATAAACTCACTAACATAAACAATGGACAAATCCGCACAAAGCAGTCTTCCGGTATTGTGTTTGAAACATATAAATGCTGTTGGTTGTTCCTAAGAGTTAATCTTTGCTAATATCCCACCTGAAGATGTTGTAATACAACGAAACCTAGGTCGTGGTAAAGAAATTAAAGATAGTTGAAATAATACTACATCACGTAGTTTCATTTAATTGTGAATAATGAATTTCTACAAAATTAACTCCAAATATATTCAATACATTATCTACAATAGTTAAGTACAAAACTTTGGTACCTGCTTACAATATTGAGACCAAGAGCCATCTGATGCTATGATCAAGAAAGCTATCCAAACAGCGCGGTACTCATTATTTCTTTTGTTCATAAAAATATAATCCATCGTAAATATAATTCTGAGTAATTTACAGTAAATTTTATTTTTATGTAAAGGTATTACATTATTGACAAGAAAATAAACAGCAAAATCGGCTGTAACTGTGGGAAAAATAGTAGTGACTACTGCATTAAAACAGGGGCATTGCCATCTCGCAAGAATAATTATTCAGCAGCTTTTGTCAAATATATGATGCTAATCGTTTTTAATCATCTAGTTTTGTTATTTAACTATTTATTTGCTAAAAACTAATCGTAAAAGGTCAATATTTTGTCGGTCAAAGTAAAATTATCGTGAAAAGAGTTAAGTTCATTATATACAACACCAGATTTTTTTCGGAGATTTACGTAACGATATCGAATCATTAAAATTACTTTCACAAATTCGGTTAAATTTTTATTCTTTCATACTGGCGGAGGTCCAAAAGTCCGCGGAACATAAGAGTTACCAGTTAAATAAAATAATGAAATTATTTAAATTTTTCAGTATAATCTCCCTTAAGTTCAATCAGTTATTAGATTTTGAAATTAATTTTTCTGAACCATCAAAAAGAAATTTTTTTTGGCCTGAAATTGCGCTGAAACTACCTCCTTCACCTCACTGTTGTCCTTAATTTGTATTCCTCTGAGCACTTCTTTTCAGGTTTGGGAACAAATAAATCGCTGGAAGCTAGGTTGGGCTTATAGGGTGGGTGAATCAGCGATTCGAAACCGGGTTTGTGAACAGCATCCATCGTAACTTTGCTTTTGTAAACCGGCGCGTTATGTTGCAAAAGCAACACACCCCTGGCCAGTTTTTTGCTTCTTTTTCCCTTGATAGCTGGAAGGATAGTTTGTCCAATTTAAACTGGAGGACAGTTTGTCCAATATGGTAGCACAGTACTCTTCAGTGATAGTTCTAATTTTGTCTTCATAGTTTATAAATAAAATCCCTTCATAAACCCGAAAAGGGTGCCCATCAATTTCCTAGCCGATTCGAAGACCTTAGACTTTTTAGGGGGTGGAGTGCCCTTCTTGTACTTCAAGCTCAAAGTGATGAACCCAACTCTCATCTTCAGTTATAATTCCAAAACCCAAGTTCCATGAACCCAAGTTCATCTTCAGTATAAACTTCAAAATCGGCGTAGATTTGTCAGCAAACCGCTTCAAAAACTCTTCAGATGCCCCAACTCGCTGTTGCTTTTACGGTGGCGTAAACATTCACGGGACCCATCTAGCACTGACTTTAGTTATACCAAGATGGTCGTGGAGGATTTTTAACATTATTGTATGTGATATACCAACTAACGTAGAAAGTTGTTTCTTCTTCAGGCGAGCATCTTCCAATACAAATTTTTCAACTTTTGCGGCAATATCCGATGTGGTGGCCTCAATCGGCTATTCTGGGCGAGTTCATCTTCATTCAAGTCTCAACCTTATGTAAATATACCATGCCACTTGTAAATTAAGGTTTTGTCAGGGCAACGACCTTTGTAAACAACTCCCATCTCACTCGTTTTATTTTGAGGAGTTTTCCTTGCTTGGTGAGGAATTAAATCACAGCGTGTAATTCGATTTGCTCCATTTTCGCAGTTCACTTCCGGATTTTCTGTTTAAGGGAAGATTATTGATTAACGAGTGATGTTAGGAATATGACTTGACTTATATACCTTCCACCTACCGAATGAGTTCTTTATTAGCGGGGTACCAAGAAAAACTGCATCCCTTGTATATATATATATATATATATATATATATATATATATATATGTATT
Organism: Druceiella hillmani; assembly: GCA_039881145.1. Lineage (NCBI taxonomy): Eukaryota > Metazoa > Arthropoda > Insecta > Lepidoptera > Hepialidae > Druceiella > Druceiella hillmani. The sequence continues at coordinate 37,589,193 of JAYKKI010000012.1, read as the reverse complement.
AAAGTGAATTCTGTACAAGAAAAATATCTTAAAAAAAGAATAATTGATTTAGCATAAAATATGATAATAGAAGCCATAAAAACGGTTTTTAGAATTTGGTACTGTAATAATTTAGATGTTATGGTAATAATTTGGTATGGTAATAATTTATTTTTTAATATGAGAGAAAAAAATTCGAATACTTTCTTATTCCGAATTTTGCGCAAATGAAAAGGTGGGACACAGCTAGTTTTATAATAAAAGAAGATGAGGTACTTAATTAAAACTTCAGTTAATTAAAATCAAATTTAAAACCGGGTAATCCATTTTTAATTTTCTTCTAGTAAAATATTTTTAATGGATAAAATTCGAATTTATTGGTACAGTAGTTTTGAAGACACTGCATCTTAATATATCAACTAAAAATATTTTACGCATATGCTTGTATAAAAGAATGAATCAATATTTTATGGTTAATTTCTTTGCATGAATATCAATTTGTAGTCGTTTTTAAGTTATTTCTCCCATTAATTTATGAAAAACCGTATCGTTTGTGAAAAAAAATCATGTAATTATTATGAATAAAAGTCATCTAATAGACACTCATTTAATAGTGCCTTCAAATTATATTTCCATCGTGTAGATGAATTGCTTGAAAATTAATAACCCAAAGTTAAATTATAATTTTTAAACAACATTACATTTTCCACCATAATGGCTAGAAGTACGAGGGAAATTTATTATTTATTCAATAAAATACAAATTATAACATCTTTTATTAAAGAAGATTGTTTTCTTATTTAATATATTGTTGCCTACGCAAACTTCAATAAAGTACTTTTGAAGTTTTCTGCAAATTCGGCCTGAAATATTGACAATTCTAATTTAAGGCAAATTGTTTCCGCTTCGTAAGTTTCTATTTTGGAGTTAATAGAGATAAACCTTTCATACTTATTCTCAAAGTTGCAAATACGGGCATAGTTTTTTATTGATTTAAATATATAAAACTTGGTTAATGTTTTGTGATTTAATTGTGTATCCGTATATCTCTCTTGAACATTTCCATTATATAAATGATTTAAAACCAGTTCCAAGCAATGTCAATTAATATTTTTATTTGAATTTCCTTAACTGCCAACTAAACTTTCTGTTTGAAACTGTTAGTTAACTATCATTAATATAATAGATATAAAGTTTTTAAATATTTCGTAATGAAATTAAAAGAAATAATTTTTACACAAATTATTATCTCACAACGCATTGAAACATACATCAATAAATTACTGTCACCGACTATACAAAACCAGTTTTCTGTAAACAAAGTGGGCAAAGTCTCGGCAAAGTATTTTTTCATTTAGTAAAATTTAGAACTAACAGAACGGTAATCACAGAGTTATAAATGTCAAAACCTCCTCGTTCCAGTCTAGAACTTTTGCGTTAGCTTATTTTCGTATCCACTGGGATTTTTGAAAACGGTAAAGTACTTTTAAGCTAAGGCATATTGCTTCCTTTGCATTGAAACTTATTGTACTCACCATATTTTTAATCTTTTTAAATATATACTTTGGTATGACTTTAGGAAACTCTTGAATTTTATATGCATCATGAACTTTTGTATGCACGTTTCTATTCTCCATAGGCAGCTATATAAAATATACTTTCAATTCGTATAAATGACACCGGCCGATATCATTGGATATCATTCTAAGAGTAACTTACAAGAATATATCGATGTAAGACATAAAACAATACTATTGAAATTGTAACTTCCAAAACATTTTTTTTTCCAAAATAAAACCCTCAGTATTTATTTTCCTTCAAACAATATTAACACGAAAATACTCTCTAAGATTTTCGTGCATTAGAGAAATTCACGTTTAATAGCAAGTAAGAAGATGTTTGAAAATCATATAACACTTTACTGCACTTTTTCTTAACTTATTTCCGATCAAGCTTATGATCCTATTTAACTTGTTCTCTGTACTAAGATCAAATAACAATAAAATTAATCGACTAGAACTCTGACAATCAGAATAGCGCACATTCGTCGACTAATAAAATTTATTTTACTACGGTTATTTAAAAGCTTTTAATAGATTTGGACACTGGATTCTCTCAACTTATTTCTTCAGTAATAAATGATTTATCACTAAACGATACCATACCCTAAGTAAATCCACTGGCGTAAAAATAAATAGACGTTTTGCAGTCATTTAATTAATTTTAAACGAATATACTGCATAATCTTCTCGAACTATTTGCAATATATATATATATATATATATATATATATGTGTGTGTGTGTATATGTATATATATATATATACGTAGAAAACTGAAGAAATAGTGGTTTAATATAAAAATAAAACTCTTGTAAAAAATGTTGGGACTCGGCATCGGAGTTGGTATTGTGGTTTGACTCATAAATACTGATCATTTAGACATTTAGTATTTACGTTAAACTACAAATATTGATGTTATTCACCGTGAAAATATTTGAAATAATATACTTTTCCAAATTGTAAAAATATCGTTATTATCTAAACTAATTATTTATAACAGTTTTATCACATGAAACATTCACCTAGTTATCAAGTGTTTTATTTAAATTGAATATTTAAATTTAGCTAATAATTAACTTCGAACGGGTATGGACATATAGTCCGAGGTTTTTGTCCCCCGAACAAAGCAAAATACCTTAAAAACACGGAATTTTAAAAAATTACCTTTTTGTTAATCTCAATTAATAGCAAAAATTTCAAAATGGATTTAATTAACAAAATTTATTGGAGAATGAGTAAGTAATGAGTGAAGTAAATTACAAGATACAAATATTTTCACGATCTTTTTTCGTTACCCGAGATATAAATTTGAATATTTAAATATTTTTGAAGGCACAACACGTTCGTAAGATGAATAATAAACCATTTCGGCGGCGATGTGGCAAAGAAAGAGTTTGTGCGTTGGGAACGCATTTTGAATGCGTAACCTTGAAGTTGAACCCACAATAAGGAAAGTGGTTTTGCAACTCGACAACATTCCGCCAAACTAACGACAAATTTCATTTAAACTTTCCAGTCTACGCGTGATTTCTAAACTCTATAGAGTCTACACGTGATTTTTAGCCTAAATGTGATTTCTAAACTCCAACAAAGAAATTCTACAACAAAATGCATCGCATGGTCTTATTTCTACTAGCTCCAAATAAGTAATCAATAAACCTTTTCTGGTTTTTTTGTATATCATCGATTGTACAAGAAAATCGTTTCCTTTAAAAGTTATTTTTTATCTTTACTTTTTTTTTAACTTTTTAGTTTGCCTCATTTACTAGACATGATTTTACGACTATCTAATTCACTCAAATATTACAAAACCTTAGACTTCCTCCTGTAGTTAAATATTATATGTTTTAATGGCATTGGTTTCAAAACAAAATGCTAGATTGAATTGACAGTTACAAAGGACGCAAACTTCGCATCTGTCGCCTATTTTAACAATTAGAAACCAATAGAATTTCAGGTCGTATAACAGGTAGACCACATCACTGTATCATCAAGACTAAGGTGTTGGAACACTGGGTTCAATGATAAAGTCTCTGCTTGCGACCCGCAAAACTAATTTAAAACCAGCAAATACTCAAGTCTCACGGCTTTGGAAGGCACTTGTAGCATAACGATTTGATGATCAAAGTTTGAAATTGTGCTCTTGATTATTGTATTGTCACGAGGATTGAATTTACATGCAAAGTTTGATGAGAATCGGTTTAATTGGAGCGTCGTCAAGTTACCACTAAATTCGCGACCTATGCAGCTCTAATTTTTTACACTTTTGTAACTTCAAGTGCAGCCAGGAAAAGGCGTTATTTGAGTGCAAGTCAAGCTTAAATATGAATAAAATGAAAGTGCTCTCAAAATATATAATTTACAAGAAGCGATTCATTTACCTCATATCAAAGTAACTCAACGTTTAAAAAATAACTACGTAGTTGAATAAAACTTCTTAGTTGAATTATCTTTTTTATATTTCAAGTCTTTCGATTCCATCGGCGCCTTCGTGCATTACACGGCTTAACCCTTTGTGTAGCGCGAGCTTGGTTACAGATTTTTAATATACACCTTAGACTTGTCTTCAAAAAATATTCCTTTCTCTTTGATCGTATATGTATATAGTAGATAAAAATCTGTAAGTGACAAAACTGAAAAACTATAATTATTAATTTTATTTGCCAAAGTGTTTTATGTAGAAAGTCGAGAATTTGATGTTACACCGAAAAATATGAGTAAATATATATTTCATTATGCCACCCATTGTAAGTTATATCTGACGAGTACATAGTTTTAACAGAGAAATAAAAAACAATAGGAGAATATTCGATTCATATTTATGAAAAGAAATAAAAATATAATTATTTAACTCAGAGAATTTCTTACATCCATCACCAGAAGATTAGATACAGAGCAACATGTGTGTCATGGAGAATATGATGATCAATGCAAAATTAAATAGATATTTTTCCAGTGACTTATTCGTCATTTGATCTCGTTGTTATCGAAATATTCTCTTTTATTTTGTTTTCTTAGTATAAATGCAACAAAATATGTATTCATAACAACTATTCGACAGTAATAAAGTTAAAAAATTTGTTAAATACTACCTCTCTTTACTTCGGTTAACACTAATTCGTTGATCATTTGATCTTAGATATCTACCAGAAGCAAAGAAAAAACTTGTCTAGCGCGAATAAAACTCACTACAGGGATTCCGTATATATTAGACATTTATAAACATTTAATGGGAATTTACAGCAAGAGTCTCAGTATACGATAATACTTTTAACTGGATACCACAAACCGTGTCTGAGAAAAAAGGTTTTGACAGAAAGACGAACTGACGGTTGTTGAGTGATCCTATTAGGGAGCATTTTTAGCATTTTGAGGAATACTACCCTAAAAATATTTAATAATAGAAAATGGCAATTTAAATTAGCAAAATAATACTTATTTTACGGTTTGAGAACACACATATAATGTCGCTGACAGTTTATTAAACCGTAAGAAAAGTAAGTTTAAAAGTAAAAATACACAAGTTTTTGTTTTAAAATAAACTCAGTTTTGTTATACATACCTTTAAAAAAATTGATATTATACGGGTAATTTGTCTTCTCATTAATTTTTAGGTTTATGTATAGAGTAAAATAACATATTATGCAAAAACCTTTTAATTATTTTTATAATACCTTATTCCAAGTTGTCTAAAAGGATTACTGAATTAAAAACTCTTTGAAAATTTTAAATAAACGAATTTCTAATTATAATCATCTATTTCAATGATTTGAAAAATTCCTAATAAAATACAATTCATCGAAACCTTGTTTTTCTTAGATGGGGTAACAATTAGAGCTACAATTATTTGAATTAATTGAAACGTAGAAAAGGGAACTTGTTTTATGTTGATGCGATAAATTACGACTGCGTAGCAACAAAAATAAAATTTTCAACAGGTTCAATTTTAATAAAACTTGATAGAAATTCAAGTAGATTTAAAAAAATGGAATTAAAATCTAGAAAAGATGGAATTTTAATCTAAAAAGAAAACGGGAACACCTTTCGCAGTATGTTACGTGAAAAACGCTTAATATATTGTATTTGAAAATATTTTTTCTTAGTGAATAATAAAATAAAAGTACTATTTAAACTATAATGTTGACCGTATTAATGTTTTCCTTTTTTTTTTAATAACATTTCATATTTCTACTTTCAAATGTTACTACAACTATTTTATGTTAATATATTTAATTTTTAAATTCGATCCCAGTTCTTAATAAGTTGTTATTTAGCTTTATTCCAGGGTGCTACTAAAGTTTGAAAATTCTCATGATTTTATGTTATTTCCCATGTCTGTTCGTCCATTTTACCAAGATGTACAATATTTTTATTAATATTGATATTTTCTAAAAAAAGGTCACACAGAGATACTTTACTAATAAAAAAATGCTTGCAAATGTATAGAACAATTGCATTTCCCACATGTTTCCTGTCATTTCCTTGAATAGTTTTTACTTCAGACAGAATTTAATTTTCTAGGTGTCCAATAAATATAAATTTTCTCTTTATCGTATTTTGTTTAGACAACATTTATGTATATTTTAGGGATAATTGAAAACTTATTTTGAGCTGTTCTGAAACAATTTTGTCTTCATTTAAAATAAATTACAAAATTAACATTCTGACTAAAATAATATGATCATATTGGGAAGAGAAAAGAAAAATTAATAATGGGTACAGCGGAAGGATTCCAACCCTATACAGCAAGTGTGGCTAGGCTCGCTGAAGTACAGGTATAGTACATAGCTACCTTCTATCCCTTCTTTCATCACAACGGCGCCAAGCTACGCGAATCCATGTCACAGTAAGGCGAATAATAACCGCACTCTCGTAATGTGCGGCATTAAGATACTGTACATGCACATTATGTGCATATACTCAGAAAATCAAAATGTTTAATACGTTTTTTGATGTAACGCGATATTTTTAAGGAGTTATTTTTTTTATTTCTCATATCTTTTGACATCACAAGGTTAATTTCCTCTAAACGTATTTATAATTATTACCACTTATTAAATTGATTTAAGTACATATCTTGTTAGTCCGTTAATCATTGTCTCTAAAGTATCCGAGAAGTAAAAAATGCAATCACTTAATATAAAAAAGACGTTAAAAGTTATTTCCTATGTATTATACTGAGTCGTTTAGTTCAACTCTTGTTAAATCATGAATATTTTTAGTGCCTGGATAGTTTGTTATAAAGAATTATGTTTTCATTTTGTAAGCAAAGTAGGACATGTTTGGGTAATATATTAGATATTTCAAATTATGAGGTTATTCATTATATATTTGTAACTGTTTCAAATGCCCACAGTTTTAATATAGAAAAATTTCTATTAAAATAAAACAAAACGCTCGGAAGTCTTTCCGTAAGCGAAGCGATTGTCAAGTTGGTTATAGTTTTACAAAGTCAGTCACACAATATTTTAGTTTACAGCATATTTATAAGATCATTTCGGATGTTAAGAAATAAAAGGGCAAAGTGAATCACGCGTTAACCACGTTTGTAAGTGTCACGTCCTTAAATTTTAAGTTAGTTATGTTTGTACGTGTCACGGAATCATGTTCAGTTTTAGACACTTCAGATACGTGATGTTCTTATTAGTTCTATAAATTCTTACTTTAATTTTGAAGACAATTTCGTCTGAAATTAAATCACGAATAAGGTGCTCTAGTTAAGACTTCGAAACCAAACTCAGTTCGGGTTGATCAATTGAATTTAGATTGCGTACGAAATTCTAATCCAAAACTGAAGGTGAAGGGTAGCCCTCTTTACATTTATTTAATGAAGTTAGTTTTCTCATAATATTATCAGAATCAAAATCCAATCTTTGAAAGAAACGTTATCTACATAAAGTAGGGTAAGATTATTCAATAATATAATATAACTTATATCCAAAATCGTACTTACGTCATTCTCAATAATACAAAAAATGCATACACGTGTATGTTACATGGGCTAGAGCCATTATTATAAATTTATATACGCGTATGTACATAACGTAGCAGCATTTGTGTGTTATTATACGTGTTCCTGCAACCGAAGGGATATAAAAAAATGTAGATAAATAAATTAAAGCCCATTTGGCGGCATAGGTAAATACATACATATATAAATAAATATGTATGTGCGTGTGCGTATGCGTAAGCGTGCGTGCGTGTGTGTATGTGTAGGTGCTTTCGCTCGTGCGTGCGCGAGTGCGTGCTTGCGCGAGTGCGTGCGTTCGTGCGTGTTTGCGTGTGTGTGTGTGTGTTCGTATACATACATAACACTGTTTTAATTAATGGTATCGTTTAAAAATACTCAAGTTCAAATTGAAATTTGCGCTGTAATTTGTCGTTTCCATATTTGATTTTTTTAAATTACCGCGTTTCATTCCAAAGTCTTCTTTCATACGATTTTAAAAATTTATCAAATTACGAAAAAATTCCAATTACTAATGAAAATTATTATAGTCGGTCTAGAATTGTCAAAATAAAATTATCTCCCTTTTAAGTGCAGCATGTATTAATTTCATTTATTACTGATGACATTAAAAATCTTACTAAATTTGTTTGAAATTTATTCAAAATAATATACTTATATTTGTAATTACAACAGAAAAACGTCGATCGAGTTTTTATTTCAAACGTAGTGCGTAAGAACAAAGTTACTGTAGGTCCTTAAAATTCCAAATTAGCGTGATAGTATTAAATTCGAATGTAAGTTCAATTACGATCTACATTGTTTTATTTCGTTAAACAAAAATAATATTGGGCGTGATCGCAAGTCAGAGAGAGCGGACGATGTGGTCGAGAACTTCGTCCTCCTGAGGCGAGCTGCAACAACTGACAACTTGAAGTCGTGACAAAGTCCCGCTTTCAACTTTAACTGCTCGCGACTCGGATATCCGGTACGTAATTATATGTTGCCGTTCTGTTCACTCGTTATTATTCATAATTATCGACACAAACTACTGCTAGTCTATCTTCACAGCGAATTTCAAAAAGCTTGAATAGGAATACAATTATGAAAAGCCAGGATGAAAAATCGAGATGGCTAGAAAGGCTTGGTATGTAAAAGTTGCTTTATAGAAATGCAGTCTTATTTATGTATTTACAATATGCTAAAAGCGTTCAACAATCTCGTTAATGAAAGATTGTAATTTATTTAGAAATTTCTCGCAAACTTGCAAATTATTTAAGAACTTTACAACCGTCTTATATTAGCATCAGCTTTTACAATTTTACTGTTGTGATAAGCGGTTGTAATTACTAATTCTTTTTGGGAATGAATAGCTAGAAGTAACGAGATATCTTAATAACATCTTAAAACTCGAATATAAATCCAGCATATATTGTTTGTTGTATCTGATAATCTAAAGTGAAATTTATTTTTCTACATATACCTATGTAGGGTAATCGGTAATCAACGTTAATGTATCGGTATTCAGCAGTAATAATCAGTAACCCATAATAACTACTGAAAATAAACAAATTCACTTATATAAAAATCGTATATTAAGTAATAATCGACAACGGAAACACAACTAAAACATTACTTGCGCGAACATGTTTTGAAGGGACCTGTGCTTGTTTTTACTTTATTGGTTGATTTTCTTGTTCATCTTGAAGGAAAAATTTACCAGCGTATTTTGACAAATCGACACACAAGAACTTAGGGAAATTTTTCTATACTTAAGCCTAAATTCTCACATTTTTAGAAACGTAAAACAATGAGATTGAAGGATAATTCAAGAAACTAAAATACTCTTACAAGCCGTTTTGAAAAACAAAATACTAGCTGAAGTTACGTTCATAACCGCGTAGCTAAAAGGCCCAAGATCAGTGAGATGGGATGTAGCCCTACTGGTGCTAAAACCTACACACTACGACCGTCAAGTAGCAGGCAGCGTAGCAATTGTTAAATTATGGACATTATCTCCAGTGATATGCGTATTGGGAGAGATCTATGTTCAGCAGTAATTATGGATGTTAATGATAAACCGATATTTTTCTGTTGACTTGAACTCATTCTTATTTTCTGTGTCACTTCTAGTAACTACGCAGGCAAAATCCTAAATGTACTGAAGGGCATATATGTTATGCCGTACATTTAGCTAAACCACTAAAATTACTTGACCTGCTAGTTAAGACCTACACTCTGTTATTGATGAAAACGTAAGATTATTTGATATTTAAAATGTTAATGAATCCTAAATTTGTAATTAAAATATCTTGTTTAAAAATATGCTTTTCTTCATGTCATTGTTTAGAATACAATTACATATGCATTAACATTGATTAACGTCATTAAAATATCAGTTTACTCATTTTAATAGTTTTAACCATAGCACCACTTAAAATGGTGAGTTTTGAATTCCATTGAATCAAACAAAATTCGAATGCTGAAATCTGATTAAAACAATTTCTACTAGTAATATTAAATACTAGTAATAATCTATAATTTGTGTTGCAATCCCTAAAATAAGACAAATTTAATCGAAAGTATTTTCCTTATATGTTACTTTATAACACTGCAGCCAAGTAACGAATCACTTCTTGTTATAGAGTATCGATTCATACGCGTGTTTAGATATTTTGTTACTCAGTCATATTTAAAGGACTTAACTGATTTTCATAAAACTAGTATAGAAATGGTCTACAAGTCACGGACGAAATTTTGTATATTCTATTCGCTAACACATACTTTATTACTTCGATATACTAATAAATGGGGTAGTGTGTATTTGAAATAACAGTGTTAATTATTAATAGCAGTGCGTATATTATCGTCAAAACGTCTAATATTATTTCTAGAAAGGTGTTGTAATAGTCTCATAATATCAATTTGTAAATACCTTCTCATGATTGACTTATTTCAATTTACTTTTATATAGAAATTTCTATTAACGCGAAACAATATGAAAATACATCTACTATAATCAAATGCAAAATAATTCAAATGTGAAACCCATACGAACTATGGATATCGAACTAAGACTACATTGAATCAAAAAGATAAGAAAATCAAAAATTTTCCTGTGTCCGAAATGATATGCAAATACATGACGTAGAAGTTTTTCCTACGAGCTGAACGACAGGAGTTTTTCATAAAATGCAGAGATGTCGGCTTGGAAGCAAAGGAGTTTAGACGGGCGCAAAAGAAAATCGTTTTATGGGGCAAAATTATGTAAACTTCAAATGTCTGTGTATATAATAATATAAGTACTTACGTATAAATGTCCACTGTAAGGGCTATATTTTTAAATAATTAATCGATAAACAGAAAATATTCAAGCAATTTGAAATATTTAGTGCTTATTTTCAAATTTACTCTTATTTATCTTAAGCTCTTAGATTCTTATCTACGCACTATCGTCGATTTCGATGGAAAACAATTTTAGTGCACCACAGGACTACTGAACAAATCATATGGGTCATACGAGAATTGACATTTCTATCTCAAATTATTATCTCAAGATATTGGTTTCTCCAAATAACTCGTATTAAAGTGGTGCCTAACCTGGTGGTGGTAAACCTTAATGGAATATTTGGTAAAAAAAACGAGTCACGTATAATAGTTTTTATTAAAGCCAATTAAAAACTGCTAAGTAGAATAATTATAAACTCAAATATAATAAAGTGTAATTTCCTTAACAAAGCAACGAACACAAACAAATCATAAAAAACTTTTCATCCTTCTTAAAGCTTTTACATATTATTAAGAAAATGTAAATAACGATTTTCGCTCTTCGAATTTTGGTTAGTCTATCTAAATAAGTGGTAATTTAATGAAGTTAATAGTGTGAAGATAGTTTATATTTGACGTAATACACAGTATTTTAACTTTTAAAATTGTTTTACAACTACTGACACGTAAATTAATAAAACATAGGAGGTTTTTAAGAAAGTAACTAAATGTTAGACAAAATGGTTTATGACTTGATAAAATTCAAAAATGTATTTTCAAAATGTGAATTTCTGCTGAGTGTTAATAATATTGATTACAATATAGTTTAAATTAGTTTATTATATTTTAAATTGACTTCATTGGAACAAACATATTTCATGAAGAGCTATTAAAAAAACATAATTCAAATAAAAATAGTATTAATATAGATATATGAAAGTGACAGGTAATATCACTAACTTTATCGCATCAGTAAAATCAATGTACTTATGACACCGGTTATTTCATTATCAGTAATCTGAAATTATAAAAAAAAAATAACTTAATTGAGGTAGGATTCATCTCATAAATTGTTCATAAAATTCATAAATCTTCAGTTCATTTTATTGAAACATAGAAAATAATTTTTAAAAAGTTATAAAAAAAATACAGAAGTTCCTTGTGACGAAATTCTATACTAAGACACTGTTTTTTTATTATTCATTTCTTTTAAATTATTACAGCAGACTGTAAGAGGTAATAAAACATAAATATTTATTGTTTATTTCGTTTACCATTGGTATACAAACAAATTAATCTAAAATACATTTTCCTTAATGTTGCCTTCATATCAATTGTTCGTTCAACATCATTAAGTACATAAAATACGACGAAAATTATATCATCTGAATGGCGACAAATTTCTGAGCAATTTGCTCATTATGAATGATAGTCTTTTGTTAGGGATTGTTATTTTGTTTATTGAAGAAATACTACTACAAATACAGACATTCGGAAGGTCGTAGCAATTTCAGTTTAGAACTCTTCTAATTTTGTATAAAATGCTTACTGTTAAAACATTTCCTTTGGAGACAAGTACAACAAAGTGAATTAAAAGATGTATAGTAAACCTGATCTGAATATGATTCAAGAAATATAGATTACTATTTTCCCATTAAAAAGTACGTAGGCGTGAACATCCGGATCGGAGTTCGGATTTTGATACCAATCAATATTCGAACTGGTTTAATACCTAATTAATCTGCGTCGTTAAAATAAAGTTTCTTTTTCATAATATCTGGCATGAGAAGAAAAAGTAGGAGCAACATGAAAGCCTTACAAATAATTCAAGGAGATTCTAGTGTACTTTCGATCCAAGCAACAATAAACTTCCCTGAATCGTCGCGTGCAATGGAGTCGCTGGTGTGTTCGTAAGATAATATCAATCGTTTTTTAAAGATATAGTACTACATTAAATCCAATGGCAGGTGAGATAAGGTTGATATAAGGTTGCGTAGATTGCAGTAGTTCAGTTTAAATACGTATCGGGATGGTAATAATGTTTCACTAACCCTTTTCGGCTTTAACGGGATTTCGACCCGACTTTATTTAGTAAATATGTGCAGAGTTGTTCGCCTCTCATAATTAATCACAGTTGGGATTCTGATGCACAACTTGACTTATGAGAAACTTTGCGCATTAACGTGATTTTCGCCGTTAAACGCATCAACTTCTTAGTAATAAGGGAGATGTTACGAACTTCCTTCATTTGTCGACTGTTTACTTAAATTAACCAAGGACGCTAAACAGTTGTGACCTCGTCTCCTTCTGAAAACCGTCTTGGGCTCGATTGATAATGACATGCTCATAATAAAACTACTGAAGGCAGCATTCTTCAACAATATCGTTCAGTACAAATGAGCTACATCAAAATCTTACGTCAAGACCTATATCGTGAACCAGGGTAGCGATTTTTGTCTCCTATTTCTATTAATGATAAATGACCCGTCGTTAGAAATCCAAATTGCTGAATACTTATTTTTTGTGAATGACTTGCCATTATTATGATTCGTGTTAAGACTATAATGTATTTAAGAGTGTTAAGACTGTAAGTATGTTATAATGTAATCTGATAAATAAACTTGATTTTAATATAAATAAGTGCGCAGTGACGACTTATTCTCGTACTCGGATTCCAATGCCGTACTTAACATGTATCGGAGGAATTGCCTCATCTCAACTTGTGTTTCCATTTCGATTTGCATCTTTAGAGCTAAGACCTTGCGATATTTGAATGGTCACGGCTGGATTTTTATTTTCACCACGTTTCATTTATGTTTGAATTCATTACATCTTATTATTGTTATAGTCTACTTGTTTGATATGAAATTTTATTCTTATTTTTCGTTCTCCATAACTTAAACCCATTGTCAATAAGCTATAAGTAGCACACAGATTATGAAGTAAAAACGTAAAAAATAACAAAAAGATAAATAATTCTAGGATATCAAGTCTAATAACACATTATAATAGTAAACCCTTAACACTGCAATATTCGAATTAATAGTATTCATAAATCTGCTTGAGATCATCATCATTCTTCCAAGTCTTATCTCAATTATCTATCTCTAATCAGAATTAGGTACACAGTAAACATCTACTTATTAGTAATTCAATCTGGATCAATATGTGAATGAATTTTCGCCTTAATTTTTGATCACAAACAAATCACTAGACCATTCTATTTTAAAATTTATGACATTGCTATTCACTGGCTCATGCAAACTGTAAATACCATTTAGTTTTGGAAATAATGTCATTGTTTACTCAATACTATTGGCTACAAGCAAGAATATATACATTATCTCATCATCTAACACCATATGATTTTCTGTAATAAAGTTTGTGTTTAGACATACACGTATGTGAGTAGAGCTTTAACTTAGGGTAGCAATCTTGAAATATATGGAGAATATATCGAATATCTATGTAGTGGTATGTACTGTTTTACATAGTACATTTAATTATAACTGCTATAAGGATTCAAAACATGTGTACATTTATCCATCTTTGGAATACGACTAAATTTAGAAATATCCATAGTATCATTTATATAAAACTAGAGCTGTTTATTTATTTTTATCTATAAGATTAAATAACGTGTTAGCATTTAGTCGAATCAGGGAAGAAGGGGTGTTTTGAGATAAAACGATATCAGGTAACCACAAACCATTTCGGAAACTATGAAAGTGTATGTCTGCAAATGAGTATGTGTATATGTACTCTTCATACGACTTCATACGATACAAAACCTTGTCAAAATTTAACAAAAATTCTGATCGTCTTTAAACTTATTTTGTTTTATAAACAGTTGAAGGTGCACAAATAACAATATATTTCAACCCTTCTGTTATTGACACATAAGCACCAAAAAATTAAAACTATTTGGATTCACTTCTGATATATATTTTTTTGCTAAAAAAATTATTATTTTTTTCGCATACTCGAATAATGCTAGCAGGTTTACAGCCGAAAGATTAAAAAAAGCATGCGCTTGTAGAATAATGATGGTCGTCACGCTTCTATAGTTCACTTAAGATTTCAAGATGTTAAATTTTGGTTGCGTGTTGATTTTGGTGGGACACTGTTATTTGGTTGGCACATATATTTGGTTGTTGTGCTGAGTTTAGTGGCTTCATTGAATTAATTTTGATATTATAAAACGTAATTTTTATTTTTACAGTACGTTAAGAAAGTACATAACAATATAACAGAAAAAACATAAGTTATGTGACAAAATCATGAGCGTAGCAAGTACAATCATTTTTATATTTTTATTTTTTTTTTCATTTGAAACCTTACATTTTTAACTTTGACGAGAGTGTTTCTGTGACCTTTATGTACTTATATTGGAAAATTTAATTTTGATTGCTAGAACGACAAGTTATTGTATTAAATACATAGAATAATATTTGAGGGTATAAAGAAATTATCAACACCTCCGTGAACAAAAAATAAAATCACCTTTTATAACAATTAACATTTATTTTATTATACTTAATATTCACTAAACGTTAACCATTATTAGTCTCTTAATTTCCATAATATCAAAATATTCGTTTTAAAAACTTAATTCACATTTTACATATGCCATCGATTAATCTTAAACAAAGATAACAGCAAACTAACATAGGACAGTTGACTGAGTACCAGCCGCGAGGCAGAGGCCGATGACGTTACTGAAAATTAAGAAAACATTTGGTGTAAGAATATCAAAGTCTGCTAAGTTCTTTATGTCTGTACTGTGTTTCAAAATTAAATTACCATGTTGCGTTATTCAGTTAGCGCACCGTTTAGTTGTAACTAACTAAACAGCTGTCAAATTACGTGGCCTCTTCTCTAAACTCAGTTTGTTTACTTATGACTAGGTTCTTGACTAAACTTGTCTACTACGTGAGCGACGCTGCTGTTGTAACCTAATAAATTTTGTAGTTTCTACGTCAGTGGGGATGATAATTTTGTTTAGTCATAAATCGCGAGTTCGTTTTAACAACACGATGAAAATGTTTTAATGAACGTCTCATACGTAGATTTTACGATTCTATTTGAAATTTTTTACGTTGTAGTTCAGAATATGTTCAATTTCAAAATAAAGAGTTCCATTTTTCGTTTTCTTATTCAATAAAGTATTTTCTTGGCAACATTTAAACCGATAAAACATGTTATTACAATAATTTTGAAACTATAAATAAATTGTTAATAAATGAGAATTAATTAAATAAAAAAATTTATATATTTTTGAAATTGATTTCATAAAATATTTCTTCCAATTTATATGACTTTGTTACAGAACAAGATCCAATCTTAGAAGCATAAGTTATATCAGGAATACAAATAATGGTTTTGTCAACAAATATTCCTATTTTCTCATTGACACATTAACTATACTACGATCAGGGCTGAATTCTGATTTTTTTGCAAACACAACAAATTTAAAATTTGAGAGTATTTTTTCCTATTTAAAGTTAAACACTTTTAATCTGTAACTCAATTCAATATATGATGTTAATACCTGGTCATTAGAGGATGTACATATTTAAATAAGTCATAAAAGGTCTTAAATTGCATTGTTGTCAAATTAAAATTTTAATAATTTGATATTTTCAAAATATCGAAGATGCAATATTTACATAAAGTAATAATTCGTAAATTTTATATTTTATATTTAACATATTCGATATTTTAATTTATTCGGTCTAATACAATAATTTTATGAAAATCGTATGAGCCAGGCCATATTACAATCACAGTTAAGAAGAATTACATCAAGTTAATAACTTACTTTAAGTTTAATATAGAACACATTTTTGAATATCAATCTTGTATTAATTTTACATTTTGTATTTACTAACTCATCATAAAAATGAAAATATAATGTATTTTTGTTTTTTAAGAACACACACACTGAAGGAAAACTTCAATTAAAACATTAATTAGATTTTATTCAATACACGTGTAAATTGCCAACAACTTTTAAAACTATAGATGTTCGAGAGTATACCTGTACTTACTACATCGACCTAACTGATGCACTGACTGACATTTATATTTTTGTTTTATTTTCTGTAAAAAATGAACTTAATTAAATCTGGTTTAGTTTTAACAATGACTGGGAAACATAAGTTATTTTTTCTTGGAAATATAAGCAAACGCCGTCATATATTATAAAAGAACGTTTATACAGACCTCTCTGCAACCTCGGGTCGCCCCTGGCATGATGCAAAACCAGCTCGTTAGAGTCGCGATAAACGGGTGCCAAGAGCGCCTCACAGCGCAGCACCGGCGGCCCGCGGTCGAAGTGGGCCGGTAGTAGGCGTACACGCACCGTCAGCCGGCTCACCTGCAAACCGTCGCTAGATTGCTGGGTGTCATACTCGCCGTTCACCTGTTGGGTACATTTTAATTATTCTTTAATTCCACTCTCAAAATACCTCTTAATAAACCGTTAAAATAGATAGATTCAAAACATAAAAAAAAGATAAAATAAAAAGGAAGTCGGAAAAGTGGCAGCAGATATTTAGTTGGCATTGGAAGCAAATCTTTGCATCCAGCAGACAATCATCCCATAAAAAGAAGTCATACTTGCTTAGAGTCGCGGTAAATAGATTAAATAACACCAATAAGAATACCAAAAATGCTAATAAGTAGTCATTCTTACCAGTCACTTGCTGATTAATTTTTCCTAATTTTTAACTGTAAAAAATATTACATATCTTTTTTTTTATGAATAGCGAAACCATAATAATAAGTACTATCAGACAAGTGCAGGTCATTTTCAAGATAATTGGCTCTACGAAAGAAGTTGGTTCTATGAAAAATCCTCTTGCTCTATTTTTCGTGGTATCTTACCCATCAAAATTAAAATATTTATTATACATTAAAATATGACTCGAAAATTAATAAAAACGTATTCGGATAAATGTTTTTGATTGTATGTTATCGGCTTCATCAACATGTTCTGTATTTTTATAACGTGTTAAATGTTTATAGCAGTAAGTTTTATTATAGCATCAAATTTACGGTCCATGACACTTGAAGAGCATTCTAAAACCCACGTCACGCTCAACATTATCAAATATATTTCTATAGACACGAATTAACAAGAGCAATAAGTTGTGGAACAAGTTGGCTTCTAGCATACACATTCTTCACGTTCATTTTGAACCTAAAACATTTATGGTTAATGTGAAGAAATTCAGCTATTCATTTTTTTCATAAAATTACTTCGGATCATTTGTTAGGTCAAGTCCTAGATATATATCGTTATTATCAAAGAAATAAAACTCTACAAACTATCAGAAAATCCCTTTTAAAAATTAAATATCGCTGAGAGGATTGACTGACGATTTGCACTGTTTTTCTTATAGATTTAATTTTATGTGTGATTATTGGTTTTTTTCGGGACAGGAAAAACTAGATAAAAGGATCTAATAAAAAAAACAATATTTATATTTATTCTGACAATCTGCAAATCTACACCCTTTTTAACCTTTATGTACCACTGAGCTCTGTTTGTTAACCTCTAAAACTTATTAAATTTATTTTAGAAAGTAACGAGTTAAACTCTCCGCACCTTTGGTCATCTAGTTACAGCGATACTACATATGTCAACTGTTAAAGATCTTTATAACTACTCTTCTCACAACTACAACATTTTGTGTGTTTTATATTTGATGTAATAAATGGTTCAAAATAGGTTTGTTATAAAAATCGGCCATATTTTTAAATGACATCATAGGGTTCGTTATAACTTAAAAAAACCTGTCAAGTACGAGTAGAGCTTTTACTACGAGGGTTTCGTATACATTTAGGCACTTACAAACATTTAAAGTCACTTAGCATTTCTGTTAAACTATTTCAAAATATTAATTTTTCATTACGTAAATTTATTGATCACTATATCATTCACATAAATTTAATTAAATTAAAATCCGTTATAATTAGTGAATGAAACTTGTTCCTCTATTATTTCTTCATCCTGGACCTCTGACGAAATTAGTATTTCAGATGAATCTTGTATCGTGAAATATATATCACGATAAACTTTATCGTTTCACTATTTTCTTTTTTGTGTATTGTTTCAAAATAAGTAAATACTTTACTATAAACTATTATATTTATTTTCGACATTTTGAACACTATTTACCTAATTTTTTATTAACGTATATTTATTCTTTATTATAATTAATGTTATATCAATCATGAAATTTTAAAGAAGTCATAACTACTAGGTGACCAAGATCGTGACCTTGATAATTCATAGACACATGATAACACTTAGAATTTTATTTTTTTTATCTTAATAGTTGAAAAGTGAAAGCGGAAAAGAAACATATTGAATGTAATATTCAAGCTTACTCTTTCGAGAACAAGTAATATGCAATTCAGGGAAATTATAC